>SIJG01000016.1:2200368-2219914 GCA_023374025.1 Heterodera schachtii
AATAAATTTTTTAATATTATACATAGACATTTTCATCTTTATTTAAAAACAAAGATTTCCGAAGTTCATTCGATGCCATCGTATAGACAAGTAAACGTGAATTTTTTATAATTAATTTTAAACAAGTACGTTGAAAAATCAACCTGAATAATAATTCTTAAATTCCATTTAAAAAAGCAAAAGTATTAAAAATGTTTTAAATAGGAACAAATATTATCTCAAAAAGATAAAATGTTAAATTATTTGATATAACAGTAAACTATTTATTAAATTTTTTAAAGTAAAAGTGCTAAATCGACAAACATTAAATGAAAATTCGTTCTCATTTTTCGATATAAAAGTTAATTAAAATTAATATAATGATACAAGCTGCATGTTCAACCATTTGGCAGGAAACCACAGAAGCGAATTTTTTATGTTAAAAATAAAATTAATCTTTACTCTAAAAGAATTATATATTCAAATAATATTAAATTTAAGAAATATTTTCAATTAAAGAAAGACAAAAAGATTTAAAATATAATGCATGTTAAATATTTGAAATTTCTATCACTATTTAATATTATTCTATTTTTTCTACCATTTAATTTGAAGATACACCTAATCTCAACAAAGTGATAGAAAATAAAAAAATTCATGAGTTACATTAAAAAACAGTTTTAAATTCTGATATCATTCCATATTTTAAGTATTGTAAAGTAAAAAAGATATGGTAAATTAGCTGAAAGATGCAAATAAAGAATTAAAATAATAATATTAAGATATTTATTTTTTACTGACTTAATATAGATATAGGACACACCAAATGGACAAAATATTATAATAAATAAAGAAAGAAAAAACATACCGATACATAAAATATTAATTTTAAGATAAAAATAGTGAGAATAATGATTTAGAAAAAAATATTGCGAATGGCAAAACTTCAAATGTACACAACATTTAAAAATTAAAATATCTTAATATTATTATTTTAATTTGATATGACTTTGTAATTTTTATAATTTTATTCTTATCCTTTTAATGTTTTAAAAATTTGACTAAATTTGACCATGGCTTGTTCCTTAATTACTTGACTTTTTCTCATGGTTTTTTACTACAAAAGACCTCGTATGCTTTTATTGGAAAATTTTCACTCTTGATTATATTTTGTGAATAGACTTCTTCCATTTTGTTAATTAGAAAATAATTTTGCAAAAGTATAGAGAAAAATATAATATTAAAAGCTTTATTTTTTAAAAATAAACAAATTAAATAAGTTATAATAAATAAAAAGAATAATATAATTTGAAATAATAAACAAAAAATAAAGATAAAACCTCTAAAAGAATTATATTAAAAGCAACTTTAGTTTTGTAAATCATTTTTTTATAATAAATAAATAACATTGAAAATAAATCAAATGTTATAATAAAAGATATTTATAATTAATTATTATGTTTAAATAAATTACGACGATTTATTTAAAACAAAATTTCAACATAAAAATTTTTATCATAAATTAAATTTTAACATAAATGCAAATGTTATGTTTGAAAGAATCCAAAAAAAAAATACAAAATTATTTAAAAAATCTTATTTAAACAAAATTTTATTAACCTATATGATAATTGTAAAGCTTATGAAAAAGATTAAATAAGATTATAATAAATAAAAAACGAAACTGTTAAAATTTAATGTTTCCAATTATTAGTTTTGTGGTTTTCTGCTTATAACTTTTGAATTATGGAAATAGAAAAAACTCGACGAGCAAAATAAATATAAAATTCAAGGAATTGATAATAAGAAATGCTTGAGTTATGATACCTAATCGTGTACGAGCAGTATCTTCTAATGCTTACACAGTGTAATTAAATAATTTAAAACAATAGCATTTGTGAAATAATAATTTAATAATCAAAAATACAATCTATGATTTCATCAAATAATACAAAATAAAATTTAAGAAAACCTAAATAAAATGAAATATTAGCAATACAACTTTAAAAAAATGATTTTTATAAGAAATAGAAAATGTATTCGCAAAGGGAAAATTTCTTGGACAATTAATTGTCACAATAAACAAAAATCTTCATTATATCGTCAAGTCTGAATAGAAAATTAATTTAATGAAGAGATTCACTCATCAGTCACTACTAATTATATAAAAGAAGTTTATTGAAGGGAAAAGAAGTTTTATCAATTATGAAAATGAATTATCAGAAGCTTTAAAAAGAAATAAAAACAATAAAGTCTCAAATGAAATACCAATATAGGTAAAAAAAAATAGTAATAACAATAAAAGGAATGGAATTTATCGGAAAGAAAATGGATGTAAAAAGTGATAAAAAAAATTATTGAATATTATTTAACCTGTTTACCCAAAAAAAATTATATTTTAATGATTTTTAAAGAGTTATATAAAGAAATAATTAATTAATTATAAATACAAAGCACTAATAAATGCATGTAATAATTATGTGACACAATAATTTATTTTTTACTGACTTAATATAGATATAGGACACACCGAATGGACAAAATATTATAATAAATAAAAAAAGAAAAAAACATTCCGATACATAAATATTAATTTTAAGATAAAAATAGTGAGAATAATGATTTAGAAAAAAATATTGCGAATGGCAAAACTTCAAATGTACACAACATTTAAAAATTAACAAAATGGAAGAAGTCTATTCACAAAATATAATCAAGAGTGAAAATTTTCCAATAAAAGCATACGAGGTCTTTTGTAAAAAACCATGAAAAAAGTCAAGTAATTAAGGAACAAGCCATGGTCAAATTTAGTCAAATTTTTAAAACATTAAAAGGATAAGAATAAAATTATAAAAATTACAAAGTCATATCAAATTATGACCAAAAATATGAAAAAGGAGGATATGTTTTAATGAACAAGAAAATTAATTATTATACAAATAAAAACTCTAAATAAATTATATTATACAAAAGACATAAACATATAGAAACTAGTTATTTTAATAAACATATACATTATACAGTCCCAAAATTCTCAACAAAACCCAAATGAAATAATGAAAATAAAAATTAATGTACTAAGAGAAACCGTAAATAGTAAGCATCACGGATTGGACTCAACGAGAAAGGATATAAATTAGCACATATAAAATTCTAGAAAATTTAAAAGTATTAAATTATCATTTAAATTTTGTGCAGAAGTTTTTTTATTCCAAGTTATATTTAGATATAAATTATTTCTAATTAAATTAATTTAAAAATGAATTAAAAAAATTCAAACAATAAATCATTCAGAAATGCAGAAAAAATACAATGCTAAAATTGATTGGTGCAATATAAATTTAATAAATTAAATAAAAAACTTATAAATTTGCATTAAGACAGGCGCGAATAGATCATCAAGCAATTATAATAAAAATCGTGGATCTAGTTTTTAATGTCAAGTTTTCCTCAAAATAAATGTATAAAAAAATATAATTTAAATCTATGGAAATAAAATATTACTAAAGCTACACAAAAGTAAGACAGGTTAAGTAGCGGACAAGAAATAATAATAATAAAATTTCATTTCAAACAAAAAAACCAAAAATGGTTAAATCGAAAAAGTAAAAATTTTAAACAAATTATACAATTGAGAAATTATTCGTTTAACCAAATCAGAAAGATATAAATCTATTTCAACTAAATTAATAACAAATAAATAAAAATATCAGAATATTTTAAAGTTTAATCATAAGTTATTAGAAATCCTTGGAAAAACTTTTGAATTTGTAATTACTGAAAAAAATTTAAAAAAATTAATTTGTTAAAAATTGGAGAAGAGATGCCACCAAATGCTGGTTTAGGAAAATTAAAATTTAAAGAGAGAATAATAAGCAAATTAAATTATTTTTATAAGATGGCCATAGAAAAAATTAACTTGAATAAAAAGAATAATTCAAAGTTACGTAATCAATAAATAGCCTATTAATCAAAGCGAAGTTTAAGCCTCGAGTTTTGGGCATTTGGATGCTTTAGTAATTCACCATAATCATTCAAAAAATTTTTCTTTCTTAGAATTTTCTTATAAAAAACTTTTTAAGATTTTTTCTTCAAAAATTCTGTTATTAAATTTTCAAAAATTCTCGGGGCGGGGGGGGGAGCAGCTCTCCCGGTTGATTGTGCTTGCAAGTTTCTCCGATTCTTTTTTTAATTAGGGAAAATTTAAGAAATCCAATCTAAAAAACGTCAAAGAAAGTCGTAAAACAAAAAAATTTTCCATGAGAAGGGAGGAGGGGTTGGCGGAAATAAACTGCTTGCTCTTCCCACAAAATACTTTGTCAAGAAGTTTTTCATCAGCAATTTTGGGAGAATCCGTTTTTTGATTTAATCATTTTATTTTTTTCTTTTCCACCATCCCATTTATTTTATCTTAAACTAAATTCATTTTTTACTATTTCATAACTTTTATTTTTACAGCTTTTATTCAATTCAAATTTCCTTTTCAATTTTGATTGCCGGCTCGCAAATCGATCTCGACCAGATGTTGGCAGATGCAGGATCAGAAGACCACTCCAACATGAACTTGGATGGAATTGTGAGTTTCTACTAAAAAGTGAATATAATAGTAAAAAAAATTTTTTAATTAATTAATTACAGCCACTTGAAAGTTGAGGCGAGGAGGACGAACGCACCGAAAGCGCTGTTCTTCGGGAAATTTCCAACAGCGGGCGGTTGCATTTTAATCGTCGGCACCAGCACCACCAACAACAGCAGCAACAGGCCCAGCAGCAGCAACAGCAATCGCATCAGCAGCAGCACGATCACAACTATTCTTCCCAGAATTTGAGTGGAGTTGTAAGTTGAAAATAAAACAATTATTATAAAATGATATCAATGATTATTTGCTTACCCCATTACCAGCATCAGCCACAGTATGGAGAGCAGATGCAGCAGCAGATGGCCATAACGCCATCTTCGTTGGAAGAACAACAGCGTTTTTTACCTCTTGTCTCGACGACGACAACTTTTTGATGGCCATGGTTCAGCAACACACCCAATGGGCATTGCAGATGTCCCACTAACTCTTGGGGATACATTTGTCTACAAGTGACCAACACAGCAGCAGCAGCAGAACGTCGCAGGCCTTCCTTCTTCTTCTTCTGCTTCTTCTTCTTCTACACGTCGTGTCCAATTTGGACTCTCAGGACATCGTCCTGTTCCCAGCAGCACTCGGATGAGGTGAGGGTCTTCTTTTTACCTGACATAATTAACCTATTCTTTCTACAGAACACTGGTCCCAGTCTGTCCATGCGCGAAGGAGCATTGGAGATATCAACACTGTCTCGTCACAACAATCTTCGTCGCGTCACAGTGCTCCCCCGTCATACAGCCTATTTTATTGATATGCACACAAATCTGGGCCCAAATCATCAAATCGATCGGTGAAAATAGCTTTTACAGAATTTTTTTTGCCATTGTTTGTGACCGATTCTCTTTTTATTGAAGATTTTAAAACGTATATTTAGGCAGTTTTAGTCAAACTAGTCCATATTTTGCCATTTTTAATAATCGCCATACTGACTTTTTAGTAAATATTTAGCGTAAAATTTTTCTTTGTTAGAAATTTTTGCGCCAAAGGTGCATTTTTGTCCCTAATTAAAAACAAAACAAAGCCGATGAAATTATTAATAGTTACGACCTGTTGATTTGTTTTGTATAAAAATTTAAAAGAATGCTAAATTCAAAGGATAAATTGTTTATTTGAACATTAGTTTACAGTTGTTTTGCGCTTCACTGATAATTAAAATCAATAATAAAATATTCATGCTATTTACTAAAACACTACAAATAACAAAAAATAAAAGATTGAATAAATTCTGTTGAAAAAATAATAAATATTTATTCCTTTGTAAATCGTCGAATTTTTATCCTTAAATCGTATTTTAAATAGAATTTCTTCGGAATTTGTAAATCTCATTTTAATTTTCTTCAAAATATCTTTGATCAATTATTTTTGTCGTTTCTTAGGCTTATAAAATTCGTTGTTCGTCCATTCTTTATCTACGATTAGATCGCTTCGATTGGTTCTTTATGTCGCGCATTTCTTTTTTCGTGTTATTTCAAAAATCGTTAATTTGAGTTGTCTTTCTTATTCCTGCACGATTCTATCATTATTTTACCAGTATTAATATTTTTCATAAAATCAATGGCCCGTCTCGAACCTGCACCATTTTTTTTGCCATTGTTTGTGACCGATTCTCTTTTTATTGAAGATTTTAAAACGTATATTTAGGCAGTTTTAGTCAAATTAGTCCATATTTTGCCATTTTTAATAATCGCCATACTGACTTTTTAGTAAATATTTAGCGTAAAATTTTTCTTAGTTAGAAATTTTTGCGCCAAAGGTGCATTTTTGTCCCTAATTAAAAACAAAACAAAGCCGATGAAATTATTAATAGTTACGACCTGTTGATTTCTTTTGTATAAAAATTTAAAAGAATGCTAAATTCAAAGGATAAATTGTTTATTTGAACATTAGTTTACAGTTGTTTTGCGCTTCACTGATAATTAAAATCAATAATAAAATATTCATGCTATTTTCTAAAAACACTACAATAACAAAAAATAAAAGATTGAATAAATTCTGTTGAAAAAATAATAAATATTTATTCCTTTGTAAATCGTCGAATTTTTATCCTTAAATCGTATTTTAAATAGAATTTCTTCGGAATTTGTAAATATCATTTTAATTTTCTTCATAATATCTTTGATCAATTATTTTTGTCGTTTCTTAGGCTTATAAAATTCGTTGTTCGTCCATTCTTTATCTACGATTAGATCGCTTCGATTGGTTCTTTATGTCGCGCATTTCTTTTTTCGTGTTATTTCAAAAATCGTTAATTTGAGTTGTCTTTCTTATTCCTGCACGATTCTATCATTATTTTACCAGTATTAATATTTTTCATAAAATCAATCGAGGTTGGAAGATATTCGGTGGCCGCACCGGGCGGTAGTGATAAATGATTGGTTCGACGGTTCCGTTTTGTTTTTTCCATTTGTTAATTGTTAATAAAAATTGAGAAAAATATTTTAAGGGAAAGAAAAATGTTTAATGAGAAAAATGGGGAAACCGGGATACCAAAGAATTGTTTAAATGAAATTTTAATTATTTTCTCAAATAACAAAAATTTAAAATTACAACCTTTGAATCTAAACCAAGTTTCATACTTTATTAATTGGCGAGAACGGCCATCTTAATTATGCTTAAATAAAGATCATAAAAAACTAAAAAAAATACTTGATAAAACCAAAAAAAGCCATTAATATTTACCAAATTGAAACAAAGCTACTGTCGCCAAAGCGACCAAAAATTGATCAACCGATTAATTTTGTTTTGAAATAATATTTATTTGTGGTGATGCATTCCCTCTTTCCCGCCTCCTCCGTGGTTCTCCTATAAAAGGCAGCATTAGCATTCATTCGGATAATGTAAATGAATGAGCAGTTAATCGATATTGTTAAGCTAAATTTGTCCTTTTTTCCCTATGCATTTTTTATGTTTTAAATTTAATTTTCAAAAAATTTGGATTAGAATTTCTCTTTTTTAGGGGAATTAAGGAAAGATTCTTTTTCTTTAAAAAGCCTTTTTGGTTTGGTCGAACTTCTGTCTTTTGGGACAGAAATTCTTAAGACTTACACTGGATAAAATGAAGATTTTATGAATTAATATTGTTTTCATATAAAAATTTGGTCATTTTTGGGCAAGGTTTGCTAAGAAACAGAGCAAAATTTCCAAAAATTTGCTTTTTCACATTTGGTCATCAAGGAGCTCAAATTTAATTGATAAAAACAGTTAAATAGAACAACAGACGACCAAAAATGAAAAAAGAAGAGAATAAAATAAAATCAATCGACAATTCTTTAAAAAAGTTAGAAGGAGAATCCCGTTTTTTTAATTCTGAGATAGGGCAGAAGAAGTTTCCCCGAGAGAAACATTAATGGATCAATTGAGGCAACAATTGATCCTATATGATCAAGCAAAGTGGGGAGCTGGAGAGGGCAGGGTCGGTAGTTCAGCTGGTAGAACACTGGTCCGGAAAGCCAGAGACGCCGGTTCAAAGCCGGCCCGCCCTATAGTTTTTCCCTCAAAAGCTTCCCCGCTCGTTCATATGTTTCAATTCCAAAAAATCATTAATCTGATTGTTCGTTTTACTGAATAACAGCTAAATATACATTATTAATGAAGCTCAATTTAAAAATAAATGCTTATTTCATTACAATTATTGTAAAAAAAATGATGCGATTTATTTTAAAATATTACTCAAAGGAAAACAAACAGAAATAACTTTTAAAAAGGAATTTGCGAATTGTCTCTAAAGCTACCAAGTGGGCCTCGAAAAACTTTAAATCCGTTCTATTTATTTATTTTTAAAAACAAATATGAACATGCTGTCCCATTTGGTGCTTAACAATTATTTAGTATTACAATTTATTTTTCAAGAAAAATCATTAAACCTAAATGTTCATTTTATTCAAATTCGATTGCATTGAAGAAAATAACGACCAAATTTTTAATATCATATTTATTTCATAATAATCATTGACTTACGAAAAATCTCATTAAGCTTAGATAATAAATTCGATTTTTACTTTACATAATGTTATTATGTATATATCAACTGATAAATTATAAAACAATTTTGTTAATCTCGGAAGATTCGGAAGAAAACTCTGTGCATTCAAAAAGACTGGACAAATAAAATTATTAATGACCAAAATATTTATTTTTCTTAATTCGTCATAAAATTTATTAATTTTACGTTGACTGCAGAATATTAAATAAAAGTTAAATCAAAAGCAACTTTAACCTTGATATTAAAGCAATAAAACATTAATACTATTAATTAAATATTTTAAACTATAACATGCAACTAAATGACAAAAATAGATTTAAAAGGCGAAAATTGGTTGTTAATAATACGCAATATAACATGAAATAAAAACAAAATAAAAATTTAAAAAAAAGAAAAATCTATATTTTGAGTGAACGACAATGTGTCCAATCAAGTAATATTAAGTTTGATGTAGTTCAATTTAAATAAAAATATAATTAAAAAAATTAAATAAAAGCTATTATAAATTTGATTTAATAGATTTTTCTATATATTCTTAATTATTTAAAAAATGCAACTTTAAAAAAAATCATTTAACCAAAACAAGTAGAGTTTTTGGGGCAGCAGCGAGTGGTATTATATATTTTTTCTATATAGTTAATAATTTTAAAAGAAATAAAAATAAGAAAAGTAATAATTATCAAAATATATGAAAAAGTTTCATTTCAAATAATTAAACTTTATTATCAAAACAATATAAAAAATGAATAAATATACGAATAAATCAAACTAAATTTTGATTTCACTAAGTTAAATGAACATCAATTTTTTAATTAAAAGTTAAAACTACCAACTTATTTTTAAAGAGTAATATTATTTAATTGCTCCCGCACCTCCTTCTCTCTCCTATCTCTCTCTCTTTCTCTCTCTCTCTCGCACCTCCTTCTCTCTCCTATCTCTCTCTTTTTCTCTCTCTCTCTACCGCACCTCCTTCTCTCCACTCTCTCCCACTGCTCCCTTGTTTTTAATCAATATAAAAGCACGCGGCGTCATTGTCCATTGCCACTGTTCTCCAATTGCTCAAATTGGTTCTTCTCCTAATGTCCACTATCATTCATTCATTATTTTTGCACCTATCAAAAGTGCATTTTCCATTTTCCGATCCAAATTAAAAAATGAACATTAATATAGTTTCTGCCGGATGAAAGTATTTCATAATCATACAGTTTAAAAATTTTATACCAAATGAAAAAAAAGTTTTTTACAGCGTGCTAGGGGCCAGGCACAGGTAGGCGCCGCAGGGAAAATTTGAGAAATTTCTTAACAGATTCTATCAATAATGACAAATTTACTATTTTGAGTAATTTTTTATGAAAGAATTAGTTTTGGGGGCCCGGCGGTGCCGATAAGTGTTGCCGGAGAAAAATTAAAAATTTTGACTATTTTGACAGATTCACTGTGAAGATTAGTCTTAGGATTTTTCGAAAAATGAGCATCATTTAATCAGCATTTTAAAAAATCATCATTTGATCTCTGCATTATGCAAATGATAAATTAATCTTTGGGTCATGATTTTCATCGCGTGATTTTGTCAATGATTTTGAAAAAAGCCAACAAATGTCTTTTTTGAAGAAACAAAAACTAGGATTTCGAAAAAACAAAAAAGCTCTGAGGGCAGCTAATAAACAACGCATTTAAATACCACGAAAAACAAAGGATTACAACTAATTTTAATATACAAAATCATATATTCACTAAATTATTTGCCAATATAAAATAAATCATAAAAAATAAAAATTAAACAAAAAGATCGAAGTAAAATATTCATAGCATTAAAAAGCGATCCATATTTTGTTCAAATTATACACCAATTGATTCGTCTCGAGGAGCTAAGCATGATCTCTAGAGTTGCGGAAATGCCAAAAAACCGGGTTTTGAGCCGATTCAAAAGTCAAAATTGAGCGATTTTGCACTCTAACTTTTTTTAAACGACCGAATCCCCACTGCCAATTAGTACCAAACGTAATTTATAATTATTTTAAAAGGCAGCGCAGGGAAACTGGTGCAAATAAGCATTTGGGTTGACGGATCAAAATTCCTTCCTTATTTCAACATAGTCCCGTCATCTCCTAAACCTTCTTTGCCATCATTTGTTCTTTGTCCTATCCCTTTAATTGTCAGTGGGCGGTCCGTTCCCGATCACTATTTAAGCTTGTAGCGTTCCCTCACAATTGTTCATCCCCTGGTTCATTTATTCCACCTGTCTCCAATTGTGCAGAGACGAATCGGGAGGTGTTCCACACAGTCGACTGTTGTTCCCCCTTTCCCCTTCCGAATAAAGGATATTATTCGAATTACCGCTACACAGTGTTTTGGGGAATGCATGAACACCAAACTATCCCAATCATATTTTTATTTAATATTCATGGAGGTCCCGCCGCTGTACATTTGGAGACGGCTATTTGTTCATTTTTTGTTTTCAATTAAATATTCATTTTTGATTTGTTTGATGTGGTAAAAACTCATTCTTGAATGGATGAGACTGACTGATCAATGATCAGAGAACGGGAAAAAGGAAGAAATCTGGCGAAAGATTGGAGAATGGCCAGCAGAAAGAGTGATGAAAAGATGCTCTGATTTGAGAGACAAAATTGATCAGAGAGTGATCGGTTGGCTTTAATGAAAAAATGATCAGAGAGTGATCGGTTGGCTCTAAAGTCAAAAATGATCCGAGAGGGATCAAAAAATGAATAATTTGAAAGGGAACCGGAACATGGCAAATTTTGCTGAAAAAAGACCAAAATGATCAAGTGATTCGGCCGAAAGTGAACAGTTATCCTGATCAAACGTTCTGATCAGAAAATATAAAGAGAAAACAATAAAATGCAGTGAAACGAATGAGTCCGAAGGTGGCAATTTTGAATTGAAACTCAAATTTAAATCAGAAATGATCAGTGGTTGATAATGAATGGCTGGAAAACTCAAATTTTGAAGTTTCATTTTAAAACTTTTCATAATTATTTAATTCAATGTAAGGTGCTCAGAACGGGTCTCCCAAAATTTTCAGATTTTTTTTCTTCGCAATTTTTAACATTTGCTATTGAGAAGAAAAACCTATGACGTGCAATTACCGTCTAAGGGTTAAAGTTGAAAGATCACGAGACAAGAGTGATCGGCTGATTGTTGCCAAACAAATGACTCCCAAAATGTTCCAAACATTGGAAGCAATTAAGAAAAGCCAGAGCAATTAATTATACAATTACGACAATAAGAAGCGAGTCACGAGAAAAAGAGAAAAAAGAAGGACACAAAACAAATTAAACAATTAATGGCTGAGAAATGGCGGCGATTAACAAAAGGTGCCAAATGGCAATGTCAGAATTGTGAATGGAATTTTTGGGAAATAAAATAAGACCAATGGCCGATCGGCAACAACGAGCAAATGTTTGGAAAAAAGTTTTAAAAAATAAAAATTGGGGGAAATAAATGAATTGGTATGAAATGGTTCACAAAAAGGAATTAATCGTGGATAAAAGATAAGAATTAAATAAATTTAAACATTGAAATCGAAATTAAAGCCATAAATGATTGTGATATTAGATCTGAAGGAGAAAGTGCAACTGATCAGAAAAAAGCAAAAACTGATAAGAAAGAGTAAATGATCAGAATTCAAGGAGAACATCTGATCAGAAGTGAAGGCAACTGATTAGAAAGAAAAAAAGGAAATGATCAGAGTAAAAAAGGCAACAGATCAGAATGTGAAAAATAAATAAATCAGAGGAGGAATGTGGTCAGAAAGGAAAGACAAATTCAGAAAGAGAAAAAAAATTGACCAGAAAGAGAAAAGTGAATTGATCGTAAAGGAAAAGGCAATTGATCCGTAATAAAAGGCAACCGAGCAGAATGTGAAAAGTCAATAATTAAAATGAAATTTGATCAGACCATGCAAGAAAATTAAGTGATCAGAATGATCGAACCAAATGATCAGAGAGGAAGAGTGGACAATCATCAGTAATAACGAAATTTTTGGTTTTGACCATGCGAAATTATATGTTCTTGACCGAATTAATGGCTAATGATTACAGTCAATGACAGACGGTGAACAGAGGGCTATTTTGGAAAAATTTGTTGGAATCGGATATAATCATTTTTTAAGAAAATGTGCCAGCAGAAGGGAAAAAGGCACAAAAAGGCTGTTGAAGAAATTGAGTGATAAATACAGCCAAATAAATTGAGTAATTAATGCAGCTAAAAATTGAGTGATAATGTTAGCTGAAATACATGATTATAAAAAGCTTCAGCGAATTCCTAGGTCAGTCGTTCTTAAATACAGCAAGGAAAAATACCGAAAAGGGAAAAAAATAGGCGATCAAAGCCTGGAATTATGGTGATCTGATCAAAGGCGGATGAAAATGGTTGAAAATTGTAATAACTGACAGAATTTGAAAATGCGTGAAAGAAAAAGACAAAAGGAAAGAAAGATGGAAAGCGAAGACGGATAAGGCGATTGGATTCAAGCAAACGAGGAGCGGATGCCGGAACAATGGAAGAAACCGCTGACTGACGAGCCTTGACCAAAACGACGATGAACCGATTGATCAACAAATGGACGAACCGACAGACGGACGAACAGAACGAGACCAACTGACGCGACCGCGAACCCGAGAAGAAAAGAATGACCAACAATGAAAACTGACCAAGAAGAGCCGCGCAGATCATTTTGAATTTGATGTTCGAGGACGAACATTCTGGAGGTAGGGGATGACGGATCAAAATTCCTTCCTTATTTCAACATAGTCCCGTCATCTCCTAAACCTTCTTTGCCATCATTGTTCTTTGTCCTATCCCTTTAATTGTCAGTGGGCGGTCCGTTCCCGATCACTATTTAAGCTTGTAGCGTTCCCTCACAATTGTTCATCCCCTGGTTCATTTTATTCCACCTGTCTCCAATTGTGCAGAGACGAATCGGGAGGTGTTCCACACAGTCGACTGTTGTTCCCCCTTTCCCCTTCCGAATAAAGGATATTATTCGAATTACCGCTACACAGTGTTTTGGGGAATGCATTAACACCAAACTATCCCAATCATATTTTTATTTAATATTCAGGGGACTAAAATTTGAAGCTGCTAATAGCATGTTGCATACATCGCATTAGTTTGTAATGCACATTACCAATAGATTTTTGGCTCAGCTTCATCTCCACTTCATAGTAAAATAAGTTTTACGACTTTAATGCCCAACTTTTTTTCTTGCAGTCATCCAAATTAAATATTCCTTGGTATCATTCGATAGCCCCAAGAGAACTCTATTAGTTTATAAAATTTCAAAACTTTTTATTTAGTTCCAAAATGTTATGGTCAGAAAACTTCAAAAAACTTCTTATCCAAAGATTATTGGCCATAACTTTTTGAAACAAAACAAAAAAATTTTAATTTTTGCAAAAAAAATAGAGGCCTCTTGGAGATATCGAATGATAGCAATAATGATTAATTTTACATGCTTAAAGAAAAAATTTAGTGCATTAAAGTCCGTCAAAATTTTATGATAATTCAAAGACATAATTTTTTAATTAAAAATCTATGCTAATATCATAATATTAATTAGAGTCCGGCGGGGAACGGAATTCCCGCGGGAAAAACACGAGAATCCCGTTCCCGTTTGCCGTCTTTTTGCCTGACGGGATTTTACGGGAACGGGAAAAAGGGTGGGAATCCTGTTCGGGAATCCCGCCCCGTTCATTTTCGTTTTCCCGTTCCCGTAAATTTTTTTTCAAAAACGGGAATAAAAGTACGCTGGTAAGAATGGGAGTCTGAGTGAAAAATTAGTGACAAAATTTGGAAGAAATTACAAATTTTTTGTGAAAAATTAAATAAATAAATCATCTCATTGAAAAGTACATATATCTATATAGACTAGTGGTTGTTACCTCTGTCTTTCATAATTTGTCCCTTGGGTTCAATGCCCCATAGGGATTGTAGTTTTTGAATATTTCTTTAATTTATTTTACTTGAAATTTAATTAATAAAAAATTTTTCTAACATTAAAAATTATTTTTCTTTATTTTTCGAAATAGCCATAGACCTATAAATTACGGTGCACCCCAAAACGTCGTCGCCGAAACGTCGTCAGCCGAAACGTCGTCGGGACAAAACGTCGTCAGGCCAAAAAGCGCCGAAAAATTCCGAAAATTTATTAACTTAAAGAATTTTTCAAAGAAAAAATTATAGAAATTTTCTGTGGTAAATTACTTAGATTTTCTCAAAAAAAATTTTTTCTAAGAATTTTCTTATAAAAAAATTTTCTAGAATTTATTCTTTGAAAAAATCTCTAAGTTAGTAAATTTTTCGGAATTTTTCGGCGCTTTTTGTCCCGACGAAGTTTTGTCTCGACGACGTTTCGGCGACGACGTTTTGTCCTGTTCCGCATAAATTAACCAATGATTGCATATTTTTGGACAAAATCTGTTAACAAATCCACTCAAAATTTCAAAATTTTCCCCCGGCGGCGCCTATCGGCACCGCCGGACCTCCTCCCTGTACCACAAAAGATTTTTAAAAGGCCAGCCGCAAAAAAACCACGTAATTAAAAAAAAAAAGATTTTGTCAATAATTTGAAAACATAGAAAAATTCTCTAAGAGTATTTTTGAATTTAAAAATAATAGACAATTTTAATGAAAATTTTTGAATACAAAAAAATTTTCTAGGTATTTTAGAATACAAATTTACCAGTTTTTAAATATTGTTATGGCTTAATTTTAAAGCAAATCAGTTTCAAAAATTCAATTTTTTAAATTTTTGTTCATTAATATAACCATTATTTAATCATTTACATCGAAGCAATTTTTAAAATTTTTAAAATATAATATTTTCATTTTAAAAATAAGTAAAGTAAAAATTTTAGAAAAAAGCAAAATTCTTTATTAAAAAAAATTTAATAATTTATTTAAATTTTTTAAATATTAATTATTTTCAAATTCAAAACTGAACAATCGTTTGATCAGACCCAAGTTCAATGATCTGCTGCTGTTCTGATCCCACCTTCAACTCCGAGAAGATTGGCATTGGCACTCCCGCCGTTCATTCGCGTCGGCGCGTTGGGTGCTTGGCTGTGCTGTTCCATCGATGCGAGAAAGTTGGCACTTTTGCCAGACAAATCCGTCCATCAAATGCCATGGTCGGCGGAGTCTTCCTCTGCGAGGCCGGAGGTGGACAATGTGCGTGTGCCGGTCAATTTCTTGGCACAAACGCAACGCCACGTTTTCACGCCCTCTTTGATGTGGTGGATATTGTAGCGAAAGCCGCCAAGGATCAGCTTCTGATTGCCTGAAAGCACAAGGAGGGATTAATTACGATAAAAGATAAATCAATGGCAATAAATTTGAAACACCTTTAAAAGAAGTGATAATTTGTGGAAGGTCCGGGTTGTAAGCATGGAACTCGTGCATTTCAATTGAATATGTGGTTAAAAATCTCTGTAAAGGTCAACACCAAATTATTAATGAAAAGGGTTTTTGAGGAAAATATATCCAACATCAAAAATAATAATAGGAAATTCGCACTTCACATCAGGGTTGCCGCGGGACGAGAAAAATACCGGGTCGGATTCGGGTCGGTTCGGCCGAAAAATCATCGTGACGGGATTCGGGCGGCAACCCTGCTTCACATAGGATTTTAATTTAGTTTTTTTAAATATTTTTGTTTTAAAAAGTCTCAATTTAGAAGTTCCGTTTAAGATAAGTATAGAAATTAGGTAAAGGAAGATTAGTTTATTAATTCCCCAATATATTTTAGAATTCACCTCAATGTCCAGGAAAAGTTAAGAGTCGTATATTCCATTTATTTATTTATCGTAAAAATAAAAAAGTCATCAGAAGCAGGATGGACGAAATTTCGTTTCGTTTTGGTTTCGTCCTACATTTTCGGCACTTTTTGAGTTTCGTTTTCGTGTTTCGTTTTCGTCCGTCAAAAAATTTTCGTTCGTTTCGTTTTCGAGTTTTAAAATTTTGAATTTTCGTTTCATTTTCGTCAGACGGAATTTGGACGAAAAAGACGAAAATATTTACACCAGGGATGGCATTCCGAGGCCCCAAAAATTTTCGGAATCGGAATTCTGGTGGTCAAAAAATTTTCGGAAATGGAATTCCGAGGCCCAAAAATTTTTCTGAAATCGGAAATCGGAATTCCGACCTCAAAAATGTCGGAAATTTTGAAAAAAAATATAATAAAAATTTTTTAAATATTTAATAGGCTAAATTTTCAATTCTTAACCAAATAAAAGGTTATTTCAAAAATATTTTCGGTATGTTTCTATATCTGCTTGAGTAATTATCATGACTTCATCAAAGTCTTTTTTATGATCATATACAATAGTATTTTACCACATTTTGGGTAAGGGACTGACTGACTATTTCCACTTTTTTTTTGCGGCGCGCTTTTTCCAAAAAAAAATTTGGGAAAGAAGGGGGGGGGGGGGGCGGGCGATGCCTATAGGCTCCGCCGGGAAATTTGTTATTTTTAATGCGATTTGTTAACAGATTTTGTCCAAAAATTGATCAAATTTGTCGATTTGAGCAAATTGTTCAAGAAAATTAAGGATTTTAGGCTCCAGCGGCGCCGAAAGGCGCCGCCGGGAAGTTTTCAAAATTCAGTTCATTATATATAAAGAAAGTGTATAAAATTGCTAATTTTTTGAAAAAAAAAATCAAAAAAAAAATTTCCGAAAATTTCCGACTTTTTATCAAAAATTTCGGAAATCGGAATTCCGACGTCCAAAAATGTCGGAAGTCGGAAATCGGAATTCCGTGCCATCCCTGATTTACACCATTAGAATGACTTTTTTTGGAAAAAAAGAGTCATCTCTGTATGCTACATGCCACATTTTTCTTTACCACATTGAAAATTCCAAAATTCTGCCCCCAAAATTCCCCTAAAATTTTCAATGTCTGCCCTAAAAATTGCTAAGTTTCAGTGAAAAATATGTACATATAGATCAGGGGTGTGACCTTGTCTCCGAAAAGACGAGAGCGAGAGTTTGGCGAGAGGCGAGAGTCCACAAAAAGACGAGAGCGAGAGTTTGGCGAGAGTCCCAAAAATCACGAGAGTTGGCGAGAGGCGAGAGTTTTTCAATTTTTCTGTAGCCCCTTATCTTTTACTTCAAAAAACTTCAAAATCGTATATTAAATTAGGGTTAGAGGTCCGGGTATTTAGGCAAAATACCGGGTCCGGCTATTGCCGGGTCAGGGTCTTAGTTTTTAAATCGGATCCAGATCCAACCGGGCTATAAAAAAATCCAAAAATTTTTCAATGAAAATAAAAGCTTATATGTATTTTAAAAATATTATATAATATTTTCATGAAATATATTTATTTTACAAACAAAGTTTTTCATTTAGCCATTTTTTTGCCAAAACTGCCTCCTTTTTTGCAATGCGTTTTTTTAAACTTCGGGCACAGTTGGGGTCCGGCGGTGCCGGTAGGCGCAACCGGGAAAAAATCTTGAAAATTTAAGTGATTTGCTAACAGAATTTGTCAAAAAATGATCAAAGTTTTGGTTAAATTTGCGGGTTTAGGCTGTTAAGAAAAGAAAAAGTAATAATTTTTAAGTTGAAATATTTTTATTAAATTAAAAATTTCAATTGAAATAATGTAAGAAAATATTTAAAAAAATCTGTTCCGTTGGGAATTGAACCCAAGCAAAAATAATGAAAAGCAGAAGGCTTAGCAACCAGACCACATTTGAATTTGCTCTTTACAAAAATAATGTTTCTGATATTAAGACATTAAGGACGAAGAGTAAGAGATTTATGATGTTTTGCCTAATGGTTAACGCTTCTTCTGTCTTCCATTTGTCCCGTTGGTTCAATTCCAATTAGGTTTTTATATTTTATTTTGTTTAATTAATGAAAAATTTAATTAATTCGAAAAACTTCTAATATTGGAAAGTTATTTTTGTTTATTTTTTAAACATCCTAGACCCTAAAATTAACCAATGATTCGGCATATTTTGGACAAAATCTGTTAACAAATTCACATCAAATTTTCAAAATTTTTCACGGGCGGCGCCTATCGGCACCGCCGTCCCCTCCCCCGGTTCCCCATGAGATTTCGCAAAAGTGCACCGCAAAAATAAAAAAAGATTTTAAATTAATTAAAATCTTTATTTTTTTCGTCATTGAATCTTTTGGATTTTAAAAATTATTAGGCAATTTAACGAAACTTATTGAATTATAATCTACAAATTTTAGAACTCAGAAAATACCAGTTTTTATTTGTACCGCTTATTTTTTAAATTCAATTTATTTAATATTTTTGTTATTTTTTTTTAATATTTCTGTCGAAATGTCCTTTGCTGTCGAAGCCCGCGGCGCGCCGCGTAGCACGTTGACAATCTAAAGGCCAAAGCAAAAAAAAAATATCTGCGTTTTGTTACCTCTTAATTCCATTGGCACTTGGCAACTGAGCAAGCACCGGTGTTGAAACGTTGACCAGTTGCATTTGCACGGAGCTGTGAAGGCAATTCCATGCATTCTGCCGCACGCCTTTTGATCCCCGTGACGATTTTTTTTTTTTGACTGTTCACGGTTGGATATTCGCTGTCGGTGAGTGGTTGCACTGACCATATTCAACTAAAATCTGTTGTTCAAATAGGTTGAATCCGTCCGGCACTTCTTTCGTTCGCATCGCCAGAATTTCTTGCTGATTTACGATAAATCTGCGAAACGGGAAACCATCGTTAGCAATTTTTCCTTTTGATTAGTTTCAATTCTGTCATTATCATAAATAATGGCCTAAACTTGAAAAGGTTTGATTACATGTATAATTCTAGATTCGAATAGTTGGCAAAGAGGTACGTACAAAATTTATATTTTATTATGGCCATAGCAATCATAATGAAAGGCAGATTAAAATTTTTGAAAATTTTTGGGCTTTTTAACTTGGCGAAAAAGCCACTTTATTGGGCCAAAATGGCGGG
>SIJG01000016.1:2231058-2246432 GCA_023374025.1 Heterodera schachtii
TTTTTGAAATTTTTTTAAATATTCGCCAAAAAATGTCATCGCGCCAAAAAAATAATTTTTATTGCATTTTGTTAAGGAATTTGTGATTTTAACATGAAAAATCCGAAAAATGCCAAAATATTTATAAAATATTGACTAAACACCAAAATATTGAAATACGAATTTGAACTTTATTTTACAGTTCATAAATTTGGAAAAATGCTAAAGGTGCCAAGTCAGTGCCCGGGGGGCGGCACAAAAATTTTCGGGAAGTGTAAATTCTATGGGACTCGTATTCTTTCACTAGGACATTGAAGAATTTTAATCCGATTTTCTACTTTATCATCATCTTTTCCCTTTGAGTTCACTCAGTCTCTGGGAGGAATCACATTTCTTATTACAACGAAACGGACAGTTCATGGGGACGGTACATGGCAATTGTCACAAAAACGGTGCTGCGGAAGCCGAGTGCCACCACGACCACTTTTGAGAGGGTGGAGCGCAAATACAAAGTGTCAGAAGAACAATTTCACGACCAGCTGGGCATGGATCAACGATTTGATGAGTCGCCTTGATTAAGCCAAAGTGTGAAATGGCATCATTTCCGTGTATACTGTATGATATTTGTGCCAATGCATACTGTACGTACTTTAAATAAATGTGTTGTGATGCTTTTCCTATTAATAGTCGGGGATTCATCACGCATAAGCAATTTATTTAGACATTTTCAAAAATGTTGCGTCAATAATTTAAGAGTACTGAAATCACTTTTCGATTTAGAGCAACTTTTTAGCAACTATTTTCAACTATTTTTGCTTGTAAAATTTTTAAAAAACTATTTTTTCAACTATTTCTGCTTTTCAACAAAAAAATTCTTGAAAAATCTTTTCAAAAAATTTAAAAAAAAAAAATACACCCCTAGGAATCGACTTTTCAAAAAGCAAAAATCCTGGCCATGATTTGGCGGTCGAAAGAAAAGTTTTTACACTTGAAAATCTTCAAATGTGTTTGATTTACAATTGTGTAACCGAATAGGATAAAAATGAGGAAATTTTTGAAAATTCACACATTTATTAACATTTTTTTAGCAACTATTTTGGCAGTTTTTTTAGCAACTATTTTGGCGTTTTTCAGTTTTTTAGCAACTATTTTGGCAGTTTTTTATCAACTATTTTGGCGTTTTTCAGTTTTTAGCAACTATTTTGGCAGTTTTTTAGCAACTATTTTGGCAGTTTTTAGCAACTATTTTGGCAGTTTTTTATCAACTATTTTGGCGTTTTTCAGTTTTTAGCAACTATTTTGGCAGTTTTTTAGCAACTATTTTGGCAGTTTTTAGCAACTATTTTGGCAGTTTTTTAGCAACTATTTTGGCGTTTTTCAGTTTTTAGCAACTATTTTGGCAGTTTTTTAGCAACTATTTTGGCAGTTTTTTAGCAACTATTTTGGCAGTTTTTTAGCAACTATTTTGGCAGTTTTAGCAACTATTTTGGCAGTTTTTTATCAACTATTTTGGCGTTTTTCAGTTTTTAGCAACTATTTTGGCAGTTTTTTAGCAACTATTTTGGCAGTTTTTAGCAACTATTTTGGCAGTTTTTTATCAACTATTTTGGCGTTTTTCAGTTTTTAGCAACTATTTTGGCAGTTTTTTAGCAACTATTTTGGCAGTTTTTAGCAACTATTTTGGCAGTTTTTTAGCAACTATTTTGGCGTTTTTCAGTTTTTAGCAACTATTTTGGCAGTTTTTTAGCAACTATTTTGGCAGTTTTTTAGCAACTATTTTGGCAGTTTTTTAGCAACTATTTTGGCTGTTTTTAGCAACTATTTAGGTACCTATTTTGCGATTTTTAGCACCTAAAAATCCGTTCCCTGATTATTATTATTTAATTATGCAAGTAATTATGGAACGAAACAAAAAAACCCAAACTTTGTTTGAAGTCAACAAAAAAAAAAAGTTTAATTTCCGTTTAAACAATTTTAAAAAATTTGAAAATCTTTCAAAGTTTTTTTTTAGTCTAAAAATTTGAAACTTTGTTTAATGCTTTTTATTTTTTTCTAAAGCAATACGATTAAATGCTTATTATTCTGCAAATTCCAAAAAATTTTTGCTTTCATAAATGTTGCTTGCAATAATTAGATAATAATTAAATATAAATTATTTTATTATCTTTGATTGTTATGCGTTATTACCCTTCGACATTCATTTTGTTATGCTTCGACATTAATTCTGAATTCCTTATCTTTTTTGTTTATCTTTTCTCTTTTCTTCATATTTTCGAAATATCCAAAAATCTTTTCTGTTTTAGTGTTATGTATAAAAAGAGAGAGAAAAAAGCTTCGTGTTTTTTCTTTTATTCTAACCAATGGATTTTCAATTGTGTCGAGTTGAGACAGTGGCAATTAGAGGAGCGAAATCCCAAAAGCAGGGCTGCCATCCGTCCTTGGATGCCAAGGACGTCCTTGGAAATCAGCATTTGGAAAAAATTTAAAAAATTCAACGAAATTTGAGAAATTTTTGTAATTTTCACCAATATTTTGATTAAATTATGGCATTATGTAAGTAAAATGCAAATTTTTTTCTCATGGTTGAGAATTTTTGGAATTTTATGGTATAAAGTCATTATTTTTCTTAAAAAATTAGCCCAAAATCGCAAATTTTGATCATTTTTGGACAAAAATCTGTAAACAAATCGCAGTAAAAATTACAAATTTTTCCCGGCGGCGCCTATCGGCGCAGCCGGACCCCCCCCCCCTTTTCCACAGAATTTTTGGAAAAAGCGCGCCGCAAAAAAAGCGTTTTTAAAGCTGAAAAAAAGTCGTCTCAAATGAGGAAATGATCAGTGAAAACAAAAAAAGTTCTAAAAAATCCATTCCGGTGAAAAATACAAGCCATTTGAATAATATTAACCATTTTTCATTCCATATAATAAAATTTTTAAATGTCCTTGGATTTCACGAATTTTCCACACTATGTCCTTGCAAATCGGCATACTCGTCCTTGGAAACGGAGCATGGACGATGGCAGCCCTGGGTCGATAGCAGTTCGTACAATGACGTTTCGTACAATTTGAAATGGGAATGGCCATAACTTTTTTGTTCATCGGTTGATTTCTCTAAAATTGGTATCATTCGAAAGCTCTACTTGTTTAGAAGCTATCATTAAGCAGAAGCTAAGCGATTAATCGTCTCACCAAAAAGTTATGATTTATAAGACTTAAAAATTCAAGAAAATCCTAATTTTTTGTTAACTATAAATCATAACTTTTTGGTAAGATGATTAGTCGCTTAGCTTCTGCTTTATTATTTTGAATTTTTGTGAGTTTTCCAAGAATTTTTGTGCCAAAGAGGCTTATTGTGAGACAAATGTTCAACTGAACAAAACTGACAGCAAACGGCACACATATAACAAACGTAACGTACACATATAACTTGGGATGGGAATTTTATGTAAGAAAATTTGCTAAATATGTAACAAAATATGTAAAAAAAAAAAACCCCCGAAATATGTGAAATATGTACAAAAGGCAGGGGTGTTATTTTACCTGGTAAACCCGGCATTTGCCGGGTTTTTGGGGTCCCTGCCGGGTTTTTGCCGGGTTTTTGAAATTGCCGGGTTTTTGCCGGGTTTTGGTTTTTTTGCCGGGTTTCCTGTTCTATACTCATTTATTTGAATTTTATTAAACATTTCACCAAAATTAAGAGCTAACTATAGCTAACGTTCATTATTCAGGTTTATTTTATTCGATCTCTAGTCTCTAGCTTAGCAGAATGTCGCAAAAATCTATTTCTGATTTCATTTCCAATGTTACTTTACAACAATCATCTTCAACTCAAAATTTCGATGAACAAATTTCAAGTGCTGAGGAAGCAATTTCTGATTTAGCCGTTTCAATCTCGAGTGATGAGTTTGGGGTGAATTTTAGCAAATGTACTTTTGTAATTATTATATTTTAGGTCACATCTCCAAAAAAGAGGAAATATTCTCACAAAAAGCCTGGCGGAGGACTATCAAATTATGATGCTAAATACGCGGAGAAATTCAAGGCCGATACCATCCAAAAAAGCAACAAAGGAATTGACAAATTTTTTTGCAAAGCGTGTGACCAAAATTACAAAATACAAAAAATGGGAGAAAAAGCAATCACGGAACACATCAAAACCACCAAGCACAAAAAAAATTTGGCAGAATTTAACAGAAGCGTGCCTTTAACCGATTTTGTCAAGCTAAAATCGGTAGTTCATTTTGGGACTCAGTAATTAATCTAATTCTTTATAATTAAGGCCTCTGAAGAGAAACGTTGTCTCGCGGCAGAATTAACTTTGGCCTACCATTGTGCTCGTCACAATTTTTCAATGAATTCCGCTAATTGTTCATCTGAACTTTTTGGTGTGGTTTTTTCTGCCGATCCGGCTGCGATTGAATTTGCATCAAAACGTGGAAAAACAACGGCATTAATTCGGGGTGAGTACAAATTCTGGTTCCGAGAAAAACCAATTTTTAAGGAGTGATCAGCCCACATTTTTTAAACATTCTTTTGGATGAGATCAAAGAAACAGGGCGCTTTTCGATCGGGATTGACTCAACCTCAATGGACAACATTCGTTATTATGCAATTGTGATCAGGTAAAATAAATTTAGAGGTCATCAAAAAACATTGAAAGACATTTGCAGATATTGGCACGGAGAGACAAAAACAGGCATTCTTGAAGTGTGTTCCGAGACAAGTGAAAAAGCACTGGACATGGAAGTCTTGTTGATGAGTGTGTTGGACCGTTGTGGACTTCCTTTGGCTCATTTTGTGTCACTGTGTGCCGATAATACAACCGCAAATTTTGGTGGTCGAGAGCGGAGAGGCCGAAACAATCTTTTTCATTTTCTGAGCCAAAGTGTGTATTAATTTTCATTTTCAGCTTTACAGTTTTTTAGAAAAGACAAATCTTGTTGGAATTGGCTGTTCAAGCCACATTTGCAACAACGCAATTGGTTACGCGGTTGAAAAATGCGACTACGACGTCCGTAATTTTTCGCGCACAATAGCTGATCATTTTTCCAATCACCCGGGGCGCTGGGAATTGTTTCAAGAAATGGCCGCCGAAGAGAATGTGATAATTTTTGGCGTTGAAAGTAAAATCCCGGATAATTTAAGGTAACTGTTCACATATTGCCCGCATATACCGCAATACGATGGATGTCTTTGGGACGAACTTTCAAACGGATTTGTGAAATGTGGACAGTACTTGAGAAGTACTTCAGGTCACTGAGAGAGCGAGATTGTCCAAAATTTCTGCGTCAAATTTTTGATGATGAATTGACGCCACGATCAGAAGAATGGAAAGTGGTTGTGTGTTTTATGTGTTTTGCCTTCGATCAGTTCAATCAATTGAATATTATTAGCCAGGTAGTACTAAGTACTTCGAAAATTACTAGGTTAATTTTTATAAATTCAGAAACCGACACTTCCGTTTCCCATTTTGGCCAAACAAATTAAAACATTAAAGACGAAGCTGGAACTTTCATTGAATGAGGAATTTTATGGGGAAGAGACCAGTGAACTTTTGAAACAATTGGAAAATGATGGCGCCATTTATCAAAAAAACAAATTAAAAGCAGCCTTTAAGGTGTTTATTTAATTAAATATTTGTTTTAGCTTTGATTTTTCAGCAATTTTACGAGGACGCGTATGAGTATTTGGGCAACTGGTCACGCCAATTCTCCGAGACAGATGAAGTGATCGGAGACTGGGTCATTTTCGAGTCTGAACCAACATCAGAAAAAGTTCGGAAGGCGTATAGGCATTTTTGTGGTTCGTCAGTTGAAGAAATGGATGCTTTGTTTGGGGAGATAGCTGAACTGAAACAAACACTGAAGGAGCTCCAGGACGACCGGTTCAACAGGAAAAACGTGGATGAAAAATGGGCGGCTATTTTCAAAAATCCTAATTTTGTCCTGCTCAAATCACTAGTCTCTGCAATTCTATCAATTTTCCCTTCCAATGCCTTTTGTGAATCTGTCTTTTCTGTTCTCAAGAACATCAAAACGGACGAGAGGAATAGTATTGGCATACCTTTGTTGAATTCTCTTATTTCAATCAAATTCAATTCAAAAATTTCGTGCCTAAATGTTCACAATTATTTTCTTTCATTGCCAAACTTGCTCAAACAGGTGAAAAGTGGTGATAAATATATTGTTTAAATGTTTTTGACGTTTTTTACAGTGAACAATTGGCCTAAAAAAATTGCCGGGTTTTTGAAAATTTTTGCCGGGTTTTTGCCGGGTATTTCAACTGGTTTGCCGGGTTTTTAAGTTTTGGCGATAACACCCCTGACAAAAGGCCAAAAAATGTACGAAAATATGTAAATAAAATTTTTAAAATGAACATTTTTTGAAAACAAAATTCTTTGTAAAAGGTAAAATAGGCACAAAATATCATAAAAATGACCTAAATAGGCTTAGAAATCACATTTTAGTTAAAAATTAATTTTTGAAATCTCTTTTTTTTTTAAAAAAAAAAAGCAATTTATAGGGGTACATTTTCAAAAATTTTTAAAAGTTTATGAATTCTCAAAAATCCTCCACATGTAAACAAAATGAAAAAATATTCGAAAAGAAAAATCCAAAATATGTATAAAATATGTACATATGTAATATGTAGAAAAAGCCCAAATATGTAAAAAGTTATGTATGAAAGTCCCAACTTTTGTTCGAAAACACAAAAAAGAAAGTGTTTTTCCTATAGGCTATGGAGAATCCAGGAAAATAAAAAAGGAAGGAAGCCCTTCTAATTAAGTGCAAAATTTGTTAAAAACTCATAAAAATTTCCAATTTCTTCCTGACCGTACCAGGTGTTTTCGACAGTGATTGGTTTCGACAGTACTTATAAATTAATTTTCTACATAATTTATTCTATATATGAATTAATATTAATATACATTGCGTATACAAAATCTATAATTGAAGTAAGTAATAAAAAAAAAGATTTGTATATAATTTTTTGTCAACAATTTGTCGTTTTCACTTTTTTTTATACAAGTATCTCCTGATGGACTATAGTCAAAATACAAAAAATTACTTACAAATCGTGTGCGAACATCTGCTAACTAATGTCGGGTTTGAGTGTTATCATTTTAATTTTCAAAATTTAACAAGACTTATACCATACAGAAAAAGTTTTTAAAACTAAGCTTTACTGTCGAGATCACCACTGTCGAAAAGGACGGACTTTAAATTTCCTTATTATTTTTTAATTTGGCCAAAAAACATTAAGCTCATCTCAAAATCAAAAATGTCGGAAATCCTTAAAATGTCAAATCCCCAAATGTCGCGCCATTGATGAAATGGTAAAAATTAATTAAGTTAAAATTGCTTTGAAAATAGCATATTTCCTTCCTGAAAGGTTTTTTAGTCCATGTTTTGCTATTTTTTTTATTTTTTGGCCATATTTTGGGATTTTATCTATTCAAACTCGAGCCCTGCTTTACAGGTTTTTGTTATAAAAAAAATCTTTTTCTCTCAATGAAAAGCTTTTTTAAATCTTTTTATAATTGAAAATAAAAAATGACAGAAAAAAGAGAAACCGAAAATGGAAAATGATTTAGAAAAAAAACGACAGAAAAGACAATGAAAAAACAAGTGAATGCTTTTGCTGCTGAACTCAGAAATTGCACAGTTACCCGTCCTTAACACTCTTCAGACACAATTAGCACACTTTGATTCACTGTTAAATGTGCCATAAAAATGAATTACGGATAAGCAATGATTTCGCGAATTGGCGTGGTTTATTTATGTAAATTTTTGCATCCAAAACACTCAAAATGGTGGGTTTTACTGAAAATTGATGAAAATCATTTTTTGTATTTTTTTCAAAATTTTGTCTCTTCTATTCTCTGATTCTAAAGCTTATGGACGAGTAAACTGCACTTTTCGGCTTAATAAGAAGGCATTATCTATCATCAGACACACTCCGCCACGTCAAATCCTCCTAATTCTGTGGCATCATTTGCCACGTGGCAATGGTTGCGGTTGCCCTTGTGCGTTGGCTTAAATTCAAAATTCACCAAAATAATTTCAGGAAAATTACATAAACACTGAGAATTTTGACTAATGTTCATTATAATTAGAGCTGAGCGGGACCGGGATTTTTGACAAAAACCGGGACTTTTTTGGTTGAAAAACCGGGACTTTTTGGCTGGGAAAACCGGGAAAAAACCGGGAATTTCCCGGTCCCGGTCAAAATTGGTCAAAACCGGGACCTTGGTACTCAATTGTCCCGCTATTTTCAGTACCAGGTCCCGGTCCCGCTCAGCTCTAATTATAATAAAAAGCCCATAATTTTTTCACTTTTAGAATAAATGAAAAATCTTCTTAAAATTTTCAGGTTAAAAAAGAAAATCAAAAAAGAAATGGAAATTTAATACTTTAAATTTTACCATATTTTGAAGCATTCCGTGTGAAATTGATGCTAAAATTTTGAAATTATTGTATTTAAGTCGTGAATAAAACTTGGTTATTTTTATGAGAATTTATGCTAAAATTGCCAACTTTTACAATTTAAAAAAATGAAACGAATAAAGGCTGTGCCGTCCAATGCTATGAATTTGCATTATTGGCGAAATTTTTGGAATTTAATAAATTTATTTTTAAAAACCGGCGGCATTAATTAATAAATTTATACCCTGAGGGCACGCCCCCCGGGCTCACTTTGGCCACGCATTTATTTTAGACATTTTATATTATATTAAAATAGCCTAACTCACTTTGCACTGCAATTCGGGGAACTCATCTCCGACTTCAAATTTCGCTAGGCAAATTGGGCAATCACCACCTCTGTTTTCTTCATCTATTGTGTGCTTTGGTAGGTTGTCAATGATTAGCGAACCTAAAAAATTTATGAAGAATTTTAGTCCATAAAACAAGTGTTTTGAAATTTTGTTTTTAACAATTTTCCAAAAGAAATTAATTAAAATTTTAATTAATTCTTAAATGATTTTGGTTTTTTGTATAAAGTACTCAATTTAAATTATATTTAGCAAAATGATTAGTGCAGCACCACTCACCGATGTTCGATACATTTGGGTGACGGTGAATGTTTGGGCGCCTAACTAAAGGAAAAAGAATTTTTTAGAATTTTTAAGTCCCAAATTTATTCCAAATATTTTTTCAAAAATATGTGCTAAAAATTCTGAAAAATATGTATGTAACTATTGTCTTATTTTCGAATAGTTTCTAAAATATTTCCATAAAAATATTTTTTGCCAAAATTGTTTTTTCTCCGGCGGAGCCTAACGACTCCGCCGGCCCTCCGACCCCACCCCCCGCCATTTCAAAAAAGATTTTTGAAAAAATGCGCCGCAAAAACCTTTTGAAAAGCAAAATGATAGGCTAAAAATAATTTTTAATAGATTTTTGATTGGATAAATTGTAAAATAATAAACTTTTGACCCAAAAATTTGATTTTTTCAGCCCGAACTTTGATTTCGAAGATTTTTGTTGATTGTCCTGAGTATATCCCATCTTTTTACCCCGTTTAAATCAAGTTAAATAGTAATTGTTATGTCATTTACTTTTCAATTTTTTGGTGAAAAAATGCGTTTTTACAAATTTCTAATAATAAAAACTTTCATTAACCGAAAAACCGAAAACCGGTGGTCGACCAAAACCCTAAAATCCAAAACCGGGGGTCGACCAAAACCCTTAAACCGAAAACCGGGGGTCGACCAAAACCCTAAAACCCTAAAACCGGGGGTCGACCAAAACCCTAAAATCCAAAACCGGGGGTCGACCAAAACCCTAAAAACCAAAACCGGAGGTCGATCAAAACCCTAAAACCCTAAAACCGGGGGTCGACCAAAACCCTAAAATCCAAAACCGGGGGTCGACCAAAACCCTAAAACCGAAAACCGAGGGTCGACCAAAACCCTAAAACCGAAAACCGGAGGTCGACCAAAACCCTAAAACCGGGGGTCGACCAAAACCCTAAAACCGGGGGTCGACCAAAACCCTAAAACCGGGGGTCGACCAAAACCCTAAAACCTAAAACGGGGGGGGGGGGGGGCGGGGTTCAAAAGGGTGCCGTTTAATAATCGGTCGTGACCAACCCTAATTATTGCCTTGTTGATTTGTTGTGGATATTCTTGTGATATGACCACTCATCCAGTCCTTTACAAATAGCACTGCTAAAACTGCGGCCAAGCAAAATATCAATAGATAAATAACATCCACCACTCGCTTTTTACGCCGACTTTTTCGCTTGCCTTTCTTTTCAGCTAAATTTTAATTTTATTTTCGATTTCGGTAATAAAATTTATTCGATTGTTTTGGTTTGTTTATTTATTTTTTGCTTGTTCATAAAATGAAAAATAAACAATTTTAAATGAAAAAAAACGGTCATTAGCGGCAGAGAGATGCGATCGCAAATCTCAGAAAGCGGGCACAGAGTCAAATTTAGCAAAACATTTGTCGATGAAAGGGAATACCAACAGAAAGAAACCGCCAGAAGAAACTTTGAAATTTTGTCGACTTTTTAAGTTAGCGCTTTTCTTATTTTTGTCCTAACAATAAAAAATTTTCCATGAGTAATATTAGAATAAATAATAATAATAAAATAATAGTAGCCAATCGAATTTTGAATATTTTAATATTAAGTATTTCACAAAGTATTCTTTCTGTCAAAATTAGCATGGATTTGTTGGATTGGCTTTAATCACTCCCTAAGCTTGATATCTTACATTTTTTAATTTCTATTCCGGAAGGAATATCCTCCAAACTTCCCACTTCATTGTACAAAGATGTCAAAATTGTTTTCCTTCTCTCGGAATTGTCCTTTTTCTGCTCTTTGCTTTCCTCCAAAATCATTTTAAATAATTTCGAATGATTTATTTCACTTTTATTTTTTGGCACATTTTCGGACAACGAAATTCGTTCTCTCAATGCAAAGATTTCAATGGTGAACAGCAAATAGAGCTTAACCTTTTGCGGTTTTTCACCTGTGAAAAATATATATATGTAAAATAGCTTCTTTCTGGTCAAAATTTTAACAAATTGCTAATTTCAAAAATCTTCCCGGCGGTGCCCCGGTCATTACGCCAAAAGAATTAATTAAAAATGGTCATTTTTACCGCAAAATCTGTTTAAAAAATCATGCCAAAATTTACAATTTGTTTAGAACTTTTCGGTGGCATTTCCAATGTGAGTTGTTCAATAAATAAATAAAAATTGGAGGGAATTGACCAAATTTAGAACTTTTTATGTTTTTGAGTGAACAAACTCGAGAATTTGAGTGAACAAACTCGAGAATTTGAGTGAACAAACTCGAGAATTTGAGTGAACAAACTCGAGACCCCCCCCCCCCAATTTGTTCATTCATTTTACCTTTAATTATTTTCTTTATAAAAGAATATAAATTCTCCATTATCTGTGCCATTACGGGATCCTTCTTTTTTAGTGCAAGTAATCTTTTTAGTTTTTTCTTCATTTTTTCTCCCATCGATGCTTTCTTTTTATCAGACTTTGAATAAGTTTCAATCTAAAATTTCAAAAAAAAAAATGTGAACAAATGACAAATAATTAAGAAACATACAATTTTAAAGTGTTAAATCTATACGTAAAGTTAATTCAAATAAAAATTTTAATTTTTTCAATTTTATTTAGGTATTTTTATAATAATCGCTTCAATAAGAACCGCGGACCGGTAGGGTCAACTCCATCTCAGCCAGGATTATGAAGCCATAAACTCATACAGAGTTGGCCCCTCCGCCGCGGATCGCGCAAAAAATGTCAAGAATCTCGGACAGGGGTGTTATTTTACCTGGTAAACCCGGCATTTGCCGGGTTTTTGGGGTCCCTGCCGGGTTTTTGCCGGGTTTTTGAAATTGCCGGGTTTTTGCCGGGTTTTGGTTTTTTTTGCCGGGTTTCCTGTTCTATACTCATTTATTTGAATTTTATTAAACATTTCACCAAAATTAAGAGCTAACTATAGCTAACGTTCATTATTCAGGTTTATTTTATTCGATCTCTAGTCTCTAGCTTAGCAGAATGTCGCAAAAATCTATTTCTGATTTCATTTCCAATGTTACTTTACAACAATCATCTTCAACTCAAAATTTCGATGAACAAATTTCAAGTGCTGAGGAAGCAATTTCTGATTTAGCCGTTTCAATCTCGAGTGATGAGTTTGGGGTGAATTTTAGCAAATGTACTTTTGTAATTATTAAATTTTAGGTCACATCTCCAAAAAAGAGGAAATATTCTCACAAAAAGCCTGGCGGAGGACTATCAAATTATGATGCTAAATACGCGGAGAAATTCAAGGCCGATACCATCCAAAAAAGCAACAAAGGAATTGACAAATTTTTTTGCAAAGCGTGTGACCAAAATTACAAAATACAAAAAATGGGTGAAAAAGCAATCACGGACCACATCAAAACCACCAAGCACAAAAAAATTTGGCAGAATTTAACAGAAGCGTGCCTTTAACCGATTTTGTCAAGCTAAAATCGGTAGTTCATTTTGGGACTCAGTAATTAATCTAATTCTTTATAATTAAGGCCTCTGAAGAGAAACGTTGTCTCGCGGCAGAATTAACTTTGGCCTACCATTGTGCTCGTCACAATTTTTCAATGAATTCCGCTAATTGTTCATCTGAACTTTTTGGTGTGGTTTTTTCTGCCGATCCGGCTGCGATTGAATTTGCATCAAAACGTGGAAAAACAACGGCATTAATTCGGGGTGAGTACAAATTCTGGTTCCGAGAAAAACCAATTTTTAAGGAGTGATCAGCCCACATTTTTTAAACATTCTTTTGGATGAGATCAAAGAAACAGGGCGCTTTTCGATCGGGATTGACTCAACCTCAATGGACAACATTCGTTATTATGCAATTGTGATCAGGTAAAATAAATTTAGAGGTCATCAAAAAACATTGAAAGACATTTGCAGATATTGGCACGGAGAGACAAAAACAGGCATTCTTGAAGTGTGTTCCGAGACAAGTGAAAAAGCACTGGACATGGAAGTCTTGTTGATGAGTGTGTTGGACCGTTGTGGACTTCCTTTGGCTCATTTTGTGTCACTGTGTGCCGATAATACAACCGCAAATTTTGGTGGTCGAGAGCGGAGAGGCCGAAACAATCTTTTTCATTTTCTGAGCCAAAGTGTGTATTAATTTTCATTTTCAGCTTTACAGTTTTTTAGAAAAGACAAATCTTGTTGGAATTGGCTGTTCAAGCCACATTTGCAACAACGCAATTGGTTACGCGGTTGAAAAATGCGACTACGACGTCCGTAATTTTTCGCGCACAATAGCTGATCATTTTTCCAATCACCCGGGGCGCTGGGAATTGTTTCAAGAAATGGCCGCCGAAGAGAATGTGATAATTTTTGGCGTTGAAAGTAAAATCCCGGATAATTTAAGGTAACTGTTCACATATTGCCCGCATATACCGCAATACGATGGATGTCTTTGGGACGAACTTTCAAACGGATTTGTGAAATGTGGACAGTACTTGAGAAGTACTTCAGGTCACTGAGAGAGCGAGATTGTCCAAAATTTCTGCGTCAAATTTTTGATGATGAATTGACGCCACGATCAGAAGAATGGAAAGTGGTTGTGTGTTTTATGTGTTTTGCCTTCGATCAGTTCAATCAATTGAATATTATTAGCCAGGTAGTACTAAGTACTTCGAAAATTACTAGGTTAATTTTTATAAATTCAGAAACCGACACTTCCGTTTCCCATTTTGGCCAAACAAATTAAAACATTAAAGACGAAGCTGGAACTTTCATTGAATGAGGAATTTTATGGGGAAGAGACCAGTGAACTTTTGAAACAATTGGAAAATGATGGCGCCATTTATCAAAAAAACAAATTAAAAGCAGCCTTTAAGGTGTTTATTTAATTAAATATTTGTTTTAGCTTTGATTTTTCAGCAATTTTACGAGGACGCGTATGAGTATTTGGGCAACTGGTCACGCCAATTCTCCGAGACAGATGAAGTGATCGGAGACTGGGTCATTTTCGAGTCTGAACCAACATCAGAAAAAGTTCGGAAGGCGTATAGGCATTTTTGTGGTTCGTCAGTTGAAGAAATGGATGCTTTGTTTGGGGAGATAGCTGAACTGAAACAAACACTGAAGGAGCTCCAGGACGACCGGTTCAACAGGAAAAACGTGGATGAAAAATGGGCGGCTATTTTCAAAAATCCTAATTTTGTCCTGCTCAAATCACTAGTCTCTGCAATTCTATCAATTTTCCCTTCCAATGCCTTTTGTGAATCTGTCTTTTCTGTTCTCAAGAACATCAAAACGGACGAGAGGAATAGTATTGGCATACCTTTGTTGAATTCTCTTATTTCAATCAAATTCAATTCAAAAATTTCGTGCCTAAATGTTCACAATTATTTTCTTTCATTGCCAAACTTGCTCAAACAGGTGAAAAGTGGTGATAAATATATTGTTTAAATGTTTTTGACGTTTTTTACAGTGAACAATTGGCCTAAAAAAATTGCCGGGTTTTTGAAAATTTTTGCCGGGTTTTTGCCGGGTATTTCAACTGGTTTGCCGGGTTTTTAAGTTTTGGCGATAACACCCCTGATCTCGGATCGCTGCTGGGCGATACCACCGCAATGGGCAAGCCGAACTTGGCGGCTTTAATTTGTCCTACCGTACCCAACAGAACACTGACTTGGGCATGGTCACCAAGCTGTACATTTTGCGGATTGTCACCATCAAATGCGATCTCAAGCAATTGCACATTTTCTTTCAAAAATTCATCCAATTCTTCTCCGTCAATTTTGTCAAATTTTAACAAATCGGCCAATGTTTTTCCTTTCCGATCGGCCAATGTTTCTTCTGCCATCAGTTCGGCCAACGATTTATTTTTGGTGGGAGAATTTTCAGATTTGGATGCCGAAGGCTCATCTGTAAAAGGAATTTAAAAATGCAAATTAGGAAATAAAATTACTTTTACGCGAATATTTTACAAGCTTTGATTAAATTTTAGTCCTATTAATTAGAACAAATTATTTTTAGATTGAGTTGCACATAAATTTATTTAAAATCATTTATCTCATAATTACAAGGGAGTGGGCAAATGGGCTAATAATCACGAAAAAAACTCATGTTTACTTTAATTTGTAATTTTTTGAAAAATATTTTACGCGAATATTTTTACAAGTTTTGATTAAACTTCGAGCTCAAATAATTGAATAAATTATTTTATATATTTTACTTTTCCCTCCATAAACCAAAAATGATGAGGCGCAGAAGAACAGTAACAGAGAAAGAACAAAATGACATTTAAATGCCATCATTTTGAGAATTCCCTAAAATAAAATAAAATTAATCTTTATTTAATTCAGAAATAGAAATAAAATATTAGTTTTATGAATGGAAAGTTATGCTC
>SIJG01000016.1:2256501-2272487 GCA_023374025.1 Heterodera schachtii
TTAAACTGTTTTGACACACATTACACCTTTTCCTTACTCGCTCATACATCACTATAATCTTTTAATACATTTTGTTACTCGCTCATACATAACGAGCACACATTTTTACTCAAACACACATTACTTTTATGTTTTAAAAAATAAATTTATAATTTTAAAATATTGAAGTCTGTCCCATTCGGTGAGTGCCGATAAAAAACTTATAAAATATAAAAAATTTTGCCTTCATGTTGGTTGAGTTCATATAAATTGGGTAATTATCACTAATTATGCTTTTAAAACATACATTTTTACCTTTACGAACCGAAAAATATAAAAAAATTATAAAATTGTGCAATATTAAATCAATAATTATGAATTTTGCAAAATCCGTTCCGGTTTACTGGTGATATCTTTTTTTTAAAACCAATAAGCGTTGAAATATTTTCAGGTTAAGGTAATCCTTACAATTATTAATTCGCAAATTGGTGTTGTATAAAAAAATTGAAGATTCATTAAACCAGGCATTTATTTCATTTAACAAAACGAACCAATTATTTATTTGTTTGGCCAAGTTTGAATATTTAGAAGGTAATCTTTCGAATTGCTCTAATTTGGTCATTTATGTACCTGAATTTGGCTATTAGGGGGCATATCATTTGACAATCTTTTATTTAAATAATTTAAGTATTAATTATTCATAATTTATCACAGATTCCAAAAGTGACGGTTCGTCTCGAAACCGACGAAGACGCAAAAAAAGAAATTCCATGCTAATTGCGATATTAGTCGTGTTGGTTATCATCATTGTGGTCTGATTTCATGCTATTTCGGCCGAGCGTGTGATGAGAGCAGTTCGGCATCGGCTGGTGCCAGTGCCAACAAATCAGCAAGCAAAAGTGCCATTTCAAGCAAATGGAAGGACCAAGAAAATGATGACTAAAATTAGAAAGAACAAAACTGGGATGTAGATGCTAGGTTTTAAGGTTACATTATTGTAATTATTGGGCACTATTTTCTCTCCCATTTTGGCACCTTAGATACCAATTAAGGATTAATTATACAATTATTTGGTTCAAAAAATGAGTAATTTTATAATGCAAAAATCTGAAAAGAGAAAATTTCAATTGAATTTATTCTAAATTATTTCTTTTGGGATAAATTTTTCTATAAATTCTTCAATTTAATTTAAACAAAATTTTTTTTTTATAGTTGGCGAAGCTACGGCCATGATACCAACAGAAACCTTTTGAAATTTTGCATAAAAATTAGCCCAATACAGTAAATAAATTACAATAAATTAGAAAAAGTTTTCAATAATAAATTTACACTTTAAATTTCGGGAGCTGACCGATGCAGAATTTATAAAAGAAATTATAGAAACATTTTAGAATTGATCCCGTCAAAGAGCACAGAAAACATTAAAATGAAAAATGATTTAGACAAAATGCCAAAAATGGGAAGGAGAAGGAATAAAATGGGCACAGCCAACGTAAAATAAAAGAGTAAAAAAAAAACCAACAAAAAGGCTGAAAAAGGCATAAAAAAAAATTCTGTGCTAATGATCTCGTGAAAATTTCTTTTTTTTTTTTTCTATAAAATTCGATAAACTTTTTTCAGATACAACCAACTAATGTTTATTGATATGTTTATATTCATATAATTATTCAAAAAAATTTTGGGATTAAAATTTTGAATTGAACTCGTTTGGTGTTTATTTTGAAAAAATAAATGAAACTTTGGTTGCATCTGCGAAAAGTTTTAACGAATTTTAAAAAAAAAGTACGCCGATTTTTCCTCATGGTGGCGTAATGTCTTTCAAATGTTTCTTGTTTTTCTTCAGTTTTCGCTTGATCATTGCCTTCTTTGCACAGTTAAAAGTGGCACAACCGATGTAAGAAGAAGCATAAGCGCATGTGCAAGCCAAGTCAATTGGGGCACAAATGGCACAATTGAGTGCCAAATGCGTCAAATAAAATGGGACAATAAACATACCATCGGCTAAAATTAAATTAGGTTAAAATTTTTTATTTTTTTACCTCACTTACGGTATTTGTAACCCCCGAGGGTTCTATTTTTCAACCCGCCTCAAAAGGGGGGTTCTAATTCAGGGGGGGGGGGGCTCAAATACCGGAAATACGGTATTATGGTTGATGGATAAATTTTTAAATAAATGTTGCGTGAAAATATTTGTTATACTGTAATTTTGAGTCAAAAAACACATTTGGACAAAAAATTTATTTAATCGTTGTAAGTTCATCCGCGACCCAGAGCTTCACGCTCCCCGTCCCAGATTCAAGAAAAAATCTTAGAAAGTTTTTTTATAAGAAAATTCTAGGAAAAAATTTTCTCGAGAAACTTTTAGCAATTTTTTGGAAAATTTTTTGAAAATCTTAGTAATTCACCATAAAAAATTTCGAAAAATTTTTTTCTTAAAATTTCTTATAATAAAACTTCAAACATTTTTTCCTTAAAAAATTTCTAAGTTAGTAAATTTGCATTTTGATAAAACACTTCTTCCAAAAAAAAAAGAATCGACTTTCGCTATTTTTAAGTCATTTTTCTTTTCAACCGGTAAAGAAATAAAAAAAAATTTTATATATTAGAAATTAAAAATTTTATTTTATTTTTTTAAATTTTACTCACGGAGAGAATGATCACAAGTTGTTAACATTATGTCTAACCAACAATCGTTCGCACTGTCATATGCTTTTTTGACAGATGAGCCTGGTGTTGGCAAACGATTAAGACATTCCTCTTTTGTGTCATCAAGTTTTCCAGATTCTTCTTCCATTCTACAAAATTAAAATTGTAAAATTGGAAAAATTTAAATTCTCAAGAATCGGTGGTAATAGAGAAAATGGAATTTTTTTTTTTCTGCTAAAATAAACATTTGGCGCATCTTTCTGAATAGAGAGAAAATTTAAAAGTCCTTTACTTAAGGACGCCCTTGGGAATTTTGACTCAATTTATGTGTCAATGAAGAACATCTGCTGAGAATTTAACCCAGGGTTCGGATCTGTCCTTATTTATAAGATTTGTCCTTATTTGGAGGGTCCAAATCTTACAAAATAAAAATGTCTTTATTTGTAAGATTTGTCTGTTCTTATTTGTTCTTATTTCTTAAATATATTCATAATTTGGAAATTTTATGGCAGAAAATTCTTATTTTACCTATAAGTTTTAAAAAAATTTCCCCGGCGGCGCCTATCGGCACCGTCGGACGCTAAAAATACTTTATTTTCTTTAAAATTGGCTCAAAAATCACCAACATTTATGCAATTTTAGACAAAAAACTGTAACAAATCGCATTAAAAATTTAAAAAATTTTCCCGGCGGCCCCTATCGGCACCGCCGGATCCACTCCCCTCCCCCGTTCTCCAAAATTTCTTCGAAAAATGCGCCGTAAAAATTTGTTAAAAATTTTATTTTTAGATAAAAATTGCCCTGAATTTGCTATTTTCTCCCCAAAATTGTTTAAAATAATCATAGGAGGTGAAAAATATAATATTTGATACATTTTTGATCGAATAAATTGTAAAAATATCTGATTTGAAGCAATTTTGCGAAATGTTCTTATTTTTGACCCTAAAATCTTTTGTTTGGCCTTAATGTTCTTGCCCATTTGAAAGAGATTTTCAATTTAAATTCCTTTGTTTTGAAAATAAAGCCCCCGGGGGCTCAATTGGCGGAAATACGGTATTACCTTTTCCTTTTTGTTTGTAGTAATAAATGTTGAAATATTCACAGTATTCCTTCTGTTTTGGGTCGGTTGCCAAGCAGTGCAGAATTTGCAATTTTTGAAAGGAATCATGGATAAGTGCTAACAAAGATTTGTCCAAATCATTTCCAATACTAAACCAATTTTTAAAATTAAAAATAATTAAAAATTTAATTACTTTTTGAAATGCTTTGGGCAAAATATGTTTTCAAGTTTGGCAATTTGTTTCGATTTCTTTGGCGATTCCATTTCTCGTTCAATTGCTTTAGTCAAACGAAATTCTGAATGATATGCTTCCATTTGTCGGAGCTTTTTTGGCGTTTTTGTCAACCAACTCGTCCAAATAAGCACTAAATGTGTCAAAAAATACCAGTACATCATAGCGTGTCACCTGAAAATAATAAAATTATTTGGAATTGTACTTCGGTGTGCAACCACAATTAAAGGTTAATTTATTACCTTCGCTTGGAATTTAACAAATTTTTTATTTATTACTAGGGTTATAAGTTGTATGCACTGAAAAAGTCAAATATGTGCATAAAATATCCACTAAAAATCCCTAAAATGCCCAAATATGCCTTAAAAACTCAAAAATGATGCTTTAACCCTCAAAAAATGCCAAAAATTGTCTCAAATTTCAGAATTGACTTTAAAAATATTAAAACAATAGCTAAGCAGCGTTTTTTAGATAGTTGCAAAAATTTTGATTTTCAAAATATATGCAATTTCGAATTTTTTACATTTTTATTATATTCCAAAACAAATTTATATTTTTATATAAACATTTTTTTTCTAAAATTTCTTGCAAAAAGATCACAATTTTTCTTTTTTTAAGGGATGTATTTTTTTAAATTCCCAAAAAGTCTGTCCTTAGGGGGTGTATTTTCGTTTTTATTGTATTTTCTTATGAAAATTTGCCAAAAAATGGCGAAATATGCTCTAAAACTCTGAAAATGGCAAAAGGTGGATTTATTCCCGAAAATTCTCAATATATGGATTTATTTATGGACTAAAAACCTTCACCAAATCAAAAATTTTAATGTAGAAATGCTATTTTGAGCCCCTTTCTTCATAGCATATGCGCAGAAAAAAAATGCAAAATCATATAAATTATAACCCTATTTATTACCTTCGCTTTGGAATTTGACAATTTATTGGTCAGTTCTGTTTTCAGTGCTGTAAACTCTTCGGAATACGGTATTTGATCATTTTCGTCCAATTTGAAGCAGTCTTTGGCCATCAATTCGTCGATGAACTCAATTGTTTTCTTCACCCATTTTCGCGTTTCTTCACTGATTTGTTGTTGTCCAATAATTGTACTGGCTGTATCAACATTTTTGAAATAGTCGCGGTACTCTTTTTTGCTTTTTGTCAGTTGCCAAGCAGTGCAAAATTTGCAGTTTTAAAACGAATTATGAACAATTTCGTTCATACAAATGTCAATAAAACGATCATCATTAGTGCTGAATAAATTTATTTAAAACTAATAGCAGCATTTATAAAATTATTAATTACTTTTTTTGCCATTTGAGCAGATTTGTTCAAATTCGGCAACTTCCTTTGGTTTCATTGGCGATTCAGTTTCTTTTCTAACTGCTTTAGCTAAACGGTATGTTGAATTAAATACATCCGTTGTCCTCAATCTTTTTGCCATTCTCTCCACCAATTCGTCCAAATAAATACTAAATGTGACAAAAAATGCCAATACATCATGGCATGTCGTCACCTGTAAGTTGACATAAAAATATTTTATGCTTTTACATTCTGTTCTTGAACATTAATTACATAAATGTCTGAATGTAATTTATTTTATGAACGAAAAAATTTGCCTATCTACTCAGAACCAACCATCAGCAGGTTTTAAAAAGTTGATAATTTTGATCGCTAAAAGTATTTTGTTTATTATTCTACACAATTTCAAAAAATTTATTAAACCTAATTGCAAAACATTAATTATGGTCCGATTAATCATTATTACCTCGGTTTTGGGATTTCTCAATTTGTTGACCAATTCCTTTTTCTTCTCTGTAAAATCTATGGCATACAATATTTGAACACTTTGATCGTTTTCCTCCAATTCAAAGCAGCCTTTGGCGATCAGTTTTTCGATGAAATCAATTAATTGCTTCATCCATTCCCCTGTTTCTTCATTAATCAGTTCCTGTCCATCATTTTGGGTAATATTTTTGGATTGATCACATTCAGTAGTGTTCTTGTCCTTTCGCTTTTCATTGATTGTTTTATTTACATCGATTGATTGGCTTTGAGAAAAGTTGAATTTATCTTGATCAGCCTTAATTAGTTTATTTAAATTCTGCATGTGTTCTTGATCGCTTTTATTCTCATTTTGATAAGAGATGATAGTCCATCCCATTGATAATCAGTGGTGCAGTGATAATTATGACAAAAATAATCATTGAAGGATTTGAATTTAAAACTTACTGAAATTTAGTGATAAAATAATTATAAAATTAAAAATAAATGTTAAATTTTTAAATGAATAAATCCATAAGATTTTATAAAAATGATATTTCCCTCGAAAAATTTTTTGAAATTTAACATTAAAGATTATCACTCTAATTTCAATAGTTTAAAATAATTTTCTGATCATTTTTTTGCAAAATTTTAGTTGCCCCAATATTTGAAAAAGCATTTTTTTTCTAGTTGGAATCCGTGCTGGGTCGTTTCCTAAAAACTGCCAATTTTATAGATTTTTCGAGAAAAATCCGTCAAAACTTTTTAAACATAACCAAATTAAATAACTTGATATCTTCGGTAGCTTTTGGCATGTTCTATTAGCATAAAAAATTTAAGAAAATTTCATTAGTTTCCAAAAATTTATGTCTCTTTTTTTTAACATTTTTGGCAGAACTTTATGAAAGCTCAATAAAATTTCTGAAATTTTTTATGCTAATCAAACAAGTCAAAAGCTATCGTATGATATCAATATTTTTAATTTTCTTGTGTTTAAAAAAGTTAATAGAGAAATTATATTAAAATAAAAATCGAGAAAATTGGATTTTCTTTTCATTATATCATGAAATATTCTAATAACTGACAAAGACTTTTTTCACAAATAATAAATAATATATACAAATAATTGTATAATAATTATTTATATTATATTAAAATGGCACATTTAAGAAATGCGCTGGCAGTGGCGCATTTAGGAAACGCGGCAGCACGGGCTCAAACTGACAAAATGCGTCAGTGGAAAAAGCGTCAGTAGAAAATGAAAATCCAAATTGCCTACCGGCGCCGCCGGGTACCCCCCCCCCCCCCCCCTGGTTCCCGAAAATTTTTTTGGAAAAAGCGCGCCCCAAAAAATTGAAAAGAAAAAATTTGTCGATTGGTTTAAAAATATAATCAAAAAGTTTTTTTTTATTAATATGCCCTTGAAAATTACTACTGAACTCGATTTTTAACAGACCAAAACAACAAAAAAATGTAAAAAATTTTCAAAAGACCCCGCTTTTAAAGTAGCGTCGATATTTTCGTTAATCCAAATTTGTTTTTTTATTATGTACAATAGTTTGAGAAAAATTAATGGCAATTTTTCATGATAATCTGTTAACTAATTGTACTCAAATTTCTAAATTCCCGGCGGCGCCTGCCGGCACCGCCGGGCCCCCCCCCCCCCCCTGTTCCCAAAAGTTTTTGGAAAAATCGCGCCGCGGAAAATTTTTAGATTTTTTTCATTCGAATAAAAAATTTTTCTTATTGATTTTTGAACGTATAATAAATTTGTCAATTGACCCGAATCCCGAAACCCGACATTTTTCACGTCCCGAAACCCGACCAGGTGATTTTTCGGCCGACCCGACTATTATAGTGTCGGTGCTGGGTCTTTATTCAAAAACCATCAAATGGAAGGGCACGACCTTTCGCCAACTGGACATTTCGTCAACTGGACATTTCGCCAACTAACCCAAATTCGGACGTTTGGCCAACTAACCCAAATTCGGACGTTTCGCCAACTAACCCAAATTCTGACATTACGCAACTGAAATTTCGCCAACTCGACATCTTGCCAATTGACATTTTGCCAACTGGACACCTCGCCAACTAGGCAAAATTCGGACGTTTCGCCAACTCACCCAAAATCGGACATTTTGCCAACTAATTTCGCCAATTAGACTAAAACCGATTTTTTTTTTATTGTGAAACACTAATAAAAATTTACCATTGAAGTACACGAATGCAGAAATCTTTATAACAAAGCCTTGTATCACGAGTCCGAGCAGGTTTAAAACCATTCAGTTGTCGGCACAAAAATTATGCAGGTATTGCGCTACGCATATTTTATCCTATTTGGCGAATATTATTTGGTGAAATGTTAGTATTATGGTTAGTTAGTTGGCGAAATGTCAGTTGGCGAAGCGTCCGAGTTTGGGTTAGTTGGCGAAAATTTGGCTTAGTTGGCGAAACGTCCGAATTTGGCTTAGTTGGCGAGGTGTCGAGTTGGCGAAATGTCAATTGGCGAGATGTCCAGTTGGCGAAATGTCCCCACACCCAAATTAGATATCAATCGATTCCTCTCGACATGTAAATCACAAATCCGAAAGAATTTTTGAGCAATGAAACGTAATTCTGATTTCCAAAAATGAGCAAAAAGAAACCTCTCTTTTTTGGCCATTATTATCTATTAGCTTTACAGACTGTACAATAATCTCTCAATCCCCCGACAATAAATTGTAAAATTTTAATGTAAAAAATATAATTTATATTGGACAAAGAATCGATTTGCTTATTCAAATGTTATTCACACCAATGACGCATTAAGTATTGAACAAATTAACATGTAAATTTATTGTAAATATTTTCTATATTATAATAAAATTTGTAATAAATGTAGAATTTGTATAATATTAAAAATATATTAAAAATATTTTTTAATTCCAATCTTATGAATCTTTAAATTTTTCAGCTAAAAGCATTTAAAAGCCCAAAATTGCCGTTAGATGGTATGAGACCGGACAACAAGCGTCTGCTGAGGGATCCCGACCAAAAAATCCCGGTCGCGATCAATCCCAAAGATTTTTGGGAAATCGATCGGGAATGATCCCCAGCCGGGGGGCCCGTCCAAATCCCGACCCAGATTAATCCCAAAGATTCTTGGAAAAAAGATCGGGAGGGACCCCGACGAAATCCCGATTAATCCCAAAGTATTTGGAATTCGGGAGGGATCCCGGGTCGGGATCCAGTCCAAATCTCAATCCCGAGGCTTTTTTCGGGATCCCGCGCGGGATAATCGGGCTTGGCTTCAATTCACATTCTTTCCCATTCGGTCTTTAGGTATTTTTCTTGTATTTATTTATTCAACTTTTCTCATTTTTACACTTTAAAAAGTTTCGAACGGATGTGACACTGGACGCGGAATATGGGAAAATGTTTATAAAGGTGGCGCCGAATTTTTAAGAACGTTAATATAGAAGCAAAAGTATTGGCACGCCAATTGTGCCAACTTGACGAAATCATCATGAAAATTGCAGAAAACCCAGCGGAAAAGGCATTTTTAATTCGTTTAAAATTATTAATTCAAATTTAATTTCAGAAAATGGTGCAAATTCAGTTGCAAAATGAATTTTTCCATTTTTCATTGGTTCTTGAACCGACAAAATAGTTTAATCTCGATTAATCAAAATATTATTTAATTAGCCTTTGGATTTCATAAGTTAATTTTTTTTTTATCATAACAGTAATTAATTTATCTTTGATTTTAATTACATTAATTTAACATCTGTTTCATACCAATTGCATCCAAATATGCTAAGACCTAAGGAATATATTGGCCTTTTAAGCAATTTTATTCTCATTTCTTCTTCCTTCATACTCTTGTGCCCTCCCTAACATATTTTAATATTTGGGTTCCCAAAAGATAAACAATTTGCATTTATTGGCCCCTTATTCTTTTACGTTCAAACAATGCCCAATATTCTTTTCCATTCAAACAGTGCCACTTTGGCATGGGCCATTTTCGATTATTTTGTCGGCAAACTCTCTCCCCCCCCCAATAACAGCCACAGCTTCAAAAATTGGCTGTACCAAAATGGCACACTTTAAATTATTTGTCACCTTTCTTTTTCCTCCACTCTCTCGTGCCTCTATAATATTTTTAAATTAGGGTTACCAAAATATAAAAGTTACTTGGACTATATTGGCTCATTATTAATCAATCCCTGCTTCAAAAATTGGCTGTGCCGTGAAATGGCATATTTTAAAAATTAGGGTTACCTAAATTAGAAATTTTTTGTAACTTTTTTCAATCGGATGCTTTTTAGATAAATTTATAACGGGCACGCCCTTTACAAAAAAAAAATGCCGTCATTGTATAAATAAGATAAGCAATGGCAAAATTTTATTTACTCATTTTTGCCAAAAATAATGAATCCCAAAATAATTCCAAATGAACTTTTATTTGAAATAGTCGCCTTTATCCGTTTTAATCGTAAATGGGCAAGATGCCGAGTTTGTTTATCATTTGATCAATTTTTGATCAGTCGGCACGCTGATTGGTTGAAACTGATATGCAAAGTGGTCAGACATATATATATCTTTTCCACAATAAACACATGAAATTAATCGCTCTCCCTCACCTAAAATTAGCTCATTTAAAAGCGAATCCATTAAATATTTGTTGAATAATTAAATCATAGTAATAATTTTTCTACTAAAAAATTAACAAACAAATTTCAGGTGACCAATTGCAAAAAATCTGTGACAACGCTCATCAATCGCATCAAACAGATTCCGATGGGAATGCCAGGTCCTCCGGTTGATGGTGTGCCACAAAGTGCGGCCCGATTTTATGCAGAGAACGCTTACATTGGTAAATTATAATTTAAAGTACATATTTTGTATACTCCCTAATGATTTTGACCACCATTTTAGAATTGTCATGCTTCATTAACAATCAGCCCAATTTGCCGCATGGGAATGACTTTACCGAACTCGGTCTTGACACCAATGCGCAAAATTATGTGAGTTGTATCAAAATTTTTGAAGACCAATTAATCTCAATATAATTAAAAAATAAATTTATAGGTGCCGACGCTTTTTCAGCGAATTTATGGAATGGTTATTAGTTGCTGCAACTCGGCCGAAGCAACCGCCGATGCGCTCGGGCAATTGGGACATTGTACTTCTTAAAATATTAATTTGTTTAAATAATCACAGTTCATCTTCGTGAAATCCTTTTCTGAATTCCACCCAAATAGAATTTCCTAAATTAAAAAAGTTGAATCAAAAAAACCTAATGGAAAAATATTTATTTTTTATAGTTCTCAGCGTTAAAAATGAAGGAGTGAACCGCAGTTTCAAAACCCGTTCATCATCTGCCGGTGGTGAATGATTCGATGACAGTGCGGCTCGATGCTCGGAAACTGGGATAAAATGAAGTTTAATGTTGTGCTTTGCAAAATTTAAATAAATCAATTTTTGGATCAAATTTTAAATCTTTTACTTTATTCATCGCTTTGCTCTTTTCGGCCAATATTCATTTATTTCGGTCCTTCAACTGTTTAGAACAATTACACCTTTTATTACTCGCTCATACATCACTATAATCTTTTTTTGTTACTTCGCTCATACACCACGATCACACATTTTATAACAATCATACATTACTTTTGAGTTTTTAAAAATAAATGCATTATTTTAAAATATGAATTTTGCACCATTCGGTGAGTGCCGATTAAAACTGATAATAAAAATATGGATTTGTCTTAATGCTGGTTGGTTCATATAAATTGGGTAATTATCACTAATTAAGCTAATTTTTCTAGATATATTTTAGCTTTACAAACCGAAAAATTTACAACTATAATAAAATTGTGAAATAATCAAAATAATTACGAATTTTGCAAAATGATGAAAAACTACCTACTTTTTCTTCAAACTTTTATAATGGTGGATAATAGGACCAATTTTCGGCTTAGCTCACGCCTAGCATCCTTTATACTAAGGATAAGAGAACCTTCATGAGATAAACATTATAATATTTATTTTTGTGTTTTAATTGCTGTTTTTAAAGCGACCTTGCATCTTTTTGTTACAATTCAAAAATGAAATCCATCACAACAATTGATAAGAATGAAATCAAAAACCCAAAAATAGAGATCAAAAATTACCTTTCGAAAAGGCAAAGACACAAAAATAAATTTCTCTGTATTTCAACGAATAAAGAATAATCCTATAAAATAAAATTTTGGAACTCTTTCGGGGCTTCATTTTTTTAGCAAAACAAGTAGGAAATGTTATTACATTTGGTTATCAATTTATGTCTGCAAATTTTTTTGTAAAGACGGCCGCGCCCTTTATCTAAAAACTAATCGGAAAAACTAGGACAATTTCTCTTTATTCATTGCGCAACTTGCATCTCAACCGATGAGACGGAATTTTTGCCTGTTTTCCCATTTGTTTTTATGACAAATTTTGATAACGGTAACAACCTTTAAAAAAATAAAATAAATGCCGCCTCCACAATACATAATTTAGATAATCCCATAGGAAAAAGATCATCTATTCGTGTTTACCAAAAATCATGAATCACAAAAGAGTTCCTAATGAACTTTTGTTTAAAATTATCGCCTTCATCAGTTTTAATCGCAAATGGGCAAGGCGCCGAGTTTCTTTATCATTTGATCACTTTTTGATTCAACGACACGGTGATTGGTTAAAATTGATGGGAAAATTGGTAAGGCAGATCCATTTTCCAAAAAATATTCATGAATTATCTGTAGAGCTTTCATCCCGCACTCTAAAATTGGCATTATTTAAAAATATTGGGGGAGGGTGGCGGTATTCAATGAATATTTCATACTGTATTTGATGGAATACGGTTTATTCAATAATTGGAAAAATTAAATATTTCTATAAATAATTTTCTAAAAAATTAATACAAAGGTAACCAACTACAAAAAATTAGTGGAAATTCTGATCAGAAATCACAAGCAAATCCCAGCGGAATTACAAGGTCCCCCTGTTGGTGGTGTGCCTCAAAGTGCAGCTTTTCTTCAAACCAAGTTGACTTACATTGGTAATTAATTTATAATTTAATTGTGAATTGTGTGTAATTTGTATACACATTAAAGAAATACAAGCAATTTAGCGCTGTCATTATTCATCATCCAATTGACAAGTTTGCCGAGTGTACTGAATTTGGACGAACTTGGATTTGACATCAACGCTCCCGATTATGTGAGGGTTTTTTTCAATTCCTTATTGGTTTGCCCGGGTTTTTTTTTCTTTTCACAATGCCCCGCTTTGAAAAAAATATAAAATTTATATCTACTTTTTATAACATAAAATTTACGTAAAACCTAAATTTTAGATGCCGAATCTTCTCCAGCAAATACTTTTAATGGTGCTGAATTGCTGCAATTCAGCTGAATCGGCCGCTGTTGCGCTGAACCATTTAGAAATTAGTACTTTTAAATTAATGTAAATATTATTCAAAAGATTAGCAGTTCATTACCATAGAATCCGTTTCTGAATTCCGCTCAAATGGAATTTTCGATAATTAATTATCAAAAAATTGTCTTAAACGCAACCAACCAAATTAATTCTTGACTAACAATAAGCAGGTTGATAAGTGTATATAAAATTTGGTTGCTTTTGAGCTCATGGCTATGAAAGAGCATTTGCATTTGGCGGATTTTATATTAGCCAACCAATGGCGGCAGAATTTATTTTATAAAAAGTTAAAATGTTTTTTATTTAAATTTTTTTTTTATAGTTCTTTACGTCCAAAACGATGTAATGATCATTGCCTACAAAATTCGTTCTTCTGCTGCTGGTTGTAAATGAATCAAAGAAAATGCGCATCGATTCTCCTCGATAAGAGAAATTGAAATGAAATTATTGTTTCTTTCTTTAAGTTATCGAATATTTCTTTTTTTTTGAAAAATTAAAATAATGAAAAACTCAGTTGAACAATTTTTTTTAAAACCAATAAGCAGGGAACGAATTATATGCTATTAAATGGTTTTTTTGCGAATATGCTATCGCATGAAAAGCTCAAAAATAGCTTTTTACTTGTTTTCATAGCAATCAGAGCGAGTTTTTAGCATTATTTTGTAGATTTTTTGGAAAAATTTGATTTTTTTACAAAAGTAACTTTTTTGCACTCAAATTCTTGGCAAAAGGTCCAAAAATGTTCAAAATTTTTCTTTTTTATTTTTGCGCATGACCTTTTATTAACTTTTTTCACTTCTAAGGCAAAATTTGAATTTTAGTGAAAAAAATTCAGAAAAAAAGTAAATCTTGGAGAGCGAGAAAAAGATTTATGTCAAAAAGCATTGATTGCATTTAATTAGAATTGTGATTGCGAAACATATAAAAAATGAGATTTTTCGAGAAACTAAATTATTTTTGAGCAGTTTTTTTCTTCAATTTTTGGCACATATTTTGGCCCTTGAGGAGACCAACAACGAAAAGGGCCAAATTTGGTGGCCAATAAAAATGCAACGATGTCACTTATTTTAGGTGTTTTTTGGCACATATACATGTACATATTCGGTTTTAGCACATATAAATCCGTTCCCTGCCAATAAGCGTTGAAATATTTTCAGGTTAACTTAGTCCTTACAATTATTAATTCACAAATTGGTGTTGCATAAAAAATTGAATGAATATTCATGAACCCAGGCATTTATTTCAATCAACAATTAACAAACCAATTAAATGATAAAATAAACATCATTTAAAAATTAAAACCAAAATTCCAAATTCATGTCGTGCCATGTCTTCGAGTTTCCAGCACATTATTTGCCACTCGTCAATTCATTCAGCAATAGCGAAAATTGGTGCTAAATTAATTAAAAATAAATAAATAAATTCCATGAATTTATTAATGTATTTATCATACCATCAAATTTTTGATTTTATAACGTTCAATCAAAAGAAGTCGTTCTAAGAATGGAATTTCCACACAATTGGCCAAATGGACACCGCAACGTTCCTTCAGCCAATCAATTTGGAAGTAATCGGCAATTAAAAGGAAAGTGAGCACATTTTGAGCTAAAATGGTAGAGAAAAGGATAATATCACAGAAAATTGAAAAATTTTAATTAATAATTTTTTAAATTATTAATTGAATTAATAGTCCCAATGGAAGACTAATTGGTGTGCTCATTTCAGTTTTGAAAATGCCTTTATAATAACACAATACATATACCCTATTGTATTTATTATATAGATATTAATAAAAAAATATAATAAAAAAAATTTTAATTAACTAATTTCTTAAACTAATTAGTTATAGGATTTTTTATCATCAATAAAACTCATAAAATCATCAATATAATAGATAATTGATATCTACACCTAACTTTTGAAAATGCAAAATTTCCACCTTTTTCTTAAACGTCTCAATAAAAAAAACAAATTGAATTTATAAGTGCTAATTGCAAAAAAAAAAATTATTGAATAATGACATAAAAAATTGTTTACGATTTGGGAAAAACGGTTGACCCAAGTACGAAATTGAGATGGCGTCAGCAAATTCGCTGAACTGCTCCATCGTGATGCCCAACCCGTCCAGGTTGATCGCCCGCTGATGCTTCTCCTTCATCTCCACGCTGAGCATTCGTTTGATCATTGGAGAAACGGACATAAGCCAATGGGCAGAAATGATCAGCTGACCATCGCCGATGTGCACAGTCAAATCGTCGTCCGGAGAACAAATTGGCGGGATGGACTGATTAAATGGGGAGGTGATGTACAACAAGGGACCAAGGGTGTACCAAGACCCTTAGCTTCGGGGAGGGGGTAGGGAAGCTAACGCCCTCCCTACATCAAGCAAACCCGATTTTTTTTATAGTACTTAATTTTTTGCTATGACTTTTTCACAAAAATTATATAAAAGGGTAAGGTCCGGCGATTCCAAAAAAGGCCCCGACGAGTAGAATTTTGCCGTCATAGAAAAATTTTAAAAAATTCAAACGAACATTTTGCCAAACTTGTTTCTATTATTACTTTTTTGTTGCTTCTTCTCACTACCCCCCGCCCGCTTTAAGCGCCTGAAGCCAACCAAATAGGAAAATTTGCTACAAATTTAATTAGCGGTCTTACTTTTCGATCACTTCGCGTTTTTTGAGAAATCTGACCACAAGAGAAACTGGCAAATTTGTTTCATTTTCAGCACCAATGTTTCCTCCTTTCTTCAGCATGAAGGTCAAAAATTGGTGCATAATATAGAAAAGAAATTAGCAATTAAATACTAATTCATTTATTACTTTTTGGATGGTCTGTGTTCCCTGAGACCATTTCCAGAAATAATTGCGCC
>SIJG01000017.1:0-260699 GCA_023374025.1 Heterodera schachtii
ACATTTATTTCGGTTTTTGGCTGGGACTGCAAATTAGGGACAAATCCGAGCCGTTGCTTCACCGAGAGAAGGAGACACTTTTTTGTTTGTCATTTGGACGAAAAGATTATTCCTCCAGCCACCAATGGAAGTCCAATGGCTGACCGACCATCCGACCCGCATTTTTTGTGCCCGCGTCCCTCCCTAATTAGCACTAATTATGGTGGTAATTAACCTCAGGGATTAAACTGCAGTCTGCCTTTATTTGTTGATTTGGGTTGTTGTTGCTGCTGTTTTGTCCACCACAAACAATTGCATGAAATTTAATTATTACTTTTTTAATAGTTGAAATTTTTATATTTAATTTATTTCTATTTTATCTTTTTTCTTATTTGAGAAATTAAAACAAAAGATTTCCCTTGCGGCGCCAAATGCCACCAATGGACATTTTTCCCCTAAAAAATGAAAAAGAGCACTGAAAATATTTGGAATTTAATTTGTAATTAAAACAATATTGTTCTGCCGAAATGGTATGTTTTGTCCCTCTTTTTTAAGCCGTTTATCATGGAAAAAGACTTCACAGTTAATTGTTGCATCACTTTCCCCAAACCTTTCTTTGCTCATCAGAAAATGCTGATGCGGAAGGGCGAGTTCAGCTTCAATTCACAGGAGCGTTCTTTCACAGCAAAAACTCGCAGCAAAACGGTGGCAATTAATTAATTAATTACATTTAGTTCGTATAAATTATTGCCATTTTGAAGCTCCGCCTTTTGCCGAGTGAATTGTGTGCGGTTGCCAAGAAAAGATGACCTAACGGGCGATGTTTGATCATTCGCTACAAAACGAAGCCAAATGAGGACATTAAGGAATTGGCATTGAATGAACTCGAAGAGGGAGACAAACGGATGATTCATTCCGTTTTACTGGACATTGCCGGATGAAATTGACGTTGAAATATCCATTTCGAGCATAGAACACAACAACAATTTAAAATTTCTGGCTCTATTACTTTATGAGTCCAATCAATTAATTAACCATATTTGGTTTTTATACAATAACTTTGTTAATTTGAACAAATCCTATATTTTTGGTATCATTCGAAAGCACAAAGTCTAAAAAACTGTTTAGTCCCAATGATTAATATGCACATATAACTCTCAATTATTCTTAATGAATTAATTACCTATGATATGTTTTAAAATATTTTTTATACATATGCTTTTTTTGACATATTTTTGGTTATTTTGTTAAAATTCCACAATCATTAGTCGCTAATGAGTTTCAAATTGGCATTATCTGACAATGACTTCTTCATTGTTTTGTGCTCAAACGCGCGCTCCTCAGCTTCTTGGCGTCGCCTTAATTATTTTTTAATTTCTTTTATTTGTTTTAAATTTATTTTTTGGCTTTTCGTCCCCCCGGGCAATTGGATTTTCTTCTCGCTTTTCTCTATCTCTCACCATTTTGTTCGTCTGTTCTGGAACCACGTCTTCACCTGCGCGTCCTCCATGCGCAGCTCAATCGCCAGCGGCGTTCGTTCGCTGGACGCCAAATATTTTTGCTCAGAAAATCGGCGCTCCAAAATGGCAATCTTTTGAAAATGTTTTCAATCTAATTATTCCCCTGTCTCCATTAATCCCACTGCCTCCAATTATCCCCCCCCCCCTTTCTGAGGAGTTTGAATAATAATCCCCCCGGGCGGGGGGGGGATAATTAGAGAATATACGGTATTATTATTTATCTTCAAAAGATTTTTGGCAGATACCATATCCCATTGTTTTCTACAGCACTGTCCCATTAATCCGAGAATCTGTGACTTTTTCAATGGCTTATTTTCAATCGTTGAGAATTTCAACAAATTTTTTGCTTAGCAACTGCTGATTTGTGATTCCAATCAGTTTTGTTGTTTATCAATGTGTTGCAAAACGTGACTTCAGAGCTGTGATCGGATGAAAATTGTTAAGGTGGCCAATTAATTTATTCAGTTTTTCCATTAAATTGCCGAGGAGTGTCTTTCTCGGTATTTTTCATTCCGAATTACTTAAATTGGGTTATTAGTGTATTATTACCATAATTAGAGAGGTGGGGGCAAGGTAATGTTAATGTCTCATCAGTCTCTAACAGTCTGTCCTCCTATTTTCGCACATTCTCTCGCCGTCTCTCTGTTGGCTTCGCCCAATACTAATTTGTTAATTTTGCATATTTCCTTGGCCCACTTGTGCCTTGGAGAAGGACGTGCGCAGCTTTTTCTGTGCCGCGGGTACCCTCCGCCGTTCGTACGGATGGCCCACGCGTCTGCCGCTTCCGTTGGCCGTCGTTCCGCGCCTTTCGCTGTCCTTCGAATGCGCCGCGTTTCCTCCCAAAAAATGCGCGTCTCTGAACAGCGTAATCGCTTCCGACACAACTAAAAATAAGGAATGGCAAAATGTTAGGCATCGGGTGGGAATCGAACCCACTCGTCCACCCTTTCTGTGAGCAATTCTACCATTGAGACACCGAGGCACATCCACCCTTTCTTTTTATGGATTTTATCTGCTTTCCGTGTTTTAACTGCCCAGCAGCCAGCTTCTTCCTTACAATTACTGTGGTTTACCGTATTTTATGGTTTTACCGTGGGCTTTTTGCATTTAATGTTACTGTATTTTGCGTTTTCTAACTTCTAACACCTTCTCGTTCTCCATTATTCCGCTCAAAAAATGCGTTGCTAAATTCAGTTGGAAATGCTTTTGGCGGCGGTTGTAAGACAAATGTTGGCACTTTGTCAAAACAGCGGCCGAGGAAATGATGCGGAGGCAATGGCCTTAATATTTTAGCCAATTTTCATAATTATTCAAACAATTTCTCACGAGAATAGAAAAGATGGCGAAAATTGTTGGGGAGATTTGTTGGCAAATTCTTGCCTAATAATTCAGACAATTTCTCACGAAAATTCATTTCGGACTTACTCAGAAAATACCCCAAAATTTACGCATTTTGTTAAAATGTTTTCGATGCTGAAAGAATGCCGAACGGATGGATTCATCTGCTGAATAAAAAGAAATAATAAATATATTTTTTTATTTTATGGAATATTTATCCAAAATATTTTTTGGGCCTTTTTTAATTCTTTTTGTAGGAATTTGTCCGCTTCACAGCTGAAAAGCCATTTCGTTTGGCCCTCAATTTGCCATTTTGGTCATTCGGTCCATCCAATTAATTGAAGAAATTTGCCTCTTTGGGCCCAATTGACATCACTTTACCATAGCCCGTGCCCATCACACTGTACCGGCAGGGCAAATGATCCCTCTAATTGGCCTAATTCTCGGCGCAATTTGTCACATTGCCATTTAATTCGTGGTAATTGAGCGATGCACAAACACAGATGGGGGAATGGCTTGGAATTAGATGGGCAAAAGTGCCATTCCGAAAATTACAAAAAAAAACATGCATATACGTTCAATTTTTTGCCGCATTATTTTCCAAAAATTTAGTTGCAAATGGTTGGGGGGGGGGGGGAAGGTCCGATTGGTGCCGGTAGAAATCGCCGGGAGAATTTTGAAAATTTGAATAGAAACATTTGCCTATTTGTTAATCAAAGTTTTTCGAGTGATATCAAAATTGTTTGGTTGAGTTGATTCATAACGAATTAATCGCCTCAAAGTCCATTCACTTTTTCACTTTCTTTCCTCTCTCCGTTTAATATGGTAAATTTTTATTGGCTTAATTAGCACATTAATCGCTGTCACAAATTCCCTTAAAAATTGGCCGGCATTCTTTTCACACATTAATTGTTAACTTTTGGTTGTCATGGCACACATTTCACCTTTTGTCGTCGAATTCAACTAATTGTCGTTTAGTACAATACGATGAGAAAAAATGTCATTTAATTAGTCGCGCCTTTTGAGACAATTCATTCATTTCCATTCTTTCAATTGTTCACTCTTTCCTCCCATTTTTTTTTAAAAATCGCCAAAATGTTCTTTTGCTCGGTTCTTGAGAAAGGCGTAAGTTTCCTTTTTACTTTTTTGGCACTTTCCGATCATTTTGGACTAATGCCATCGCACAAAAAGCCAACTGTAATCAAATGATATGCCAATTCCATCTGATAAATGCAGTGATTAAAGGACAAATGAGAAAAAACTGCTTTAACCGATAAGAAACTCCGTTGAGAGTGGTGGGATAAGCCAATCCATCGGTTAAGTGCCATAGACTAAAGGGACTTTGGCATTTTTATTCGAAAAGTTACGAAATGAATGCTTAAGGAATTGCCGGCCGATTTTGCCGCGCTTTTGCCGGCCAAAGTCGCGGCGGATATTAACGCTTTGCTGGCCAACAAGTCGCTGGACAGTGCGCAGAAAGTGGAAAAGATTGACGAACTGATGAAAACGGTGCCGGACGAAGTGACTGAAAAGCTACCGATGCCACCGCATTTGGCACAACTTCCGGCCGAAGTTCGTGCCATTAAATAGCAAAATTTACAAATTTAAATTAAATTTCGTGTAAATTGTTAGGTGCAAGCTCAAATCAAGAAATTATGGCTAGAAACGAAGCACAAATCGGTGGAAGAAAAGAAAGAAGCATTCAAAGCGTTCGCTGGCACTTTGCCCGCGGAACAGCGAGCGATCATTTGCAAGGAAAAGCCATCATGTGGCAAATGAACAGAGCGATCAGAAATGGGGACGGACGGAGGAGGGAAAAGTGATCAGAGGAAATGCGATCAGATAATCAGCCCAAACCATTGTAGTCAATTTTATTCTACCGACTAATTTGTAATTTTTTTGCGCAATTACCAAATGGTTTTGTCATTAAAAAGCAATTTTAGACTGACAATTAAACAATTAATCGATGGGAAAGAATTCGAACAAGTTAAAATTTTTTGGATTGGTTGGATGGGTCGAGAAAAAAAAAATCGGGATTCGGGTCGGTCAGCCATTTTTCGGGTCGAGATTCCAGATTGGAGACGAGAAAAGTGCCGGAATACAGGTGACAATCCTTTTCTATATCGAACAAAAAAAAACAAAATATGGAAAAACGCGCCAAACCTTTGGGCTGGCCGAGTTTCTGATTTGACCCTTTTAACAAATTCATTAAATTAAGTTGATTAATGAATCTATCATCAAAAACTATTAAATTTTTTATTTTGAGAGTTTTTCCATTAATTTAAATTTGTTCGATTCTTTTTTTTTGCGTCATCCCACTGAACAAATAATAATTATTTCCTAATGAATGGAAATTTGAATTAGTAATTCAATTAATTAAATGCTTTGCTGTAATTTTGTCAATAAATTTGCAAAATATTTCTCTTTTTTTCTCCCCATAATTTGTCAACTTTTAAAGTGTGAAGTATGTTTTGGGTTTTTGTTATTATAAGAATTTTAAAAAAATGAAATTGAAAAATTTAATTTCACAATTAAAACTTAAAATGGCAAATTGAAAAAAAAATGAAAATTTTCTAAATTAACATAGCATTTGACCAAATAATAAAACTCATTGTCAGCAAATTGCGATTGATTTGACGGCACAACACGGCACGCGAAATCGGCACGGAAATGGCGACGTTGTTCAGCTGTGGGAGGAGAATCAGCGGTTGACCGCCACCGAATTTGGGACCAAATTTTGGCAAATTTCAATTTTAGAAACCCAAAAATGCGAAATGCGCTAAGAAACAATGCACAGAATCGGTGGACAACGGAAAAGGACGAAACGGACGGAAAATTTGTGATTCCCTACCGAATAACGGGCAATTTCAGTGGGTTGAATCAAATTAAATAAATTAATTAATATGAAGCGAATTAAAAAGGAAAATTTAATTACCCCAATTAAATCCAATAAATTAATTTTAGCACAAAATGAATTAGCAGTGATTTTCGGAGCAATTGAAGAAATTGAGCGGAACACGTGCATAAAATTCAGGGCAAAAAGGAGCAGCGGAGGAGGGGACAAAGACTTTGTGGACATTCAAAACGAATACGGCGAGGGGTAAAAAGCAATTCATTAGGAATTTATCTAATTATATCATTATAATTTAATAAATAATTACTCAAAAGCGTGACGCCGTAATTAAAAATTACAAAAAGTAAAAACCTAATAATAAGTCGCTTTTAAGTTTAAAAAGATAAACGGACCAAAAAAATTCAAAAAGTAAAGCAAATTCATTAGGACTAATTAACTATTTCGTGGTTACATGACACTTGCGCATAAGTCCAAAATTAGGTTCGAACTTAAGTTTTTTCCAATTCCAGATGGTCTAAATAGCATTTAAGTTAAGAAAACTCAGTCTTCTGCTGGTTTATTCGGAACATTATTTCCATTATTTGAATAATTGTTCTTTTTTCATAATTATTTCAAAATTTACTGAATAACTAATTGTCGGACACAACTCATTTTCCATCACTTAACGGCGCATTCATTACGAATTGTGTTTAATTTATTTATGGCTTTTAAATCAATTAGTTTTTAAATGAGGCCTTCCCAAATGGCTAATGTTAAAATAATTAATTTAAATGCGTTTTCCCAAATCCTTCTCCGTCGTAATTAGCTGTTACACGAGCGTTGGCCGCGCGCCGGGCCGTAACATTTTGATGCTGGAGAGTACGGTAGGGGAGACGTGCATCACCAGCAATACGGTACTGCACGAAATATTCCATAAGTTGGGCCTGTGGCATGAGCACATGCGGGCGGACCGGGACAAGTTCATCCGAGTGAACTTTGACAACATCCCATTTTGTGGGGCAATAAAAATGAGATTTATTAAAATATTTAAATTTTGAGATTTGCACGCCCAATTTCGTACGGTAGCAAAGGACAGGGCCACCACATACGGACTACGGTATGACTACCGTAGTCTGATGCAATACGGTGAAAATGCCTTCGCACGCCCCGCCAAAGCAATTTCAATTGAAACGCGAAAACGGAAATTTCAGGCAGAAAATAATTTTATTTAAAGAACTGTTGACATAAATTTTAAAAAAATGAAAAAATTTAATGTTTTTCAGAAAGTGATCGGAAAGGCGGAGAAAGCCTCGCGGGGCGATTGGATCAAAATTTGTGCCATTTACAACTGTGCCAAGTGTATGGGACACAAATTCGAGTTGGCCAAAGAGACGGAACAGTACGGAAAAGAGGACGAAGAGGAGGAGGAAGAGGAGGAGGAGCAGGAAGATGGTGAGGAAGCAATTAATGAATTAATTAGCAATAATCCGATTACTATTAAAGGGAATTAAAAAGAAATAAGAAATTGAATACCGTTAAATAATTAATTAGCAATTATTCAATTAACTTATTTAAGTAACTGAAGGTAAAGTTATTCAAGAAATTTAAAAATGGAACACCTATATTACTTAATGAATTAATTAGCGAATTATATTAATTAGCTAATCTAAGTACAACAAGTAATTATTAAAGGGAAAAAAGGAAATATATCACCAAATAGCTAAATAAATTAATTAATTAATTATGTATTTATTTATTCCGAATGCACACCGTTGCCCGGGTGTGGAACCACCATTACGCGCGAGAGACGCACACTGTGGAAAATCGCGTGCTGCGAGCCGTGCGCGGAGTGCCGCCCGGACCCGCGCGTTTGCGAATTGCCGCAAGTGCGCGCACTGCCGCACGTGTTCAAATACGACTGTTGCGGACGCTGCGACAGACGCAAAACAAAGGACGACGAAGCAAAATGAAAGAACAAAAAAAAGCGAATTTAGGGGGGGGGGCATTAAAAAAGCATTAAATTTAATTTTGAATATTTTGAATTCTTTTTTTTAAATTAAATGCTTTTCCTCGAAAGCAAAACCTAAAGAAAAAGCGAACTCAAAACCTCCGTAAATTGTAAATTATTTTCTGATCAATTCTTTCGCTTGGACCGCTTCTAAAAATTCAATCTCCTTAATTTTCCTCAAAATCCAACAAATTTGGCTGGCTAAAAACATTCAATTTTAGGGCATCAATTAAAGCAATGATTAGCAAAAGCACAATTCATTTAAATATTCATAATTGGAAGTCAAAGAAAAACTTAATTATGTAATTTTTTATTGGCGTTTTATTTTGGTGAGTCATAAAATTGAAAAGCAAAAATTAAAATCAATTGACCAAATGAGTGAGCGATTTGCTAATGAAATTCCTTTCTCTCTTTCTCTGTTCGTTCGTTTTTTTTCCTTTTTTCCCTTATTTTTTGCCATTTTCTTTCGTCCGTTGTCCCAAATGATAGCCCAAAAGCCAAAACCAACGAATTTCGGATTGGCGTAATGCCTAAAAGTTAAAAATGCCAAAGTTTGAAAATATTCGAATTTCAACGGCACTGACTTCCGGGAATAACGGCCAAAAGTTCGTGTCCCACCAACCGACGGCTTCTCTTTCTTTGATCTGTTCCACTCGAAAGGGCGGGGCACCAAGTCGTCTACCGTACTCGTCCAGCATATACAGTAAGCCCCCGGTGTAATCGCTTCGAGAGAAAAATTGCGCTTCTGACAAAAAAATTTAGCAATAATTTAATCGGTTAATTAATTAGTGTTAGCCACGCTTTTAATTGATAGCTTTACGCGCTGTCTGCGACACGTTCAAAATGAATTGAGCATCCAATTTTGTCGCTGCCCATCCGCCCGTACTCGTGCGAATCGGAAAAAATGGCGGATAATTACGCAGCCGAATTGAACAATTTAATAATAATTCACAATTTGAGCACCGTTTACCGAACTGTCGTTGATGGCCAACACAATGAGCACGTCGTCCGCGCATTGTCCCCGCTGGAGCCGATTTCGCAATTCATTGGCGAAAATGGCGGGCAAATGGGCGCCGCTAAACGCATTTTTTGCAATATTTAAATATGGGTTAGACAAAGCCTCTTTTAAATCCCGAATCCGAATGGCACCTATTTTGGTTAGACCGGCTTTGGTGCCCATTCCGCCCACCTTCGGTAGCGTCTCCGCTGCTCGTCGCTCACTTCCATTTTGCCAAGCACTGCCACCGAAACGGCAAATCCCAGCGGAGGGTTCTGCTGACAAACGCTGTCATGCCCAAATGCTCTTCCTAATTGATTGGACCAATTAAATCTACAATTAATTGAGTGTGCCGTGTTTGCCTTGGGGTCCGGCCGTGTCGCAAATGCATTCGCTGTTCCGTCGGATGTGTCGCGTTGCGGCATCCAACAGACCAAGAGCTGGCAAAGCACAAATCATAAAGCTTTATAGTACTTTTTCGTTTGTCCCCATCACCATCAAAAAATTATGTTCTAACCCGTTTTAAGGCTATTTGAGGCACTTATTATTAATTAGTCTTTTTTACGCCAAAAATGTCTATAAGTTCCAAGAATTAGGTGGAAGGTTGACAAACTAGAAAAAACCCGCTTTAGCTAACAATTAACCCAACGAGATTTTGGCCACCATTCACCGTAACATTCACTACTGGGCTACTGTATTTTTATTTACCCGAAATCCTTCCGCTTGTGCTATCGTAATAATCGTTGAGCAGTTTGTCCGGGTCGCACACCAAAGTGGCATGGTCACTGCCGCATTCGAACCATTCGCGCAATGAGTTGGGAAAAGTGTGAGGGGAAAATGCCGAAAAGTTTGGAAATTAAAAAATTATTTTTAAAATTATAATTTTGAATTTGAAAAACCTTTGTTGAAAATGCGGTCGAAAAATAGGGAAAGGAAAAAAGGAAAGCTGTTAAAATAAATTTAACAGAAACAATTGGAAACATTTGCTAAATGAGTCATTAAATTTTAATAAATAATTAACAATATTAATTAATTTTGAATGAAAATTAAATTAAATAAATTAATTATTTAAAAAAAGATTTGCGACAGAAAGCTCACCTTTTTTTACACTTGCTAAAAGAGCTAAGTGGAAAAAATAAATGTTTATCTTGCAAAAAAACAATAAATCAGCTGCAATCCCTCGGGGCAAAAAGTGGGGGGGGGGGAAATAAATAATGAAATCCGCTTGAGGCGTTGAAGGATTGTGTAAATTTATCTATGTGCAAAATTGGAATGTCCCTAAGAATGAGAGAGGTGCAGCAGACAAAGTTTAAAGTAAAATAAATTTAAAAAGGTAAATTAAAATCATTAAAAATAAACTAAGAAATTAAAATTAAAATATGAAAAAATAATTTAAATAAACAATTTTAATTAATTTATAAATTGCGGATTTTGGTTTTTTTTATCAGGTCAATTATCAGCCTTCGATCTGTCCTTATTTATAAGTAATGTTCTGATTTTGAGGCTCCAAAAATTTCACTCGCCGCCGGATCCAAAACTCCGAAATGTTTTTTTTTTGAAAAATTGACTCAAACGCAAAATTTGGTCATTTTTAGACAAAACCGTTAATAAATTACACTCAAATTTTCTACAGTTTTAATGGCGGCGCCTTTCGCGGCACTGCCGGACCCCACCCTCTCCAAGTTTTTAGAAAAGGTGAACTTTGGAAGCCGGAATTCAGACCCCCCAACGAATTGTCCGACAATGGGAGAATCGAAAAATAGGAAAGAATAAATAATAAAAAATAATATGAAATTAAAGTAATTTTTGAAATATTATCTTCGATTCCTTTTTTGACTAGTGATGTCCTAATTTTGAAGAATTTTCGGTCGAAACCCTGGTTTATTATTATTATTGAAAAAGGTGTACATAAAATTTTGATGTTTGCGGCGAGGCGAACGAATTGATGAATCACTTTTGGCAAACATTTAGTCCAATTTATGGGGCGCATACGCCGAATCAAATGGGCAAACCGCCGAATAATGAGCCCACTCTCATCAAAACCATGGCGGGATGAACCAAAAGCCAATCATTGGCCTTTCAAAGCATTTAAATTTTTCAAAGCAGCGACAAGCAAAAAATTTTAATTCGCAAATGGGAAATTTGCACAACTGTTGAGGCTTGCTATTATAAATTTATTTGTTTTGTACACACACTCCTCAAAAAGGCAAAACAACAAAAGCTAAGAAGGGGGGGTAATTAGGGCATTAATTACACTGATAAGGGCAGCACAGATCAAAAAGTCAGTAGAACAACCGACAAACAAACAACCATCAAATTAGCAGTAATTGAAGGAAGGCTAATGGGTTGGACTGGACAGCAGAAAATGGATCGGAGCAAAACATAAAATGACAAAAATTAAATGGCTAATTAGGGGCGGAAACTTTGAGCCAATCAATACGCAGCAATCGGCTATAACACTTCTTAACAGAGAGAAATCAACTGAAATGACCATAGATACATATATTTTTTATAAGCCGACATTATTTAAGCACGAAAAACTTTTTTCAGATTTTATGCATAAGGGCACTATCATCCATTATCTTTTTGTCTTTTTAAAAATTTCCTATGCCTAAACGACGTTTCCGCTTGATGATGAAAATTGGAACTTTTAAATTCAAATAAACCGTTGGATTATTCGTTTATCAGACATTTAAAAATTAAATCAAAAAAAGTTCGCTGTTTGTCTCTTCTGTGTCATACAGGGATAACTGATTTCGCATCAACACGGCTTTTCTGATGTCCCTATCATTTTCAAATCATACACAGAGAAAGTGCACAGACAAAGGGAAGCGAACCCGTGACTCTATAAACGCCGATTTAACCAACTGAGCCATCATTCGCAGAGAAAGGGCGTATTTAATTGCCACTAAATGAGAAAAAAAAAACAAATTGCCGGCTCAGAAGGAAATTGCGTATTTAATGCCACTAAATGAGGAAAAAAAAAAACAAATTGCCGGCTCAGAACCCATTCGTCTCCATGACACCGCTCGAGACAGCCGCGGGTTCAGCCCTATTCGGGCTACGACCGCTCGAGACGGCTCGGAATGATAAATAATCCATCACTGCCGACAAAAGGAAACGAACCCAATGGAAAGCAAGAACACAACCACTTAACCACCGGAATACCAACAGGTCGAAATCAGTAAAACTTATAATAAAAACATATTTTGAAGAATACTAAACCTCACCACAGCAGGATGTATTACTGGCAGAACCCTTTTAGTCGATTGATATCAAAGGAAAACTAATTGTAAGTGTCATAAACTTAATCACACCGCACATTTTTGAATATAAAATTCTTCAAAGCAAAAAAATATCAATTCAAAACGAAAATATACAATAATAGGCAAGAGGTATAAGAAAAAGAGAAATATCATAATTCGAAAATGTTGATCAACGGATAGGAGGTGGCCAATGTCGGGTCCAACAGCAGCAGGGAAGAATCATCCGTTGGGAAAGGAACAACGCCGGCAAGGACATCGAAATCTGAAAAATGGGGGGAAATATGGGAAAAAAAACACGTTACAATAAATGCCACAAATGAGTATATCAAGGGAGGGGGGGGGGGGGGGCTGTGAAAAATCCGGATTAAAACAAATGAAAAAATAAAAAAAGATTGGAATTGTGTAAATCGATCGGAGTCAGGTTCAGAACAAATTATCATGTACCATTTTTGGTCCTATTGAAGTTCACCTGACCATTAAAACAAATTCAGCACATGATCTTATTGAATACTTATTACCTAAGAAACCCTGGAAATTTTAATTGCCGCGATGACAGAAGCAAAAACAAAATGGAATTTAATGAAATTCAAAGGCTCGGTTGGTTGTGCGACGTTTTATAATCGGGTAAATTTTAATTGCAATAGAGCCGCCTTTTTTGCTAAATTCGGCTGACCTCTCTGCTCCTCGTCAGTGTGTTCTTGCGACTGTTTGTGCTGCTGCTGTTTCGGCGGTTCGTCGCCTGAGCCTGCCGTCCCCCCAATGGCCACGGGGTGCGTCAAGTCGAGCAGAGTTGGCCCATCCTAAGAGCCAAAATAGTTCTTTTAAATGTCCAAATGACTTTAATGACCCACTTCAATGGTCTGTGTCCGGTCGGGTTCAGTATGTTCCTAAAAAACATAAATTTAACACAAAAAAAAATTAATGAATTTGGAGGGGGTGGAAGACGTTACAATTTTATACTCCGATTGAGCTTTTATGACAGTTGAAACTACTCGCCCGCCCCTTTTTTCATTTATCCCTCGCTCTTTTTGGGTGTTTTGCTTCACCTTGTTGTGCGGGGTGGTCAACGGGTAGGTGGAGTTCAGTTTACGCTCCTCCTTCTCCCTTTCGCCTTTTCCCTCTTCCACCGGTTGCGTTCGGCTCAATGGGTCCGACTCGCGTTCGTGGCTAAGCACACCGCTCATCAGAAAAGGGTCCTCCAAATTGAGCAGAGTCGATCCATCCTAAAGCCAAAAGATTCTTTTAAAATGTCCAAATAAATTTAATGACCCACTTCAATGGTCTGTGTCCGGTTGGGTTCCTTCTGTTCCTAAAACAAAAATAATAAAACAAAGCATAAGGAAACTTTCATTAATTTGGGGAGAAGTATAGAAAATACCCAGTTATTTAGCTCTTATAGAGACCGAGATTTTCAATTCAGCCGAACCGACTGATATTTTCAGAAGCAATCGGTTTCCGGGCCTGGCCTCCATACATTAAATAGGGGGGGGGGGGGGGGGGGGGGGTCGACCCCCCCTGACTTCGTTCGTATGAGGGGCCGAAAGAGGGGGGGACTTCGTATTTGTTGGGACAAAAATGTGAAAAAATGTGGGGAAAGGTCGGAGACGAAGGGAAAAGAGAGAGGCGACTTCGTAAAGGCGAAGCGAATCTAAATAATTTAACAAAATCCTTTTAAATGTAGCCAATTTTGTACAAAAAATTTTACGAAATTGAGTCATATTCCGTATTTTTTTAACCAAATAGGACTTCGTTTTTTATATGATTTTGAACAAATTGCAGTCCAATTTTCAAAAATTTTTCCGGCGGCGCCTATCGGCACCGCCGGACCCCGCCACCCCCCCCGGTTCTCCAAAGTTTTTTGGAAAAAGCGCGCCACAAAAAAAAGCTCTTCGCGAAATTGTTACGGGCCTGAAGAGGACTGCGTAAATTTTCGTCTCCGACCCCCCCTCGACACCCCCTGGACTTCGTTCGTATGAAGTTGGGTCGACCCCCCCTACTATTTAATGTATGCTGGCCTCCCAAAAACCGGTCAAACTTGGTTTTTCCAAAAACATCGGGCCCGTTAAAATCCGATAGTAGCCACAAGCCCTTTGCTTCACCTTGTTGTGCGGGGTGGTCAACGGGTAGGTGGAGTTCAGTTTACGCTCCTCCTTCTCCCTTTCGCCTTTTCCCTCTTCCACCGGTTGCGTTCGGCTCAATGGGTCCGACTCGCGTTCGTGGCCAAGCACACCGCTCATCAGAAAAGTGTCCTCCAAATGTGCTAAATGAGTTTAAAATGTCCAATCGTATCATTTCCGTTGAAAAAAATAGCCAATTAATTTACCCGTGTCCATACTTCCCGACGCAATTTCGGTTTCATTGCCGCTGTTGTCAAATTGGGTGGTGCCATTCTGCTCAAGCTGACGCTAAAAATGATCTTATCAATAAAACTCAAAAGATCGCATAAAAAGCCCTAAAGATTTAGTCCGAAAATTACACATATTGAAACAATTTTTGGCCAAAATGTTTTTTCTGCTGAGGTACTTGGACTGTTTAAGGTACTTGGACTTTTTAAAGTACTTGGACTTTTTAAGGTACTTGGCTTTCCAGATTAAGGTACTTGGTGTATATTGTTTAATTTTATTCTGTTTAACTTAAGAAAATTTCGAAATTTTTGAGTAACCATTTCAGTTTGAGGTACTTGGTTTAAATTTACAATTCAAAATGAAATAACAAATCCATGTGAAGATATTCTTTTTGGGTGATGAATGTTTGTTTGATGAAGGAGAAGAGGGTTAGGGGAGACCAAAAAGTGACTGTTTTTGTTTTTGGCAAACCCGGAGTTTCTCCGCTTGCATTCGGCAGCGTTCGATTCGGTTATACTGCATAAATTCGCGGAAATCTTCACGTTTCCGCAGGCAATTGCGGTAATTGGTTTTAAACCTTTGCGTAGGCATACAAATGGACATATGAAAAAAAGAAACAATTTTAAAACGCCGCTCTCAAATTTTCAATCACGTGAAAGCAAAGAAGAGGAGAAGAAAAAGGGAAAATGTTGGAAAGAAAAGCTTTGCCAAAATCAATACAAAAAAAAACAAAACATAATGCCAAATATTAAATAATTTTAAAACCTTTCTATTTTGCCTAAAACACGAAAAATAAAAAATTGCCAATAATTTCAGAAAATTTTGAATAATTTTTTGTCATAAATATTCAAAAAACAAAATTGCAAATAATTTTTTGAAAACAGGTTTCTGGGGTTTGGGGGGGCAGACATTTATTTTTTCTATTCCGAAACCCGGACCGAATTAGAACAAAAAGTCGAAAACCAAAGTCAAGTTTGCGCTTTTTATAAATTTATTAAAATAAGCATAATTAGTCACGCATTATTGCCACAACAAAAATGGTCATACTTTAATAATTAAATAAATTTGAATTTTTGACTTTTTCTTTGAATTCGGGCACGGGATTCGGAATACATAGGCCAAAATGAATGCCACCTTCAATGATCAGCTAATCCATTCACGACTTTTTTTATACTAATTTTTTTTTTTTTGCCAAAATGGGAATTGGGGGGGGGGGTGGCGCATTGACAATACTCAAAATAAAATTAAACGGTATGAAATTATTTTTTTTAAAGAGACACAAAAAATAATTTATGAAAATTTCGTTCTCAAAAGGACATTCCCCTCCCTAATGTAATCAAAAACAAAGTGCAGCTGATAAGAACAAAAGCATTAGCAGGAAACGCAAACCTTTTCTTTTGGGAATGTATTTCCTCCCAAAAAAGCCAATTTAAATGTTTTATTAATTACCAACATTTTAATAAAATAAATTATTTTATTTTATTACCAAACTCCAATTATGACCAAAATCCAAACATCACTTTTGAATTGTGTTATATTTCTCGTCTTCGTCAATTTTACGTCATGTTTTAAAGTCTGGTGGTTAATCAGGCGTTGTTTCATTAATTATTTTTTGAATGAAAAACTATTGGCTAATGAAGTGTTGAATTAAAAACAAAAGCAAAAAATTGGACAGTCAAAATAAGATAACTTGGCTAATCATTGATTTGACAAAATTCTATGTTAAATAAGGACTGAAATAATAGACAAAATTCTTAAATTAGAATTTTGAATTTTGTGTATGTCTTTTAAATTGTTTTTATGTGCCTAAGTCATAAAAACGGCCAACTTAAAACACATTTGACTCTTAGAACAACACATGGTCAAATTTGGCGCAAAAGTGCGACAATTTTAATGTGTTAATGGACTGTTTTTTTCGGTGTTAAAAACCGTGAAAATTCATTCATTTGGGCGGGGGGAATAAAAAAGATGGCAACCACAACCATTCACATTGGGTTGAGGACAGACCGAACGGAATGAATGAAATTTCGTTTTTTCTTGTTTTGGCACCTTTTTAAACATTAAAATTCGGGCCCAATTCACTGAGTTTTGCCAATCCGTCCCCAATTTACTTTCCCCCAATTCGCTAATGATCAGCCGATCATCCTCATTAGTGAACTCCTTCGCTTTTTGTCATCACTTGATCATAACCATGATTGAGGTATTTGCCACTTTTGCCCATTGTTCCTCCACCCTTTTCCTCCTTCGTCCCCTTTTTGTGTCCTTTTGGCCCTTTCCTTTGCCAATGGCTTATTCATTGGTCGCTTATGCCGTGGCACTTTACGTGGGTTGGCATTTGCTTAAATATGTCATCGAAATGCTCTTCCCGCCGAACCTTCGCGGCCGTTGCGTCATATGCATCGGCAGCACCACGGGCTTTGGACATGAATTTGTGTTGCGCTGTGCGCAGGAGGGAATGACAGTTTTTGCGGGTTGTAATTCGCCAAAGGTAAAAGCAAAGGCACTTGGACAAACAATGGGCGGCACGGGAGATCAAAAAATGCCGAAAATGGTGGGTAAAGTGTTGAAAGCAAAATGCCAAAAGTGGAGAAAAGACGAAGATTTTGTTGAATCGTATGCCAATCTTTGATTACCTCTGCTGGACTGATTATGTCGAGATTCTCGATTGATTAAACACCAAAATCAGTGGCTCTTTAAATGTCAATTTTAATTGCTTTAAATTCCAGGGTGTTCAAAAGTTGAAGGAGGAGTGCGCCAATTTGCCTGGCATTGTCCATCCGTTCTCAATCGATCTGAGTTCCAAGGAGTCCATTGAAAAGGCGTTTGAATTCGTTTCGGAAAGACTTCCCCCGGGGGCAGGTCCAAAAATTGTATGAGACTTGGAAAGACCCGGCATTTCAGGCATTCATTGTCTGATGAACAATGCCGGCATCGTTCGAATGGGCTCCGACGATTGGCTTACTGTGGAGGACTATGAACATGTGAGTTTCCGAGTTTTACGAAGCCATAATTCGCAAAAGAAAATTTGTTTGGCTTGAATATTTAATTAATTTAAATTTATATAATGTATTGATTGTCAGGTGTTCCGCATTAATATATTCGGCCTCATTCACATCACCAAAAAGTTCAAAGAACACGTCAAATTGGCCAAGTATTTGCAATTAAAAATTGTCGTTAATTCATTTTTAATTGTCTCTTTGAAGGGGCCGAATTGTGTTCTGCTCGAGCATTTGCGGTCGGTTCGCCTTTCCGTTGTACGGTCCGTACAATGTGTCCAAATTTGCGATGGAAGCTTATTGTGACACAATTCGGTGGGTTTCATCAAAGAGTGAATTATTTTAATAAATTAAATTACAAAGTTAGTTTATTAATTAATGTAACTAATAAAACGAATTATCTGAGAAAAGGTATTATTATAATAGTTTGGTATAATCAAATTGGACAATTTTGTAGATTTTGATAATGTCAGAATGATCACTCACTCAGTTTGAAATTCCTTTTAAAGCGATCAAATGGAAATTATTTAAAAATTTCGGCACTTTTAGTCGAGAGTTGGCCCCCTTCGGTGTGCACGTGGCGATCGTTGAGCCGGGCTATTTCCGAACGCCGATGACCACGCCGGAAAATGTGCCGTCGAGTTTCGAACAGACGTACAGACAGGCGCCGGCACACATTCGGGAACAATACGGGGAGGAATTTCTGAAAAAAAGTTGGCAATTGCGAAGCATTCACATTTGGATAGGACATGCTTACAATTTTCAACTTAAGTTAAGCAAATTACGCACGACCATTTGGCCTCGCCGGCCAACTCACCGCACGTCGAATGGGTGACGGACGTGTGAGTCCCTTCGCAAAGACAAAAATAATTATTTTTATATTCGGATTTAATCCCATTTTGCAGCTATTTTCACGCTGCAACTGCTCATTTCCCGAAGAAACGTTATGTGGTTGGACTGGATGCGAATCTTGTGTAAATAAAAGGGCAAAATAAATTATTATTTTATTTTTAAATAATTAATTTATCATTTCGATTTTGTTTGTTTTCACAGTGTTGTGCCAATTGCGCGTCTTCCGGCCGAAGTCCAAGACTTTCTTCTTTGGCTTGTCGGCTTATTGCAAGGCCAACCCGTAAATTAACAAAGCCTTTTATGATTAATTACTATCACTTCTTTTCTTTTATGTCCCCGCTGTGCTCCGTGGGGGCAAAAACATGCTGCGCGGCGCGTGGCTGTACAAAAACGGAGTGGTGAACACGCTGAACCCGCGCGAGTGGGCACGCCTCAACGGCGGCGAGGTGAGCAAAACGCCACAAATTAAAACTAATTTTATATTAATTACTTATTAACTAATTGTAGAAATTTCAGCAAAAGGTCGAAAAGTCCAACCAATTCCCAAGTCCAATGATCCATCGCATTGAGCTGATAAAATGATGAGCAAATGGGCGAGAAAACGGTCACAAAAGCCTCCGCAAAAGGAGGCGCCAATCGCCCGAAGTGTGAAAAGCATTCACTAATTAATAATAACATTTATTCGATATTCAATTCAATTTTACAATGAATAAAAGGTTTTGTAAAATAAATTGGCGAATTATGCAAAAACACTAAATTTATTATTATTAAAGCATTAAATGTGGAAAAATCTACCGATATCATGTAAAGTGATAATTTATGCGTTATCACGAGAATGCTAATGTTGACCTAATAATTTAACAGAGATAATGAACACATTTCTCCGATTGTCCCTATTTTAAATCTCAAAAATATTAAATCTGATTACCTAATTTATACAGTGTCAATTAAATTTAATTATTTGAAATTCCCCCGCCCCCGATTCTTTCTTTTGCCCTTTTCCTTTCACTGACCAAATATTTTTTCATCCGACGGTTCCAATTGTTTTTTGCAATTTCTCCTTTCCTTTATCATCACATTTTAATCGGTTGTCGTCTGCCACCCTTCCCAATCTGTCATTGATCCCTACCAAATTCGTTGATCTGATCAGCAGGTTTTGCCGTACCATTTGCCCCATTGATCGGCTTTGTTTGAGTGTTGTGATCCATGCTGGAGAACAACGACCGCTGCTTTTTATCAGCTGATCAGAGGGGGGGGGGGGGGGGGAAGGAGGGGGCAGGTTTTACTGCTTTTGCTTTGCTTTTCGTTTCTTCGGATGGCCGATCAAAAGAATTTGCGCTTTTCATTACATATCATTCATTATTCGCTCGTCAGTTGCGCTGATGCTTCTTCTGCTGCCCCGCAAATTTGTCGCAAAATGATTGGGCAGTGACCCCACACAAAAAGCGGGGGGAAACGGGGGGAGGGAGGGAGGGGGACGGGGCGGGGATGATCAGCGAATGGATGCGCATGAATTATATCTCTTACAATTAGCATTGAGTATGGGGATGCCGCAAAATTTCACTTTTATCTGAAAACGAAATGTTTGGCAATAAATCCGAGAAAATTTTTAAATAAAATTTTTATTTCGGAGATTGATGCATTTTTCTAATATTTACATTTCTATTTTTCATTTAACTATTTAATTTTATAATTTTAATTGCCACCTTCTTCTCATCCCGGCGGAGGGTCAATTTAAATCAGTCTCCCCCCGGGGTTTTCCTCCCATTTTCACCCGTCTCATCCCAAATTAAAATATTATTTGATTTGAATATTTCCAATCTTTATCAACTATTAAGAGAATATTTGAAACAGTCGGACACATTGTCTTTAATTTTGTGTTCAGTAAAACGATACTCCAATGAGCACATTGAGCATTCGTAATTCGGCAATGTCAGTGAAAAAATTCTTTGGATTTAGATTTATTTAAAAAATCGAAATTATTTTTACAATATTAAATTTTACAATTCAAGCTTTCACATCCTCCTTTCTTAAGCTTAGTCCACTTGTGTTTTGGTGCCATTTTGCACTTCGGTTCCCCCGAACTTTTGCCCTCTCCGACAGATGTAACAGACAAACCGAGGTGTTTTTTTCATTACAAAATTGCCAATATTTAAATTTGTTTAAATTTGGTCCCCAAAGCATAATAAGGTATTGGACCTATCCGCCAAGCACAAAAGCGTTGCCCACCACCACAACAACGACGGAAACCACAACAACAAACACAACGACCACCACCACAACGACGATGACGACAATGACACCACGGCCACCGCCAAAAAAGTGCCAAGACATTGACATGAATTGGTCAGCAGAACAAAGCCGAGAATGGGGGGGGGGCGGGAATTGGGGACAAATGGAAATTTAAATTCAAAAAGAAAACGACGAATTGGCATTGTGTGATTGATTTTAAGCTTTACTTGGGTGGCAGAAAACCCGGACAGCTGCGAACAGGACACGGAAGTGTTGAGACTGTGCCGACGGTCGTGCCAAATGTGCGGCAAAAATTACACGGTGGAAGTGCCGGACAATGAGGTGGAGGAAAGTGAGTGAAAAACAGCAGTGGGGGAAATTAAAGTGCAAAATAGGAATGCCACAATTAAGAGAAGAAGAGGGTACGGTAGGGGGTACAGTACCCCAAATTTGCTTAATTGGGCCTAATTGCGTGCCTACTCCCCCCTTTTTGCGCAGTGTACGACATCCGCCGGGTGCCTGCCCATCTGCAGCGGTTGGCCTTTCTGATCGGACGATGGCAAAGCGATTTTGGAGGAAAAGCCGACTTTCCGACAATCCCGCGGTTCACCTACGGGGAGAAGTTGGACTTCAGTGTGAGCACCCATCTGAAGCAATCAGTGCTCAATTACAGGTGGCGCATTTGGGGGGGGGGGGGCGGGAAGTGGGGAATGGACGGCATTTCGAATAAAAAAGGGGCGCGGAAGGGAAAAAATTCAAATAATGGGATTTGTCACCTCTTTTGATTTTTTTAAAATTATTTTAAATTTTATGAAATTTAGACAATTAACACCAGTTTTTAGCATGAGAAATTGGGTTGAGCCTAAAACCAATTATTTCCGATTCATTTTGCAACGTAAAAACTGTTAAAATTAACGGGGACTGATAAATCTTATAAACCCCGAGGGAGCAACCAATTCCAATTTAAAAGGTTCACTGGATTTATTGCTTTTTATGACTTTTGCTAAACTAAAGCAAATTGACTGTTTTTCATTAAAAATAAAATTATTTAAAAACATTGGAAATGTTTAAATATTTATTTTGGGTAATTTCAGTGCTTTCGCTTGGGACAACAGCGATTTGACGGAATTGCACAGTGAACACGGCTTTTTGTTGGGATGGCCAAATTCGTCGGCGGTGGCACTGAACACAGTGATGAGCAACGGTGAGGAGGACAAAAAGAAATATTTTACTTTTTTAAAATCAAATTCAAGAAAGCCCAAAAATTTCCCAATAATTCAAAGGATTTGTGACGGTGGAAAAGGGCGAAGAAAGTGACCACAGCATCCGATTTGAGTTGGACCAAATCGGTCGGATCAACTTCTCCAGGGATTTGCCAGTCAGAAGGGTAAAAACTTTTTGCCAATAAAAATTAAACTTTTTTTCCTTGGGACAAATGGCAAAAAAAGAGAAAAAAACGATGCCATCGAAAATTAAATTTATCAAAAAATGAATGATTCATCTCGGTACTCTCGAATGAGTGTTTTTGTTTCCCATCGTTTCGTTATTTTCCCCCTCGCTTTAATCTTCGCATTCCGCGATGGATCGGTAAGTGTCCGTCTCGCGCGCCTTCCGTTTGTTTTTCTCCAATTGCAATTTCGACTCAAAGCCATTGGAGCGGTTCACGCCGTCCCATCGGTAGCCGGGCGCAATTGAAAAGCGATTGGGGGGAAATTGGCCTTTGTAGGCGGGGAACACTGAAACAGGGAAAAGAAAAACAAAGCCATTTTAAATTGACAAGAACATTTCTCAAATAGATTTTGTCGTCCAAATGGATGAGTTTATTAGATAAACATTTAGAGAATTATTTTTTTTTGAATATTTAGAAAAAATTGCATTAATTTTCCCCGGCGGAGCCTAATCTAGGCATCACTGGACCCCCAAATGTCATATTTTTGAAAAACTCAAAAATGGCAAAAAGTTTTTGTTTGGCAAAAAAGGGGTACAAAAGTTTTGCTTTTCTCCCTGGCGATGAACATTTGGACAAAAAATTTGAGACTCGAAGAGCAAAAAAAAGGGGTCTTCGGGTTCCCCCTCCCGAAATTTTTTTGGTTTGGCTACGGGCCTAGGGTTACGAAAGCGCCATTTTACTAGTAAGTGGTGCCAATTCCAAACATACCAACACCGGTGCGCATTTGGACTTTGTGGGATTTGACGCGGAAATACTCCGCCATTGGGTCCTCCTCGTGCAATTGTTCCTTCAATCGCGCGTTCATTGCCTCGTCGTCCGCGTAACGCGCAAATCCCTCGTCCAACACTTTGCCCATCTCTTGCAGCTTGGCATCACGCTAAAATTAGAAAAAAAATGTTAGAGCCATTTTAGGGATTTTTCAATTTGGTGCCAACACCCAAAATTTTGAAAATATACTAATAAAGGGCGCGTAAAAGCACGGAGTTTTTCGTGGCATAAAAGCAACATTTTACCCCAAAAAAGGCCTCAATTGGATCGTTGGGGTTCGTTTTGTTAATGTTATCATATGGGAATGATTTTTGAATATCTTTTGCCATTAATTGGTGTTTACAAAGAAGACACTTTTTTAGTTGCATTGCCTCCCCCCCCCCCCGGTATCAATTCCCATTTTCGCTCTGTTTAAAAAAACTATTTTTCTAGTGTAAGATGGAGAGTAGTTCAGTATAAAAGAAAATCAACAGCAGAACTGTGAGGCCACCACATATTTTGCATGACAAAAAATTATATATTTTTTTGTCCGAATGAAGGTGGCAAAAAATGATTTTTGGAGCGAATTTACGCAGCCATTAATATACAAATGACCGGTCATGATAGCTCCAAATGGACTAGGGTTTATGAAACCATGTCATTTGCATTTTCCTCCCAAATTTGTTCCGTTATTCCTTGGAAATTCCTTAATTTTGTCCCCATTTCCCCCAATTTCGCCCCCTCTGCGTCTCTGTCCTCTTACTTCCTCCGCCTGTGCCACCCCTCGGTTCCACAGGGAATATTTGGCCTCCATTTCCTTCTGTTTGACCGCCTCGCGCTCTTTGCGTGCCGCGTCCTCCGCCGTCTCGCGCTTCTCCCCGCGCCGCCTTCGCTCAAAGCCCGTCTCGCGCTTGCGCGTTTCCGCGTCGCGACCACTCTCCGCGGTGGACGCTTCCAACTCATTGAGGCGCTTAAAATTATTTGTAAATACGAACTAAAATGTGTCAGGCCAATTTTCCTCCCTCAATCCGATAATAGAATTTCGGTTAAATTTTAAAATGGAAATTGCCATGAAAATGGCCGAACTGTCGCCCATTTCCTCCCCTTTTTTTTTGCTCACTTGGAGGTCCCTCTCGCGCAGTTCGCGCTCCTCCCGCTCCATCGCCTCTTTGCTCAAAAGCCCCGCGCGTCCTCCGTTGTCCATCCGTCGCTTTTTGGCGATTGTTGGCATTTCGTTCTGGTCAAAAAAAGGAATTATTCACTTCGACAAAGACAAATTTAAAAAGCTATCAATTAAGAAAGGAAAAAATGCCAAAAAAACTGTTTAAGGATTTAATTAGTGCACCGTTTATTGGGAAAATGCCTTGCAATTGCAAAACGCAGTTTTACTATCAAAAGGAATAGTTGGCAAAATTTGAAAAATCAGGAAATATGATAAATAAATGGGTTTTAGTTTTCTGTCACCGCTCTCTTTCCCTGGAAATTTTCAAATTTACTCAGTCCCATGGCTTTCCATGGTTCAAATGACCAACCGTTTCCTCCTCCTTAATTTCATGCTTTGCCAGTGTTGTGTCTTTTGTCCGTCGTTTCTTTTCTTTTGACCGACTTTTCCCCCTTTCTTCGTCCGCTTCCAAATGTGCGGGAGAGAGCGGCTCTTTTTTGATGTCGTCGTCCGAAAGGGCTAAAATTCAACTAATTAATAAAGAAAAGTATCTAATAAGCATAAATACTCCAGTAAAATGCAATCCCCACCTCCTTCGACGGTGACGAATGAGTCCGTTTTGAAATTGGGCCCCGCCATTTCTTTGCCCTTCCGTTTCAATGCAATCAAATTGCGGTCGATGTCGTCCATTAGCTCATCATCTTCCTCAATTTCGTCGTCGTCGTCTTCGTCGAATTTGCTCGGCTTGGCATGCGGCGTCCGAATGAAAGTGTCCTCGTCGTCGAGCAGTCGCATTCTGAAAACAATTTTTTTGTATTTTTAAATGCCAAATTTTAGCTTTTTACCCGCCACTTTTTCCGCTTTTTTGTTCCTTTGTGCTCTTTTTCTTTTTCTTCTCATCTGTCATGTACCGCTTTAGATAATCGGCACGAGAAGAAGCCGAAATTGAAGTTGAATCGGCCATAAAATGGAATAATTCTTGCTTAAATTTAAATTTTTTTTTTATTATTTAACAACAAAATCTGAATTTTAGAAAAGCGGGGAATTGCCAATTCAGTCTCATTAGTGAAAAAAGTGCCAAACATAAATAAATTGCTTTTTAGATGATCCGTGAGTGGATTTTGCTAAATGCCACCCATTTGGAGGCGCGGCTGCACATGGCCACCGTCCACCCAAACTGCGGCAAGTCGCCCCGGTGTGCCACCTATCACATGCTTTTGCACACTCAAATTGTGTACAAAAGAGTCTATCCGTTATGAAACAATCGAAAGGAATGAAAAAACAAACAAAACAAAACCCGTGATTAAATTACAAATAAAACTCATCAAGAAAAGAAGGCATTAAGCATTCCCTATCATCTTACATTTTCATTTGATCATTTGTCAAATTTATTTTTAAAAAATGAAAAAAGATGTATTTCAACTTGTAATGAAATAAAAAATACAATATATAAAGAGAAAAAGTTACAAAAAAAACATAATCAAATTAAAAATGAGAGGTTTTTGTGGGAGTTTTAATTTAATATTTATAAATACATCAAAATGATGATTTTGGGAATGCGTTCGTTGTTGGTTTTCTTTTCTCGCCTCTCCCAACACCAAACAGTGTCAAGTCAATGTGGCGGCAGTGCGTTTGGCGACCAGAAAATAGACAGCCGCCGCTGCTGCAATTCCGCACAAAGCGACGCCGAGGAGGGGAGAAGCCGAAGGAAAGGGCAATCGAAGCTGAATTGTTGATGCACCGATTTTCCCGTTCTTTGAGGGACGAAATGTGTTCAACCAATTGGAGAGAATCGGCGCAAAAGCGGTCCTGCAAAACCAAAAATTAATTATACAACAAAAGCAACAGATAACACCAAGGAAGTCACAACATTAGCCTGACTTTGCCTCGGTGAAAATTATAAATTTTGTTCAATGGATTTCAGGATAAAAGTTAACAACTCAGAATTTTACGCGTTTTTTTTTGCAAATTTTGCAACAAAAACGGACCTTCAAATAAGCACAAATGACAACTCAGTTTTAGGATGGTTTTAGTGTTTCTGTCCGTTTAAACTCGTACCCATGAGTACGCCGCTGTACTGTCTTCGTTGTTGGAAAGTGTGTACAGTTTGTAGCGCAACATGGTCGACCCGTAGATGGACACTTGGGTTATTTCGCGTCGGAAATCCCTCCGATCTTTTTGCTCTTCACAGAAACAGTTTCGCATTTTTTTGGTTTGTCTGTTTAAAATGACCTTCTTCCGTCACTCGCGCGGATGCGTCCATTTTGGCCAATCGTCTCGCGAAGAGTCCGGTGAAAGCGATCATCGCCAGGAAAGGCACGCACAAATTTGTTGCCGAAGGGCAGCCAAAATTGTCCGCTTTTCGCTCAATACGCCGTTGCAACAGGTCGAAGTAAGCGTCCACGAGCTGACAAATTTGAATTTTAAATTACCAAACCCAAAACCATTTAATGCATTTTTCACATATTTAAAGGCGTTGAATTTGACGGCCGAATGTTGGGCCAATTGGTCAATCAGTTGGTGTTCAATTTCATCACTGGAATATTTAATTTAAATTCTTCCGATTGATACACCCATTTGTTCCCTCGCCTGTTGTCCCTCTCAAAATAGAGGACGGCCTGTTGAATTGTCAGCCAAATGTCCGGCACGTGCCCTTCTTCGTCCTCCCCACAATAGGGCGGATTGTACCACTGAAGACCGTCCTCACCCCTCGCGATTCTTTGCTTAATGTAAAATAGCAAAAAGGAATCGGCATCCATTTCGTAGGCGAGGATAAGGGAATTGCTAAACGTTCGCTAAAAAAAATGCAAAATTAACAAAGGCTTCAAAATAAATATTTGAATGCAATTAAATAAATGAATTGTAACATTTGCATTTTCAAATGAATTCTAATTGTTGCTAGATTTAATAGGATAACCAATGGTCAGTAGCCATCAAATATCGATTTGCACTTTAACATTTCCTTTAAGAGCAGCGAAAATATGACATAATGTTGGTCCGATAAATACCGGCGGGTTCAAATATTTTAAAACCGCTTTAGGAAGCATGCCAAAACACACCATAAAATAAACATCGAAAAGCAGTATTTAAAAAAATAATTTAAATATAACAACTTTTTGCCACTTAAAACGATACAGAGACAGGGGGAGAACACATAGCAGCGATACGACATTATAACATGAACAGAAAAAACAATAATAATGACGAAAACAATAACAAAACTCCCATTCGTCCTATGTGACTTTCGCTATTCTTCCACTGCAACCACCGATTGCATATTGTCACGGAACCAACGCGCATTTTCAAGCAGGGCACCAAGCCGGACATGCAGCTGCTCCCACTGTGCACGCTGAAACACTCGCTGAAAATATTATATTACAAATCAATTTAATCAAATTTTTACCAAAAAGAGCGAACCCCTGGGGCATCACACCTTTCCTTCTCCATTTCCCCATTGTACCCTCCCCAAAAATTGAGGAAAAATTATTTTTCTTTGTGAAATCGAAATTTAATTATTTTACTTTCTTCGATTGAAAATAATTAGAGAAAATTTTGCTGTTCGAGTCGGAGGCTTGAACTGATTAAAAGATTGGTCACCTGTTGATAGAAGCTGACCATCAGTTGGTCGTCCAACTCGTTGATTTTGCCTTGGATAGCATTCGCGTGGATGGCATCGACGATAAATTCCTCCAACTGATCGCGGTCCGAAATGTCCAACGTCTTGACCAACGTGGTCAATGGGATGTGCTGATGGATTGAACAAAAAATATTTATCCATAATTTGTTTGTCCTTTTTTAATGGATCTGACTCATCCGTTTTTGTTTTTTGGAAATTTTCTTCAAAATGTTTAATTTTCTGAGTTTTAATAAAGTTTCGACCACTAAAATAAGGATATTTCTATGGCTATTGCTTAAAATAATAACCTGCGCCTTCTCAGCCAACGAAATAAGTGTCAACTGTTTCATTTTTGTCTCCAGCGTTTGCTCGTCCTCCACCCGGAGTTGCTCACGAAGAAATGTCGGATGGTCGGCGACGAAACGGCGATAGTCCGCCAAAGAGCCGTAGACGAAAATGCCGAGCATTTGGAACATCAACGGATCAGTCTGTTGGTCAGAAGGATTATTTTACGAGGTTAAACCACCCAAAAACTAGTGAAAATCTATATTATGAACAGAAAGCACATAAAAAGTCAAATACACCACCTTTTTAAGGCTGTTCACCGCTTCCAGGCCCGATAAATGATCAAAACAGAAAGCCTTTGGGTCCACAATTGTTGTGCGGACGCATTCGCGCGCGTCTTCTTGCGCGGTCGGCGCGTCCTCGGGCGTGTACGTCTTCAAGAGTGTGCACATCACCTGCAAACAATTGTAAATAGAAACTTTGGAGTATTTTTTTTTTTTTTGAAAATTTTGATACTTTTTCTTGTTGCGCTATATTTTTCAACTTTTAAAGAATTGAGTTTCGTCGTACTAATACAAATATACGGAATTCTTAAGAATTTATTTGTTAACAAAGGCAATTTAAAGGTTTTTAACACTTTGGAAAATTCAGGTGAAGTGGAGGGAGACACTGCTCTGCCGTAGGGCCGGCGGGAAATTTATTAAAATGTTATGCCAAAAAATGCCAGGTTTTGTTTTTTAAGGAAAACGCAAATATTTTAGGAACTTTTGAGTCAACATTTAAAATGTATTGCATTATATCTGTTTTACTTTTCTTTAGAGAATTAAATTACAGAAAATCGTGTCGAAAATTTCTGTTTATGATTATGGTATGGATGGCGGCAATTGTTTATGCACGGTTGAGCCCAATTTTGGAGTGAGGATTTATACGGGGGAAAGGACGGCGGTAGGATGGGGGGGGGAGGGGGGGGGGTGGGCACAACTGCTATTCGCCATGGCACCACCTCGGCAGCGCTTTCGTGCCGTTCGTCAGCCACCAATGCCGCGTGCAGACACCGGTACAGCTCGCGGCACTGCGTCACGTCCAACTTCCACCGCCGGACCAACGCATCAATGCGCTCGGTGGCAGCACCGCCCCCGCCGGCGGCAATGATGTCCAAATGGTTGGTCAGCCGGGCATGGCCCGCCGCAACCAACAAATGCTTCAGCTCGATCAATTGCAGTGCGGGACAGTCGTCGTGGACATGATAAAGGTTGGACAGCAGACGCACAGTGACACCAGCCTACAAAAAATGGAGTTAACACAAAAGTTTTGAAAAACGGTCATCTCTCACAATTAGACAAATGCCCGAAGAGCGGAATTTAACTCTCCAATCCCCCATTATCCCCCCAATTTCCATTTTTTTTTTTTGCATGGCATTTTGAATGAAAAAGGAATGAAAAGGGAGTGATGAGTTAACAAATGCCAACACCAAGAAAATTTTTAATGTGTTTTCTACATTGATAAGAATTTAAAAGGTTAGTTATTCAAAAAAATGCAAGAAAAATGTATAAAGTTCGCACCGGTGAGTTCCATCCGTGGCCCTTGAAAATGCGTTGTTTGTCCGCACTAACGCCGTTCAACAGTGCGCAAAATCGTTGGACCAACAGAAGGGCCTAAAATGTATTTACCTATTTTCAAGTTCGGATAAAATTTTGAAATATTATATATCCCATTGCAAAATATCGGATTAACTTTGTCAAAGACCGGACAGAAACACATTGAAAACTAAAACTATCATTTAAAAATTGTTTTTTGCCGTTGCCCGATTCTGTCAACATTCAAAATTATTCTTTTTTATCATGGTCACAATGCGACCCGTCCCATGCCTGTTCATCCTTGTACGAGATCATCAACGAGAACAGCGAGTTCAGCACCAGTTCCACTTCCTTTTCCGTGCTCAACTGACCGCCGGAGACCAGCGCAGTGGTGGCATCGATTAGAGCGACCAATTGGTCAAACACAGAGGTGGAAGCTGAAAATTTGTTGTGTAAAAGTGGTGATTAATAATCCTGTAAGGTCTTTAAATGTTTGTTTTTCTGAAGAGGCGTCACAAAATTCATAAAGTGCCAACAGCCACTTAAAACGAACAGTCTTTGGCAACGGAAATGCCGCGTTCCTTATAGAAGTCGCGCAGTTCGTCCACCTGTTCCTTTTCGCTGGGAATATTACTGAAAACGCCAATTGCTGTTGATGCCATCTTTTTTGTAAGCTTTAAAATATTATAGGTATTATGGCTGTTCTAGAACAAAAATTTGCGAAATTCGAGGGTTGGGGTCAGTTCCATACTGCCGTTTCCATACCGCCATTTCCATACCGCCGTTTCCATACCAGCCATTTCCATACCGGCCGTTTCCATACCGGCCGTTTCCATGCCATAGGCATTTCCAAACCAAAAAATTTTTCGAAGATTTTCGGCAAAATTTCAAAAATAGAAGGTGATTTTCAACATTTTGATGTTTCTCATGCATTGTAAGACAATAAATTTTATGTTTAATGATGTAGAGAAAAAATGGAAATACTTCTAACAAAAAAAAACGCACAAAGCTTCAAAACAACGACCATTAATACTTTTTCACAAGTCTAAATAAAATTTTAAAATGGAGTTTTGTCTATTTTACCAGCTTTATCCGGTCTCCGGATTCCTAAATTGGATCGAAAATTTTTTCCCCGAATTCTCAATCGATTCCAAATCGCTTTGTAGGGCTTCCAGGGCCCGAAAATTAGGAATTAAGGCCCGGTTTTGCTTCCATTTTCCAATCTATAACGTTGAAAAGAGAATACATTGAATTTGTAATTCATATTAAGCATCAAGCAGTTGAAAAACCCCTATCCTTTTATTGAATTTTACCTGAAAATTTTCGAAAATTTTTTGGTATGGAAATGGCCTAAATACCTTAGTATGGAAATGGTGGTATGGAAACGGCGGTATGGAAATGGCTGGTATGGAAATGGCTGGTATGGAAACGGCGGTATGGAAATGGCGGTATGGAAACGGCAGTATGGAAATGGGTCGATCCCAAATTGGAGAATTACGAAGAATTGAACAAGAGACAGAGACTCCAAAAACTCAAAAATAGAGCTCGATATTTTGAAAAAAGCCTGGACCTAGATTCCATGTTTACCCCACAATTTTTTAAAGATTTCAAAATAAAAAAAGCTAATATATATATAATGTTTTCGGGGTCGCTGATGGATTCTTCTTCCATTTCGACCCATTTCAAACTCCGAACCCGAATTTAAAAAAAAAAGTCGAAAATTCAGGTTTTCGAATTTCGCATTTTTCTCAAGAAATTTTTTAAACGAAATTTTACTGAAATATTGATGCCTTATGAATTTGTTTCCGTGTTTTTAACAAAATTTGAACCAAAAATGCAAAATTCGAAAAATTACATTTTCGACTTTTTGTTTGAATTCGTGTTCGGGGTTCGAAATTGTTCGAAATGAATGTCATATTTAGGGCTATGATTTATAGTTTTTTCACTAATTACAAAAATCGTCACTGAGCAAGTTTCATGGGTTTGGTAAAAGCCTTTTTTCCACCAGTGTAAGCTAGTTTTCGTGTTATTAAGGGAGTGGCGCGGTTGTTTGAAATACGGGCCAGGCCGTTTTCGTACGGGCCGTTTTCGTACGAGCACATGTTTTTTGACTATAACTTTTTTCTATGTCAACCAAATCCAACGAATCTTTATATCATTCGATAGCCATTCAGATGCTCTATTAGCCTGCAAAATTTCAAAAAATTTCGTTAAGTTTTAAAAAAAGTTTGAGCCAAAAAAGTTGGAAAATCTGGTTGTATGAATTCTTCTGGTCATAACTTTTTTGAACCTTAACGAGATTTTTCGAAATTTTGCAGGCTAATAGAGGACACTTAGGGCTATCGAATGATACCAACAATGTTGGATTTGGTTGGCAAAGAAAAAAGTTATAGCCAAAAACTTGTGCTCGTACGAAAACGGCCCGTACGAAAACGACCCTGACCGTTTGAAATACGCGTCGGATGGTCAGCCATTGGCCTTCCGTTGGTGTGTGTGTGTGACACAAACAAAAAAGTCGTCTCCATATTCTGTGATTTGCTAACTGATAAATTATCTTTTTTAGATAATTAGCATACTGTACAAAATCATTATGGGTCGGCGATTCTGCAGCCGAAATGATTTTTAGAACCATCAAAATTATAAATGTAATTGTTTGTAGCCCAACCCTCATTTGTCAGAGAAAAAAGACTGGAACTCAATACGTTTGGTCTGTGTGCATACCGTATTTGTATGCTCGATTCGGCATTAATTAAAGTATGCTAAATAAGGCCATTAAATTGCTCGTTGATCAGTAAAATTTAGTTAAAAACTTAATTAAATTTGGTTTGATTTGCTTTTTTTACAGTGTTTTGTCTACGGTAAAGGCTCAAACACATTTTAAATATTTTGAAAATTATTTTAACACAAAGAACATCGTATTGATATGGCCTGCTGCTGGTCTCTTTTGTTAAATATTTGCATTTTTTCGAAACGCCATTTTTTGTGACGTCAATATTTTTGCGGTTTTCGCGAAATGACGACGCGGCACCATTTCTTTCACTCGGCGCGGCTCCTTTTTTTATATTTTGTCTTTCAGTTTTCGATATTTTTTAGTTAAATTGCCTAATATGTTGTATTTTTTCTTCGAAATATTTTTTTTTGTCAAACCTTTATTATTTTTATTAAGGGAAAAAGTAAAAGAACATAAATTTTCACATAAATTGGTTGCAAAATTAATATGTTAATTAGCCTAATACAATATTTACCGTAGCAAAAAAGAATTTGAGCAAACTTTCGAATCGAATTCTTTCTTTTTTTTTTTGATTTGTATCCCATAACAACACACATTTAATTAAAAAAAAAGAGAACCAAGAAAAATTATAATTTTGAACAGCGGAGGAATATTTGGCATGAAAATGAAAATGCATGTAAATATTATGCCAATTAACTTTCATAAAATTGACTGGACATGCCAAATGCGGATTTTGACTTAGAACAGTTTATTTTTTTAAGAATGGCAATTATTGTGCCATTGACGGAATATTCGTGACGAAAAACCAAAAATAAAGCAACAATCACAACAAAAAAGTGCTGTTAATTATCTTCTGAGCTTCTCTTTCCCTTGTCTTTTTTGATGTTTCATTCCCCAAATGAATCACACTGTCTGTCGTTTGCTGGTCATTACCTCATCAATTGACAGCAATTAGTTTTCCTTAATTACCCTTAATTTGTCCCATTAAAATTCGCATTTGCCCACCCATTGGTGCCACTTTGACCAACTGTATTCTTTTGTTATTGTTGTTGTTGTTCTCTGTTTGCAGTTGCTGTTGCAAAAATGTGTTGCTGATCAAATGAAATCGCACCAAAAATGGGCCAAAAATGCGCAAATACGCCTTTCGATATTCGCCACTGAATAATTGAATTTTTAATTGCTGTTTTAATTGTTAAGCATTTGATTAGCACCTGAAAATGATTAGCAACGGCGCATTGCTCGCGTAAGCAACGGCCATAAGACAGGACAAAGCAATGGACACATAAGCCTAAATTGGCAATTCTTAAAATGCGCAAATATTTTCCAAAATTTCGATTTTAAAAAATCACTTTGGTTATATCAGTGACTTTTATGACCATCAAATCTAACAAAACATTGACAAAATTGTTCAGGGTGAAGCCGGTCACCATCACAATCATAATGGCCATCAGAGAACGGAGAAGGCGACGAGTGATTTCGGCATTCACTAAACGAAAAGAAAAAAGGGGAAATGGGTAATTAAGGTCGGTTTTATGCGTCCCATAATCATTTTAGCATCCCATGAAATTTTACACGTCCAACCGATTTATTTTTTTACGGCGCATTTCCTTCAAAATATTTTTGTGTTTAAATGATAATCGGCGAAATGCGTACTGACACAAATATTATTTTGGCAACGTTTTAGTCCCATGCCAGGTGTTTCTGGCTTTGCTTTAGAGCCCTCCACAGGCCAATGCAATTAAATCCCTGGTATGTGTAGTAATTAAATGGTAAATAAATTAGAAGGCTCAGGCAAAAACCAATTAAGGTTTAAGGGCCAGACACAAAACAATTTATTACAAAAACAATTCTGTTAAATCATATCGAACTGATGGCACTTTAATAAACTTTTTATAATATAAAATAATGGGACTCATAATCTGCCATGAGAACTCAAAAGTGAAATGGGTGATTAATTAAGAGTAATTAATAATAATTAGCAATTGGATGGGTCATCAATTAATCAATTACCTGAAATGTCCTTCTTGAGTCTGACCACAAACGCCAAAAGAACGTAAAGCAGAAAGATCAGCGCACTCAGTAAAACGTTGAGGAGAAGCAAAGGCAGTGCCATTGGGCCAAAGTAAGTGTCGTCGTGGGTTAAGCACAGAGTGACGCTAATCACCGGTTAATTATAATTAATTAATAATTAGCCAATTAATTGCCGAGTATTTTACTCACTGATTCGGATAATTAATGACCATCGAAAAGACTGAAATGATAATAAATCCCGAGTGAAGCGAAATGTTGAAAATGATCAGAAAAGTGTAGAACGATTGGTGGCGATGTCTGAACAAATTAAAAATCATTTTAATATTTTTAAAAATGTGTACATAAACGAATTGGCGAACAACGCATTGACAAGCCGATCAAAGCCAATCCAAAAAAGCGAACTTAAGCCAACATTTCGGCATACCAAAGGAAGGGTTTGGATGATGGCACAAGGGCCTAAAATATTTAAAAAATAGAAAAAAATCTCGAAAATTTTTTGGGACCTTCGAACATAAAAGGGTGTCCGCTGAGGGCAAATGCCCAACCGATGGACAGCGAAAAGCCAAAAAGGCCGGAAAAGAGGGCATTGGCCGCGATCAAACAGTTGCACAACTGCCGAAATGTCCTTTAAAAGAGCACAAATAAAGGGAAATAATTTTAAATATTAAATTAAATTAATTATATTTAAAATTGAGAAAAAACGGACTTTGTCCTCCAAGTGACATAAACGAGGGAAAAGTTGAGCAGAAAGCCAAGCGAACCGATGGCCCAGCGAATGCCAACGGACAAAAGGAAAGCGAAGGGCAATTGGTTGTTGGGGAAAACGCCGAAAAACTGCAAAAGTACACAAGAAATTTGAAAATTTTCTTGGTATAATTTAATCGAAAATTTAAATGAAAATTATCGGATAATTAAAATTAATGTGATTTGCTTTAATCCGGAAAATCGAATTTACCTGCATAATAATAAACAATAAAAAAGGTAGCAAATAAAAGCGAAATAATCTTTTGAGAATAGAGAGTCAATTGATTCTTACAAATGAGTACGGTCATAAGCATAAGCTCATAGCCTTTGGTTTTTTGGATTTTGTGCTTTTAAATATATAAAATTTAATTTTTGCTTTAAGTGCTCACGCGAAATGACAAATATTTAAATTAAACAGAAATTAAAGTTTATTTGCCGTTTTTCCCTTAATTTGTATCCAAATTATTATTAATGAATAAATGCCGTAACGCCTTTTCTTTATGAAGTGGAACTTTTAACACTTTTAATTACATTTTCACTTCACTCCTCTGACAAAAAAGAGAATGTGAAAAACCAACCGACGACTCAAAGAGAAATAATTTAAAAAATGGACAAATTAATTGTTTAACTCAATAAGAATTCAATTGAAAGTTCTTTAAAGTTTTCTGTAGAGAACAGTAAGCCTCGAATGTCTATCAAAAAATATTATTTTTTTTTTGCTACGAAAAAACCATTCGAATTTTTCTCGGCAAGATTTATTCTCTATTGATACAGTAAGATGAAAAGCGTCAGCAAATGACAACGGTCGAATCAGAAGAGAGATACACAAAGTAAACAATCAGTTTTAAGTGAAAATGCACAGAGCAATTAAAACTCATCTTTCTTAAGTCAATCAATGGTAAACAAGCAAAGATCATGCAAATACAAAGCTAGTGGCACAAATTCGAAAATAAATGAGATGGAAAAGTGTGGTGATTTCAGAACCAGGCCATCCATTCAATTCAATCTTTTTTAATGAAAAATCTCCTCAAAAAATCTGACTGAACGCCTCAAATTGCCTTAAAATGTAAAAATAAAAATTTTACGGGGAGGAGGCGACAAACGAAAAAAGCATAATTAAAAACCGAACTGCCGGGGCACAAAAGCCGGTCTAACTAACTAAAACAGGTGTCATTCGGATTAAAAGTATTATTTTGTTGCCACTGTTTTTACAGTAAATCTTAAGAATGATTTTTGACCATTTCTATTCTCAAGGCTATTTTTCACACCATTCGAAATAATTACAAATGAATTAAGTGTTATTTTGGAGGCGATTTTGTTAATTAATTATTTACTTTTCCAATGTGTCAGCTAATTTCACATAATGTTGAAAAATTTCGCCTGATAAAATTTTGGGTGCTTTTTCAAAGACTTTTTTTTTTTACCTATTAGTGCTGTTCAAGATTCGTTGTTCTCGAATCAAGAAACTTCTCGCGTTTTTGCGTCTTGTTTCTCGATCTCGTTTTTTGAAAATGCGGTTGTAAATAATAATAATAATAATTTGAAAAAAAAGTAAAAATTGGTTTGACATTTTCCCTATTTTCATAAAATATCAATTTTTAGGCGATGTAAAATATCTCATTTAGTCGAGTTATTTATAAATGACAGAGAGTCGAGGTACAAAAAAGCCAAGATTCCTCGGCTTAAGAACAGAGAATTCGAACAATCTTAATAGGTGAGATGCAATTTATTTTGCATAAATTTAAACACATGTCGCCTTGATTTATATTGAAAGTCCAAAGGTTTGGCGCCTTTTGCGGCATTTTTCCGTCCCTAATCCGTAATCTCGACCCAAATCCTGACTTTTTTGTTCTCGACCCATCTAATCAATCAAAACTTGCACATCCAAAACCGATAATAAAAAAAAATTAACTTTGTTCGAATTCTCTCCCATGGATTAATTGTGCTTAATTGTCAGTCTAAATTGCTTTTTAATGACAAAACCATTTGCTAATTGCGCAACAAAAAAAAAATTACAAATTAGTCGGATTAATTACACTAAAATTGACTACAATGGTTTGGGCTGATTATCTGATCGAATTTTCCTCTGATCACTTTTCCGTCCTCCGTCCGTCCCCATTTCTGATCGGTCCTTTCATTTGCCACATGATGGCTTTTCCTTGCAAATGATCGCTTGCTGTTCCGCTGGCAAAGTGCCGACGAATGCTTTGAATGCTTCTTTCTTTTCGTCCACCGATTTGTGCTTCATTTCTAGGCCCAATTTCTTTATTTGGGCTTGCACCTGAAGATTTACACGAAATTTGATTTAAATATGCAAATTTTGCTATTTATGGCATGGACTTCTGCCGGAAGTTGTGCCAAATGCGGTGGCACCGGCAGCTTTTCCATCACTTCGTCCGGCACCGTTTTCATTAGTTCGTCAATCTTTTCGATTTTCTGAGCACAGTCCAGTGACTTGTTGGCCAGCAACGCGTTAATATCCGCCACGACTTTAGCTGGCAAAAGAGCGGCTAAATCGGCCGGCAATTCCTTAAGCATTCATTTCGTAACTTTTCGAATAAAAGTGCCGAAGTCCCTTGGTCTATGGCACTAATCCGATGGATGGGCTATCCCACCACTCTCAACGGGGTTCTTATCGGTTCCAAGTCAGTTTTTTTCTCATTTGTCCTTTAATCACTGCTTACTTGATGGAATTGGCTATGATAAGAGTGGGCTTTTTGTGCGATGGCATTAGTCCAAAAAAATCGGAAAGTGCCAAAAAAGTAAAAAGGAAACTTACGCCTTTCTCAAGAAGCGGGCAAAAGAGCATTTTGGCGATTCCTTTTCAAAAATGGGAGGAAAGAGTGAACAATTGAAAGAATGGAAATGAATGAATTGCCTCAAAAGGCGCGACTAATTAAATGACATTTTTTTCTCTTCGTATCGTGCTTAACGATAATTAGTTGAATTCGACGACAAAAGGTGAAATGTGTGCCATGACAACCAAAAGTTAACAATTAATGTGTGAAAAGAATGCCGGCCAATTTTTGACGGGAATTTGTGACAGCGATTAATGTGCTAATTAAGCCAATAAAAATACCATATTAAAACGGAGAGAAGGGAAAGAAAGTGAAAAAGTGAATGGACTTTGAGGCGATTAATTCGTTGTGAAGCCGAAGTGACAAATTAATTAATTTAAATTTTTCTTTTTTTCTTTTAATTTTGAAAGGGTCATCCTTATCTATGTTTATTAAATCTTTATCTTAAAATAATATATTTTTTAAATTATTTCTCAGTGACGATATGATGGGTCAGTTTTTTCGGGTTATTTATTTGCGATGGCATTTTGCAGATTTTTCTATTTAAACTCATTAAATGGTAAAAAGACACTTTTTTAAAAAATAAATTTTGTGAGGCAACAAAATGAAGAAAAGCAACTTTTTATATGAAATCAACAAAGAACACACGGCGGAACGGAGACATTGCGCCGCGGCGCAATGAATTCATTGCAGGGAATGGATAAACAAACGCAGCTACATTAGCACCTTAATTAGTGGTAATTAAGGAGGGACGCGGGCTCATATAAAACGGATGGATAGAAACGGCGTTAGATTCATTTTCAGCGAAAAAAATACATAATAATTTTTTTAAAAAGCATGATGGGGCAACAAAAAGAATAAGTGCCCATTAGTCCGTCCCAGTCGTCCCATTGGTGCTGGGACTTAAATCAAAAACCATCAAATGGAAAATTTTTGACAGAAAATTTTCATAACTTCGCCCAAAATGAACCAAATTTTAAAATCTTGATATTTTTTGATAACCCTAATGTTTTCTATTATCCTGCAAAATTTCATTAAAATTCATTAAGCTTAAAAAAAATTATCACCTAAGAAAAGTTTTTTTGAACATTTTTGGTCATAACTTTGTTGAAACCAAACGAAACTTTTTGAATTTTGTAGAATAATAGAAAATATTTAGGGCTATCGGATGATATCAAGAATTAAAATTTGGCTGCCTTTGAGCAAAGTAATATGAAAAAATACTTTCATTTGATGGTTTTTGACTAACGTTATAGCACCGTTCCGTTCTCCCCAATTTTGTAATTTTATTTTGAAATGCTTAAGTTCATTATATAATATTTTTAAATTATTTAATTTTTATTAATTCTTGAAGTAATTTTCAAATTGCAATGTTTAATTTTTATCAATTCAAAAATGAACGTTTTAAGTCAGAATATGAGGACACAAAAAGCATTTTACTATAAGACTAAACAAATTAAAAGAAAAAAAAAACTACCTCAAAATATACTTCTACAAATAAACTATCACTAATTAGCAACAAATTAAACATATTTAGCAGTGAGTGAGTGCACAATTAACTGCACAAAATTAAGAAATATCTAACGAAATTTTCATTCTAAATTGTTGAAGGATCACTTTTCACTAATTGCCACCCATCAGTTGCCTCAGCATCGGTAACGTCTCCAATTGCGCGCCATATGTCGGCGTGGTTTATAATTGGGAGCGAAACGTTTCCGGCGACCGCAACCGCAGCCGCAACCACCGCCACCTAATTAACTGACAAATTTATCAAAAAAAGATGCGCTTCAGCCAAAATCACCGCTTGGTGCAGGTGGTGGTGCCGCCGCTGCACAACTCGTTGACAGACTTATAGTAGGAGAGGCGGGCGGCGCGGCCGGCGCGCCACCGCCGCATCCGCCACCGCAACCGCCGCCACCTCCGCACCCGCCGCCGCATCCTCCGCCACCACCGCCACCGCATCCGCCTCCACAACCTCCGCCACAGCCGCCACCGCATCCGCCGCCCCCACCACCGCCGCACCCGCCACCGCAGCCACCACCTCCGCCACCGCAACCGCCTCCTTTTAAGCACAAATTATTCATATTTTGGATTGAAATTGTTAGCATCTCGAACCTCCTCCGCCACAACCGCCTCCACCTCCACCGCCCCCGCCCCCGCCGCCTCCGCACCCGATGGACAAAGTGATGGTTGGCGAGGCGGGAGGTGGCGCTGGTGCTCCGCACCCACCACCACCTCCGCCTCCGCAACCGCATCCACCGCCACCTCCTCCGCCGCACCCGCCCCCGCAGCCGCACTGACGCCGCACGCGCAGCAGTGCCGGCTCAACAACTTGCCTATGGGAGGAAGGAGGGTTTAAATTAATTTTAATAAATAAATAAATATTTAAAATCATTTCCTTGAAATCCATTCCTCCTACCCAATGTTTCCGCCGTACAAATACGCATCGACCAGCTCGACAAGCAGTGCGGAAAGGCCCACTCCGTACAGCAGAAACAGCAAAGCGTTGTTTCGTCGCATTTGGCAAAAAAGTTTTAGGGTGTTTGAAAATATGAAAAATGAGCAACTTTTGCAGCAGGACAGCCTATTTAAGATGCAATCAGGTGGGCTCCGTGCTTCTGCTTCTTCTGACTTTGTCCTTCGTTCGGTTACGCTTTTCGTTTTTTTTTCACTTTTCCTTTTGCGCAAGTATTTTTCCGGTAATTGTCGTCCCATCCTATCACAGCTGGACGAATTGACGGAAAGGGCAGAAAAAGCAACCGAAGATGAAGCGGAGGGAGGGGGGGGGGGAAAGTGAGCAATTTTGAGACGACTGCAGGGAGTCCGTCCCCGCCAAAATGGCCGACCCGCGGGGCATGGACAAGTGCATAATGAGACGGGGGGGGGCATTTGGTCTCACTTTCGATCAAATTATACCCATTTTATGTGTGAAAAGCTTCTATTTTGAGTTTTTTTAAGAGGTAGGGAGGGAAAGAATTTTCAAATAAATTTTATAAAAAAAAACAATTGAAATCAATTGGAAAAATAAAAAAATAACGAAGGGCGAAAGCAGAAAAAGCGTAAAAAACTTTCATATTTTTTCAAATGTGTAACAAAATAAAATGTCTGAAAAAGGCTTTAAATGTTTTTTTAGTTTTTTGCGTTTTTCCCAATTTTTGAAAAACGAAAGAAAAAATTAGAGTAGAGCGGGACCGGGACCAAAACACGGACAATTGAGTACAACTGAGTACCTAAATCCCGGTTTTGACCGGGACCGGGACTAGCCCCTGGTTTTTCCCGGTTTTCCCAGCCAAAAATGCCCGGTTTTTCAACCCGAAAAAGTCCCGGACCCGCTCTACTCTAGAAAAAATCATCAGTAAAATTTAAATTAGAATAAATGCAAATTTAAATAGAAAAATCAGTGAAACGCTGCTCAAAAAAGTCCTCTCATCCTCCAATTCGCTTTTTTTTATTTAAATTTTTGCTTTTTCTTTGGCTTTTTATTTCCGCCGTTGTCAATAATTTCTCCTTAATTTTTTTTAAATTTTTTATTATTTTTTCGATTTACCATTTTTCGACGACGAACTTTCACTATTTGATGTTCCTCCGTCTTTAAGCACCCATCCCGCAATATTTTCTGTTTGTCCAAACCAAACCATCTCCAAATGAAAAGGCAGATCAATTGTCAATGCGAAGCTACTTTAAAGTATGAAAAAATAAATAATTTTATGAAAGCATTAAAATAATCGAAATAAAAATAATAATAATTATTATTATTGTTTATTATTTTCGTCAATTAGTCCGTTAATGGCTGAATGAATTGACTTTGGCACTTTAAATTCCGTGACTAATATTTTTCGAATAAGATCCCGAGTCTTGCACAGTTTCCACTCCAATTCTTCGTAATAGTGCCATTCGATCATTCTCCAAGTCTTCGATTTTGCCAATTCGTACCGCTTTTCGCTATGTTTCAATTTTGCGCACAAAAACCATGTCAAATCAAATAGTTTCTCCATGACTATTAAATTGTCTTTTGGGTGGTTCAATTTGGCAAGTTCTTTGTTCAATTCCGACGGTTGAATTTCACGCTAATAATTTTATTATTTAATTTTTAATTACAAAAAAAAAACCTAAAAATTTCTAAAATTACAATGTACAATTTTTTCTTTTCTTTTTTTATTATTTGTCTTTGTTTATCTCTCTGCCAAAAATTACAAAAAAAACAAAATAAAATAAAATTTACACTTAAAAAATTATTTGTAGATGAAATTCACAGCAATTCTTTTAAACTTTCTTATTTTTTTTAATTTAAATTTGGTTTTTTTTGTTAATTTCATCAAATTTCAAAACCTTAATTGCCGCGAGGCTTCCGACCCAATGTGCCAAAATGATTTTGATAAACTCTTCTGTTTGTTGGCTCAATTCGCTTACATTTTCCTTCTGCCGTCCAAATTGAATTTCAGAGAGTCGCATTTGTTTTAATTGGCCAATTATTTGGCCATATTTTTCCTCTTTAATTTTCTCATTCATTTTCGACATTATTTTTTCTTTATCAAATTTGCATTTCGTTGCCAAAAATTGGTCCATTTTTATCACTATTTCTGAGATTTGTGTGAATGCCAATTGCACACTTTGTTTATAGGGTGGTGCTGAAGAAAGAATTTTTTATTTTTAAATAATTATTGAATTTAATGGAAAACGACGCTTTTTCATAATTCATTAATTTTGAAAATTATTAAAAACCTAAGGGACCCTTTGTTTTATAAAATTTCTTTTTTCAAAAATTCGTGAAAGGTTTTATAAAATTTCTTTTTTCAAAAATTCGTGAAAGGTTTTATAAAATTTCTTTTTTCAAAAATTCGTGAAAACCCTTTTCCAATGGGTTTTCTTTGCATATAAATTAATTTGACCAATTCCAAAAAATAAAAACATTTAATTTGGGGTTTCGATTTGTTAAATTTAGATTCGGGATTCGGAATTGGTCAAAATGGGGTCCGGATTTGTTTTAAATGCTTTTCAAAATTTAATTGCTTTGTAATTTAGCACTATAAAAAATATTCAATATTTTTAATTTAATTAAATTAATTAAAAACCCGAATGAATCGCGTAGAAATGAGCCGAAATTACAAAAAACCATTGAAGAGCATAAGAAAAAAGAAGCATTAGTAGTAAAAAAAGGAAATTATACACTAAAAATTTTCTTTTTTACTTCTGAAATACTATTTATAATACAAAATGAAATGATTATTATAAATAAATTCATAGAATTCACAAAATCATTTGTATGTCCTCTGATTACCACGTGTTTTATATGGCCACAAAAATTTACAAAGAATTTAGCCAAAAAATTGTCAGTTTTTGTCCTTTTTTGGCCTACTGATTGATTGTTGGGTTGGCTAATACGGGGGAGGGGGGGGGGCATATATGAAAAATGCTTTTATTGTATGAATTTTGCTGTTTGGATGGTGGCCAAATAGCCGAATTTAAATTTTCTTAAAAACCATGGGGCGGAACCCTTTTGCCTAGCAACAATTTTTTGAAAAATGATGACTAAGAAAACTAGTTTTTTTCGGGGCCGCTTATCATCCGAATTTAAGTTTGAAAATAAAACCGAATCAAAACTTTTCTCTTTAAAGTATTAAATAATTATCGCAATTAAAACAAATTGACAATTATAGTTGAGAACATTAAAAATGCGAAAAAAAAGTTTTATTTATTTAGTCCATTAGGCATTAAGCAAAGTTTGGAATCAGAAAAGAAGATCGGACCAAAAATGGAAGGTTACTGGCGACATTTCAATGAAATTTTTATGTTTTTGTAAATTCCGGAAATTAATTCGAAGCATTTAATCGATTGCAATGTTGATTAAAAAATGTTGTTTTTATGCAATAATAATTTGAAAAATAAGAATTGTTGATATTTTAAAATCTATTTAAATGTTTCATGATATGTAATCAATTGAGTGCATAATCAATTAATTAATTAATCAATTATCATTAATTGCCTTTTTATTTTCCAATTTTTATTTATTTTTTTGTTTCTTTTCTCTTTGCTTTCTTTCCTTCCCTTCTCTCCTCGCTTTGTTTGCTGCTTTTGCTGATCCGTCTCCAAAGCTCGCGCAATACGCCGCCATTCATTGGCAAATGAAAGGGGCCAAAGGGAGGCGAAAGGGTAAGCGAACTGATCGGATTAAGCCCAATTTGTGGCCAATGAACGAAGTAAGGAATAAATGAATGAAGAAAAGAGTGAGTCATTGCCAATGATTAGCAAAATGCAAAATCAAAAAAAAAAGTTAATGTAAAAAACTTTTTGATTTTTAAGCGGAAAAATACTTCGAAAAGATCTCTAAAGTAAACATTAAGTTTTGTTAAATTTTGACCTTTTGGCGCTTTCGTCTGCAAATGCTTTTAATAAAATATGATTTTTTGGAATGTCAAAATTATTTTTTCATTTTTTATTAAACGAATTTTCCCCTTTTGTGCTCAATATCGAATTACCACATAATATAATTCTTCTTTCTTTCTTTGATTGGGAGTGAGTTTTCTTTTTTGTTGTTTTTGATCATGAAGAGGTAAAGCAAATAGCGAACGAAAACGAATGATATTAGCTTATTCGATCGGCGGAAAAGTCACTGAGAGAGAAGGGACAGACATTGGGGAGAAAAAACAAAAGCATAAAATAATAATAATAAAATAATAATTATTACTTTTTGTTAATTACCTAATTCCTCTTCCATTGTTTCTCAATTTGCAAAATGTCCGGCCCTTTTGTGCCGCCCCCTCCCCCTCCTCAAGCGTACCCCTCATACTTAGCTTCTTCGCCGGGGGCCCTTTGCTACCCAGGTAATTAATGATGCCAACTCTTCCAAACGGAAGAAATAACACATTTTATAAACAAAAACGTAATTTTAATTTTAAATGTTTTTAAATTTTTCCCTATTATTTCAAATTTAAATTCATTCCGAGTCATTAATTAATTAGCTTTCAAATAGTCCAATTCAGTCCCACTTCAACCTTTGCAAGTGCCTCCGTCCCCTTTAGGCTTTCCCCAATGCTTTTTCGTTCTGCCCGCTCTGTTGGCTAACACTGTGCTGCCGGCGGAGGTGCAATTGGAGCCGAAGGCGGGCGCCAAACAGTGCGCCAGGGACATGCAGCCATTGCACGACGGGGTCAGCTGCGCGGAGGACGCGCAGTGCCAAGCATTGGCCACCGGCTTTTTCTGCTACAGAGGGCACTGTTGCGCAATGGCAAAGCGTAAATTGCGAATATTATGGCAAATTTAGTAATTTATTCCAACGCGAATCGCCGGAAAATTTTGAAAATTTGCCAACGTAAATTTATCAACTTTTCTTCCACTCATTGGATTTTTGAGATCAACAAGCCTCGGACATATTAAGGCATTGGGTGTCCAATATGCCGGCCGATTGCCATTTGAAATATTTAACCTTAAATCATCCTAATTGTTTTTTTTTAATTTAAAACAGCGTCCCTCTCGAGTTACGGTGCCGCGTGCACGTTGGCAGAACATTGCAAATTCGCAAACAGCGAATGTGCCAACAACATTTGCTATTGCAGATTCGGGTACAGCTTCGACGGCCACGAATGCATCCCGCGGGGGACGGCGTGTAAAAATTAAATAATTTAAAATAATTTGATTTTAAATTAGTTGATTATAACTCAAATTCCCGCTGGATTATTCTCAGATGATGCCCCGCAATCGTCAAATTTGTGCCTGTCCGGTCAAATGCTGATCAACGGTCGTTGCTACAGTTACGTCAGTTACGGTGCCACCTGCGATTACTGTACACCACCGTTTTGCCCTTCTCGTCATCATTCCCTTTTAATAATTGGCTATTTAAAGCGGAGCAATGCAATTACCCGGGCGGCTTCTGCTACCAGCGGCGCTGTGTGTGCCCACCGGGCCAAATTTACAATGGCCAAAAGTGCGCGGACGACCCAAACATTCCGTCAAACGGTAGGAAAAGCGAAGGGCAAAATCCCCCTTATTTGTCAGGGGGAAGCACTTTAATTAATTAATTAATTAATTATTTATTTATATTTATTTATTTGTTGTCAATAAAGAAAAGATCCACAAAAGAGAGAATGCGTTACTTTTTGGACATCCAAATAAATCAATTGTCCAAAAGTAATTCGAGAAAATAAAAATTAAAAAAAAACTAAAAGAGAGACCGCACAATTAAAATAAATATAAGTCAATGCAGCCCAATTTATCAAAATTATCGAATCGCTTATGTAACAATTAATTTAAGATTTATTTATATATTTTTCAGTCATTTGGCCTTATAATTATTCTAGATTTTTTGAGTTTTGTTTTAAAATGATTTAATGCATTTATTTTTGCATATTCTTTATTTAATTTATTGCACAGTTTATTTGCCCTTCCCGCAAAGGGAATATTTTTCGCCTAATAAAAATAATTTTTAACGAATATAAAAAGATTTATTTTTTGCGGAAATAAGCCATTCCAACAATAAATAGTCCATTCATTCTTTTCCCATTTTCAGCTGCTTGTCCCTCGAACCAAGTGCGTGTCAATGGCCAATGCTTTCCGCTGTTGGGCGTTGGCGAACGATGCGTCAGCGATTTGCAGTGCCGCGGACGGCCGGGCGAAGCGGCACTGATCTGCCGGAACGGCGTGTGCAGCCAAATCGGCCGAAGTTGGGAGCCGTCGGGGGAGCAGCGGACATTCCGTGGGCACTTTTAATTGAAAATAATAATGCATAATTCAATTAAAAAAAACATTCTTAATAATATAAAATGTGTGTCTCTTCGTCAGCGAAATGTCGCAATCCGTCGGCGGAGGTCGAATTGTTCAGCGGAATCCCGAAGGATTGCATTTACCAAAAGTGTTCGCCGGGTTACCATTGCGAATGGAACAACGTGTACAAAACGGGCCAATACATTTGCTGCGGCGCGGGCCCAGAAAATCCGATTTTCGGTAATTTTGAATTTTTAAATGTATTAATTTGGGTTAAATTATTTATTCTTTTTGATGAATTTAAAATTATTTGAATTTTTTGAGAAAATTTAGTCGGAAATATTTTAATAAAGCGTTCTTTTAACATTTTCATAAATTTAGGCCTAATTAGTCATTCATTAATTAATTCATTCATTAATTGTTTTTCAATTGTTTTCAAATTATTTAAAGGCCAACCAAAAATGTACCCTGGTCACTCCAATTTGCCATTGCAATGTACGGCCATTAACAGTTGTCCATTTGTCGATTTTCCCTATTGTGTGTACAGCGAAAGTTTCAGGCACAAAATGTAGGTTTTTTTTTCAAAATTTTTGTTTTAATTTTTTTAAATAAATTAATTTTATATTTTTGTAATATTCGATAATTTGCAGTTGCTGTTCAAGACCTCAATGCCTCTGATCGGAATAATTCTTGGATTAAAATAAAATAAAATAATTAGTGATTAACCCATCGCCGGTGATTTTCAAAGTCTCACACGTTCAGCTAATTAATGTCATTATTGTTTGTATTTTGAAAAATTTGAATATTTTTTTAATAGTTTAATCAAAGTGAAAGAATCTGTGAGAAAATACAACAAAAAATGGAAAAAAATGATTAAGAAATAGTGAATCAACTGCCCAATCAGAGAATTAAATTTCAATTAATAATTAATTAATCATTTTTTGATTGGGTAGTAAATAAAAAAATAATAAAATAAAAACACATAATGATTATGGCTGATGATGATGCTTTGATATGGTAGGAAAGTCCCATTGGAAAACGCAATGCAAGTCGAGAATTCCAAATTTACACAAGTCGAGAATTCAAAAATAAATGCCAAAAACATAGAGACTCTCTCCTCTGATGACCAATTTGATCATCTGAGATTGTTGAAATTTATTTGTCCTTAATGTATCTAAAATGGAAGGACTTTCCCGTGCCAATGTTTGACATTTGCTGTGATTGACGAATGATGGCATTTGTTGGCTTTGGCTTCTCCTCTTATGCTTTTCCCCCTCCCCTTCCCCTTCAAAGAGTGGACATGCACTCCTCCTCATCCTCCGCTTGCGCTTTGCCCCTTTTTTGTGCCCATCCGCGCCGCTTCCGTCTCCTCCGGCCCGCTGAGGCGGTCGGACTGCAACGGTTGTCTCGTGCCGATGTGCTGCTTCGACTTCTGCTGCTTTTGCCGACGCTGTCCGTGCCGGGCATCTCTGTGGTGCCATTGTCGTTGCTGCTGTCCCTCCTCCCTCTCCTCCTCCTCGTCCGTTCCTTTTCCGTTTTGTCTTCCATTTCTTCTCCCTCTTCTTCCCCTTCCTCTTCCGTTGAACTCTTCCGCCTCTCATTGTCCGCCGTTTCATCTCCCAACAATTCATCGCCATCATTTTCATCATGGCCATGCCATTGTTGTTGGTGATAATGTTGTTGTCCATCCCCTGCTTCATCTTGACCATTGCCCTTCTGCTGCTGTGTTGGCTCGTATTCGTCATTTTCTTCCGACACGACAATTCGGACGGGCGGAGGTGGCGAAGAATTGGCTAATCATAACGCAAAAGGAATTTAATGGGTTTAATGATTGCTGGACTGTATTAATTAGTGTTTAAATGTCCTAATTGCCTCTCCCATTTCGGTAGGGGGTAAACTCCGTCTCAGCCAAGTTCAAAAAGATATAACTTTTTTCTTTGTTCAAAAAACTTATCAAACATGATGGTATCATTCGAAAGCTTTAAATGATGAAAAATGTTGCTAATTTGTAAGCTATTTCTAAGTGATTAAGCAGCTCACAAATAATTTGTTGTTGTCTCTATCCTTTTTTACAGTTCGACTTCTCTGTAATTATTAGTAAGCTAATAGAGCCTGTGAAGAGCTTTCGAATGATTTGGTCAACAATTTACCACTTCGGAAATTGCCTTTTGACTGTCGCGTCGGAATGCCAATGCCCTCCTCCACGTCGCCGTTTTCGTCGTCGTCGTCGCCGTTGCAGTGCGGCGTTGTCACCGACGTTGTTGCAGTCGTACATGAATACATTTGGTTCGACTGTTTGTTGATGTTCATGTATTTTAGCTGATTGCTGTGGTGGTGGTGTTGCTGGTACATGTTCATCTCGGGTACTGTAAAATATTTAAAATTTAATTATCCTGATTAATGTTGGTTATTCAGCCATTTAGGGTTCCAATGGTCGCTCTTAGTATGGGTTGATCATAGAAGTGAGTGGCCCTGTTCATGTCTGATCAGTCCCGTTGACTCCCCTCCGCGTGCTGATCAGCTGTACCTTTTTCCTCTCTGTGATCACTCCGTCTGCTTCCGCTTGCGCTGCTTCCGCCTCTTCGGTGTCTGTTCTGTTGCTGGGTTCCGCAACAGCTGCACCAACGAGAGTCGGCACAGTGCCGTCGCATTTGCGCAAGCCAACCGCGCTGAAAGTGTTGTGCCAACGCACCGCCCGATGGGAAGCGGACGGACAGCGGACTCGCGGGCGGCGGACTGCTGTTGGACGCATCGAGCAGCTCGCGCTGACTCTCCACGTCCATTTCTTCCTGCTGCTGAAGCGCGTCACGTTCCTACAACGGCATAAAAAACGCAAATGGCACGAAAGGGAAATCTTCCCACGGCACACGGAGTACGAATCCCCCTCCTCAATTTGACAAAATTGTGCCGTCGCAATTTCGCTAATTGCCCATTTTGTGAGTGTCCCTTTACCAACCGTCGCTTTCTCCAGGCACATCAGAAGGTGGTGGTGTTGCAGCTCAAAGATGTCCTCATCCTTCAGCTCTTCCGCGCCCAACAGTCCCTGCTCAAAATCGTTCATCCGCGCCTCGTGCGCCCGTTTTTTGGCCGTTAGCGCTTGGCCCGAGGCGTTCTTCACAAGCCGAATGCGTGCCATCCGAGCTTTCTGCAAAAATTTTGCGGCTTAAACAACGCTTCCAAAGGCCAAGCCATTGGGGACAAATTTAAATTGTTTAAAAATTCGTCATTTTTTGCCTTTTGCGCCTTTCGTTTGTCCGCCCGCTGATTTTGGTGGTAAATGCGCGAGAAATTGGACACAATGACGGGCACGGGCAACGCAATGACCAACACTCCGCTCAACGAGCAAATGCCACCCACAATTTTGCCCATCACCTGCAAAAGTTTGTTTTTACAAATTGTAATGATGATTCAAATATGAATGAATTTATGTAAATTTTAATGCACAAATTCGGCATGTACAGTATGCGGCACAAAGTCACCGTAGCCCAATGTGGTCAGAGTGACAATGGTATACCAAAAGGCGGCAGGAATGGACGTGAATTTAGTTTCAGTGACCTGAAAATGGGCAATTTATGCATAAACAAATTTAATGCAATTTTTTAATTGCCAATTTTAATTTTGAATTTACCCGTTTTTCGGTGTAGTAAATAATTGTGGAAAAGATGATGATGGCCATGGCCAACGAAAAAACCAAAAAGCCGAGCTCAGACGCGCACGACTTGAGCGTGTACCCGAGAATGCGCAACCCTTGGGAATGCCTGGGGGGAAAGAAATGCCATGAAAAAGGGGAAATGTGCCGGACCTTGAAAATTTGAAGACCCGAAATACCCGAAACACCCTCAGAGTGACAAATGCTCCGCTGACGTCCTTATTTTCCTTTACAAAAAGAAAACATTCAAAATTAAAACCAAAAATAAATGAAATGATCGGGTTTTTGGCCACCTGAAGCCCAAGGCCAATGTAATAGGGCAAAATGGCGATCACATCGATCAAAGACATTATGGAACGGACGAATTTGCAACGATCAGGCGCAGCAAAAAGACGCAGCATATATTCAACGGTGAAAATGATCACGCAAGCAGTGTCAAGCACAAAAAACTGCAAAATCAATTAAAATATAATTAAAAATACAATTAAAAATGAAAATATAAGTAAAATAATAATTGCGTTGAATTTGTCCACCTGTTTTTCGTAGAGATCGCCGCAAGTGATGGACACATTGTTGGCCAAATATTTGCATGGAATTGTCTCGATGATATTGCAAAGCACCGAAACGGCGATGAAAAAGCCGGTCACATAATAAAACACCAAAGCCACGGAGGAAGTGTGGGGATTCTGACAATGAGAAGGAAATTTGAAAAAAAAAACAAATTTAATTAATATAAAATTGGAAATAAATAAAAAATTAAATAATAAAAAATATTTCACGCACCTCAAAGGCAGTCCAAAGTTTTTGCTGAAAATTTTAGCATTAATAATTATCAAAAGTAATTAGCCCAATATTTTAAAAAGAAAATCCTGGTGAAAAAATAGGATCAAAACAAAATTGTTTAAGAAGAAAAAACGGGGGTTTGAACCTCCCGGGTTCCATGAAAAATATTTTCTCCTAAAATTAAGACAAATAACTGAGATTTGACTCTGCTACCTAATTAATTATCCTAATTAGTCGAGTTTCCCTTTCTCTGCGCTAATTACCCCCCCCCCCCCCCCCCACCTGCAGTGTCAAGTCCTTCTTGCGTTTGTCGGGCGCGTCAATGCGCTCCTCCATCAGTCGTTCTTGGTTCTCCCGCTTTTTGTCCTTGTACTCCTCGTAACAGCCTTTTAAATGCAAAACAATCTGATTTTCAGCCAATTAATTGCAAATGGCAAAACATACAATCGCTGATCAGATCGGGCATTATGCCAAAAAAGGCCAACTCATCGTCGTAGGCAACCAAACACTCGGTCTATTCAATTAATTTATTACTTTACAATATCATCCAAATAATTTAATTTCCCACCTTTGGGTAGTGAAGTTTGCCGGTCCTGTAGAAGGCCAAAATGTGCCGGAACAGTTCAGGGTCCCGGTCGAAGAAATATTCGCCGGCGCTTTCGTCGTAGAAAAATTCCTTCTCACTTGAGCCCAACAGAGTTTCGGGAAACCTTTCCAAGGTGTATTTCCATGTCTCAAAACGACGCTAAATTTATATAATTTAATTAATAACTCATTAATAAATTAATTAATGGTTGAAGCCAACCCCGGACACGTTGATGACCAGCCGAACATCGCCCACATGGTCAACCACCAATTCTTTGGCCTTTAAAATGTGTTTGCTGTAGTAATTCGCCATATCGGCACTTTGGCTGTGCAAATAATCGCAAGGATTGGAAATCCCTCCTTTTTGGCCAAATATCCAATGCCGAATTTGGACAAACATTGGGAAGAAGCGGCAGAATTTGACTGATGCGATTTTGCGGTTTGCTCGGCTTTTTCATGTATTTTTTTCATCGTTTTTAAAGCATTCCGACGATGGCCCGCCCAAAATAAAAACGATTTGGACAAAAACAATTAAAAAAAAAAATTCTGCGAAGATGAAAAATTCGGTAACTTTTTATCAAAGAACGAAAAATGATCGGACCGTGTCAAATATCAGAAGCCATTTCGCCAATAGTTTTGCCACCCAATTCACATGATCAGTGATCGGAGGAGGAGGAAAACAAATAATTGGGCCAATTGTTCCGCCTTTTGAGTTTTGGTGAAAATGGCGTTTAAAGACCAGCAGCAGAAGCAATTGGCCCGAGGGTTTGCCAATTAATCCGCTTAAGTATGTTTGGGGAAAGGCCCGGAACAGAAAAAAGCGATCGGCGGAAGTTCTTAATTGGAACAGAAAATGACAAATGGGGAGGAGAAGATGACTGATGGACAAGAAACCAAATGATAAAGACCAAATCGAGAACAAATTGAGAGCCGGGAATTGAATGATGAAACGAAGCGTAAAAAGCATTTGGGCATTTTAATTGCCAAAATCGCAATTAAAAATAACAAAATAAAATGAGCAAATTTAAATAGAATTTAAAATTTGCCCGAAAACCCAGCAGTTTTTAGAGGACACTCATTTTTTAATTATGTTTCCGTAATGGCCGTGGTTTTAGTTAATTCGATCGAAGCAGCGGAACTTGCCTGAATCGCGGCCGGAGGCTTCGGCAACGATGCCCTGGCAATTGGCACCCATCCGATGGCGGCAGCCCTGGAAAATGTCCGATAAAAGTCAATTAATCCCATTAACACATAATTCAATTATCCATTTTAATTGGGTAATCGCTTTTAAATTCCCCCCCCCCCCCCCGCTAAAAGTGCAGAAGGCAAAGCACACAATCAGTTGGTTACCTGGCAAACGGAAGCCACGCAGCCACGGAGCCCATTTTAGCGAAAATGAGGCCGAAGGCGAGGCACTGTTAAATATGTGCCGGAGGCAAAAAAGTCGGCTAAATGCGCGCGCACTCAAAGGGAAGGCGACAGACGGCGTGAGAATTCGTTGTGCGAGAGAATGGGGCACAGATGGCGAAAGGACGGACAGAGAGCGCAGAAAGTGCCGGGGGCAAAAATCTCTTCGGCGCCCTTCACTTTTAGTGGTCGGCGGCGGCGGCGGAACACAAAACAGACAAAAAAGGGACGAAAATGGCCAACATTGGCCAAATTTAATTTGGAAAATTAAATAATAAATGAAATTGGCTAAATAGAAATCAGCAATTAAAGGGGGAATTAATGGAAGAGGTCAAATTTTGCTCATTGTTCTCAAATTTATGGCAATTTTATTTTGCATAAAAGAAAAATGTGAATTTTTCGGTTGATTAAACGCCGAAAAGGGAAAAGAAATAAGAAAAGCTGACAAATAAAGCATGAAAAGCAAAGGGATGGAAAAAGAAGGAAGCAATCAAAGCATAAACTAGTGGGGAAAGTTTCAAAAAGATTGAAATGGCAAAAATTAAACTCCGCTTTTATTGGCATTTCCGCCTTGGCACTAATGCCTTTTGCTCCGGTGGAAAAACGGCAAATTAATTATGACGGGAAATGCCGGCAGATGAGTGACAGACAGAGGAGACAAATAATCGAAAAGCGTGAGGAGAGAAGCAAATGGCAAATGCCGGGGGGGGGGGGGAGCAGACAAAGTTAATTAGTGTCGGAAGAGTGACGTGAGGGAGGAAAAGCGGACAGAACGGCAAAAGCAAAAGCAAAGGGGGAAACGATCGAAGGACGGCACTTTTGGAAGAGCGGAGACCCATTTAAAATATACTGAAGAAAAAAGCGTTGTTCGCTGTTCGAAATGTAAATTTAATTGAATTTTGTGATTCCTTTTCTTCGGAAAGGTCCGTCTGCCGGCGGTGCCAAGCCGAAGAAATTTGAAAATGTTCAGTTAAAAATTCATCACAAATTTTCGCCTAATTTTGAAAATTTATGCAGAATATGACGGTGCCAATAAGCGCTGTCAGCAAAATTTTATCTAATTGTTAAAAATTTTTAATAAAAATATTAATAAAAAAGTCAATGAATTTAATGTGACATTTATTTTCACATTTTCAAACAAAAAAAAAAGTAAAAAAGTAAAAAGAAGAATAAATATTTGAAACAAAACTTTCGGAGAAATTGGAAGAAGAAAAAATGCTTTGCAATTCTTTGAAAATAAAAAGCATAAATAATCAAATGGGACAAGGATTGCATTATTAATTATATAAATAAATATAATTTCAATAAAATATAATTTTTGGATGCAAATTTTCTCATTGGAATCCCCTAAAATTGGCACTTATAATTACATTGAATTGGCTTATAAAATGCAATTGAATGATGCGATTTTTCCGGCGGAATTTGGCGGCGCCGCTTTCACTCGGCGGATAATTGATTTGCCATTTCGAATGTGCGTCATAATGGCATCGCCTCGGGGTTTAAAGGCTTTTTTCGTCTTCAGAAAATTGCCCTTCAGACGGCGGATGGAAACGGAGGGGGGAATATTTTGCCGTAAATAAAATAAATTGGATTAGGTGAGATTTTGAGTCTATTGAAATGAACTTTTGGCAAAACGGAAAAGGCAGAGAAAATGAGAGAAAATGGCAATGAAAAAGCAAAAAAGTGATTTTTATCATTTAGAAATGAGTAATTTGAAGCAGTTGTTTTTTGTTTCATTTCAAGGGGAGAAAGGCCAATGATCAATTGGCACATTTTGACTATTTTTGCCATTTTTCTAAATTCCTTCTGCAACCAAATGCCTATTTTTTCGCAAATTTTCGCTCAAAAAATGAATGAAATTTTGGCTTGCTTCACTCGGGAAAAGCTGAAAGAACACTTGTCAATCGACGGTGGATGGTGAGAAGGCCGGGCGAGGAAAAAAGGAGAAAAACAAAGCCCCAGGCACTCAATAAAAGCATTCCCCCAAAAATCGGCCACTAAATCAACGGCCGAATGGGGCCAAATCAGCACAGACACAACACGACCATCGATCGAAGTGGGGTAATTGATCCGGAAGGAAGGCTTTGACTGATTAAAAGCTAATGGGAGAAGAACAAATGATTACGGGGAGATTTTTGGACTGAAAAATGGGACAACGAATGGTGGCATTTGCGAAAAAACAGACTCAAAATCGGCATAAATATGGGAAAAATGGAGTTTATGCCATGCGAGATTGGCACATAATAAATAGGACATTGATTAAGTAAAATTTACAATTAATCCTTTTGACATTTTCTCTTTGACAATGATTCCCTTTAATTTAGAAGGCCATTTTGGGAAAGAAAAAAGGTGGAGGAATGAAAATTGTGTACTAATTGGGCCCATTCCATCACACAAATTCGTTGGGCTTAAATCCCAGCGGCCCCCGGGAGAAAAACGGAGGATCGATTTGGGAGGGACAGCTGCAAAAATTAATGAACACTAATGATGGCTGGGTAATTGAAGTGATACGGCAAATGAATGCGTTAAATGGTAGTAGCATTTTGAATAAAATGAAACAAATTATTAAATAAAATTATTTACAAAAGCATAAAATACAAACAATTTATTTAACTGTTTAAAAAACTTAATTTGACTATTAAAGTGTTCATCAAAGTCGGAAAATTTGCGAACAAACACCTAAATGGAATTGTTTTCCTTTCCATTCTTAGGCCACCCAAATGGACCGGGGGGGGGGGGGAGGGGTGGTAATGCCGTGCCGAGACAAAAGCACACCCCGAGGGTTTTTAAGTCAATTTAAAGAAATCGATTTTTAAAATGTTCGGCGAAAGTGAGCGAAAGTGGGATTTGGCCATGAAAAATGAGAAGGGGAGGGCATTCAGCAAAATGAGCTTTTTTGGTCTCCGCTGGATCATGGCGGCGCGGAAGTGCACATATTGGCACGGGAGGGGGAGGGGGGGGGGGGGGGGGGGGGGGGAGAGGAACGGCACGCCAAATAAATGCCAAAATGGAGCATTGGAAATTCAAAAATGGGCAGAGGATGGGAAGCCAAAGCCAAAGCCAAACAGAATGAATCCCCACCTCTGAAGAATTTATTTTTTTTATTTTAAATTTTCTTATTTAAAATGCAAATTTATTATTTTTTAAGAATAGATTAAATGGTGGTGCCGAGAATGCCTTCCCAACTTCACAACTTTTTCTCGAGTGTTTATGAGAGGGGGGGGGGGGAGGGGAGGGCGTGCCATGCCATGCCTTTGCCCCCCCCCCCCCCCCCGAAACCCCGCAGGGGAAGAGTCCCCGCGTTGTGCTGAAAAGTATTAATTTATGCAAATGAGACGAAAAGTGCCGTGCCCCGAGAGAGAGAGAAGGCAGAGGGAGAAAATGGGAAAAAAAGAAGCATTGGCGACGAGGACGGCACTTTTTGCCATGGGCAATGGATGGATTGGAATTTGGCACAAACAGAAGCAAAAGCGGGGGAGGAGCAGCGAAAACGGGGCAAATATGTTTAAATGAGATTGAAAAAATTTTTTGAGTGCCATTTTATTGCTGATTTAACTCAAAATCAGCCAAAAAATATGAAAAAAAATATAAATTCATTAAATTTAAGCAGAAAGTTTTGTGTAAAATAATTTTAATTAAATGTAAATGAATTTCAAAAAATTTTACATTAAATTTCTTCTTAGGGTTTTAAAGATTATTAGAATTTTGCTTTGTTTTTGGTTTTCTTAATTGCATTTACATGTTTTTTCTGTTTTACTTTTTTTTCTCTTTGAAATGCTTATTTTATATTCGGCATTTATTCTCCTCTCCCCCCCCCCATATAATCCAATTAATTTAAATACATTTCCTTTTTTTGCTGCAAAAAATCGAAAGGTTCGCTTCGCCCGGGGCATTCCTTCGCTTTTCGTCCGTTAATAGCCTCGGGCAGCTTTTTGGTGTCTTTGTGTGCCAAAAGAGAAGCGACGGTTCGCTCATTTGGCATAATGAATGTTCCGTCTATGGCTGCGCTTCCAATGCGCCGTCGTCGCTTTCGTTGGGTTTCTCGGCGCCAAATGGTCGACCGATTCGGGCACAGCCAATTCAGTCTCAAAATTTGACAATCAACCAAAATTAATGGCAAAAAATAAATAAATTTCAATTTCAAAGGCACTTTTTTATGTTGCAATGTTTTTTTTAATAGCCAAAATAAGTTTAATTCGGAATTCTCGAATATTCAAAATTTAATTTTAAGGGGAAATAAAGTGAAAAGGAAGTTGACGATCGGACTGAATTGGCCAGCCGAACAGAACCGTCGTCCATTTCCGTTATGCTGCCTTTGGGAATTATTCTCGCAGCAGCAGCAGCGGATTGTGCTGTGCCTCCGTGCGGTTAATGATGCCCAAAGGCAAATGAGCATGACGGCACAAACGAACGAAGGAAAAAAGACGGCACAACGCCGGAGGAAAAGCGGTGGGGGAGGGGGGGAGGGAGGGGATGCCGTAGAAAAGAAGAGCAGCAAAATGAGTGGGGGGGAGGGTGAAAATGTAATGGGAGTGGGGGGATTAAACAAAAAGAAAGGGCCAAAAATGGCACTTGGACACCTCGGCAAAATGAGGGCATTGTATTCGGAAAAGAACGGGGCGAAGATGGCATCGGAAGGAACATTTTGGAGAAGAAAAGTTGGCATGGCAAAGAGCAAAGGTTGGGAAGAAACTGTTCAGTGAGTGGGAAATGGAGAATAATTTAAACGCATTCATTTAAAATGACTGTGAAATGTTTTTTTTTAAATGACACTTTAAAAAATAATTTTTAAGAAAGTTACAAAATGTTGCTAATTATGAAATTCTTTTTTTTTTATCGTTTTGTGCCTAGAAACTTTTGAATTGCCTTATCCAGTAGAAGACAAGGAAAAATCCTAAAATTCTGTCCTTATTATAATAAATATAATAAAAAAAATATTGAAATTTAAAATTATTTATTCAAAAACCAAAAAACTTTGAAAATGAAATAAACCAGTTTTTAACAAAAAATAAAATCAAAATAAAATGCTCTGCTGTGCTCTCTCGACATCATCTCCGTCCATCTCCAGCAACAGTATTTCCCACATTTTTGGGTACTGTGGCAGAAAAACAGCCACAATTACCGTATAACCTCAGGGCCAGCTTCTCGCCAAAGGGTACGGTAGCATTCAAAAGAATTGGGAGCAAAACGAGGGCATGGAAAACGCCGATCACTGCAGAATAAATGACGAAATATAAGTGAAATCATAAAAATATGATCAAAAATAATAAATTTAATTTTATTAAATAATTACCGAGAACCAAAAAGACCGTCTTAAAGAACACGCGGACCTAAAAGAGACATTTAACATCAATTAAATTTTAAATTTAAGTGTTTTGACATGGCCTTCTCCTTACCATGTACGAATCAATGTAAGCCAACACCAAAACGCCCAAAATTGTGGACATTGAGCCATGGACCACTAAGGAAATGAAAATTTAATTTTTTTTTAAATTTTGAATTTTCAGTGAATTTCCCACTTGGCCAAGCCAACTTTTCCAACGTATCAATGCAACGTTCTCGCGGGGTTAACCCTTCTGCGCTGCTCACAAATCCATAAGTGACGTGTGCACTGAATTCGACCGAAAATCCGATGGCCAAAATCAAAGTGATCATCGAAATTGGGTCCTAACGAATTTTGAAAATGCCAATCCAAATTTAAATGCTTTCCAACCAATTTGACACTCCATAAAGAGAGAAATCCGATGACACCTTAACAACAAAACATACAATTAAATAAATATAAATAAGAATTAATTAGGTTAATTAGTACCAATTTCAATGCTTAGCATCGCAAGAGCAATCCAAAAAGTGCAAATTGGGTTCGGAATGCACAGCAAAGAGATGAGCACCAGACAGGCCATGGCACTGAGGTCATTCTGCAGAGTGTTGACCAGCATCACATTCAGCTGAGAAGTGACAAATTATGTAATTAAAAACAATCAAATTTTATACGCTAAAAAAATAATTGGAAAACAAATTATTAATTGTAAATATTTCAAGTACCAATTTGAATTTTGTCACAATTCATAATTAAATTAATTAATTGAGTAATAATTAGGTAATTAATTGCCTGGTCGGCGATCGCCCGTCCGTGCTGATAAGTGACCACTTTCATCTCCGGATAGCGTGCGGCCACCGCGCGAAGTTGCTGCGTCACGCCAACCAGGTCATTTGCGGTGTCCATCCGCGTCACGCCGATGCGAAAGCGAAAGGAGCGCAAGCGGAGACGGTCCTCCGCGTCGTCGGCACCGAACGTCGGCTCAAATTCGTTGGCCCACACAAAGTCCTGAGACCTGACGGAACAGAAATTGGCACTTTGACAATTGGGAAATTTCGGGCCCTTTTTGCCAACGTTGTGAAGTTTTCTACCATTATACATTATAGCGACAGAACCAGCGCTGCACGCAATTACGGAAATTACGGCGTTTTGGTGCTCCGTAATTACGGATTATATTACGGGTTTTTGCGATTTTTCCGTAATTTTGGTCCGTAATTGGAATTTTGGATTATTTTTGAGACGATTTCTAGCAAGATTTTTTTAAATTTTTTAAGGGCTACCGTATTAAAAAAAATTTGAAAAATTATGGATTAGGCTTACGGATTTCCGTAATTGAAAATCAGTTACGTGCAGTCCTGGGCAGAACCCTCTCTGACTGATCAACTGATCAGTGCCACCAACTGACCACAGTTTGTAGAAGGCGAACAGGTGTGACCAGTCGTACACCCCGCGCACCCACGACCAATGGTCGCGATCGCGCAGCCGCGCGCCAGTCGCGTTGGCGTAGCGCACGTACTCGCGCAGCCAAAATTCGGTGCCCGCGCTGCCCACGCTGTTCGGCAACCGCTCAAAGTCGGCCACAAGTTGTTCAACGCGCGCGCGATTCTCGCGCATTCGCAGGTCCGGCGCGCGGACGACGGCAATTTCAACCTGCGAAAGGAAAGCGCTGTTGAACCAACTGATCAGACAAAGTGATCAAAGTTAGTTGCACTGATCAACTAAAGTACTCTGACTAATCATAGAAAATCCACAGATTAAACTATTCGAATTATTTTTTAATTTCCAAAAATGCAAAATGTAAAAAATAAAAAATAATAATTAGCATCCCATTCTCAAGTTTCAAGCTAAAAGAAACTGGAATTTTATGATTCTTGTTTCAATTTTTTAAAGAAAATTAAATTAATTTTTATTTTTTAGTGAAATAATTGCTTAATTAATTTTCTTATAGAAAATTTAAATATCACTGATAAAAGCAATCAAAATGAGCTTTTCTCCGATTTCACCTGGTCACTCCCGTGGAACAGTTCGATCTCCACTCCGATGGTTCTCACCAAAGGGTCCGAACTCAGCAAAAGCTTCTCATAGTCCAACCCTTGGCCCATTGACACAATGCCCCACAGGGAAATGGCCAAATAAACGAAGAAAATGGTGCCAACGGCGAACTTTGTGCGCCAATCCAACAGAAAATCGACATAAAAATTCCTGAATTTAAATTATATAAATTTAAAAATCAATTTGATCACCTGAAAAACTTTCCCATTGGTCCCTTTTGGTGCATTGCCAAATTGAATTCTGACGCACTGAGTGCAGAAGAGGTACTGCTCGAAATTGGGGCCGAAGTGCTCGAAAAAGACTCGGAGAAGCCATGGTCAGGCGATGGGGAATGTTTTGACCTGAAAAAATTGGAATTTCCTAATAAATTTTAATTATTTTTAATTTATTTTATTTTATTTTGAAACCCTTTTTCGTCTCTTTCTTCATAATCCGTTGCTTTGTTCGATTTGTCATTTTTGCTGTTGTTGTTGTTGTTATTGTTAAGCTCCGTTTTGCTGGACACACTTTCGTCCTCCTCAAATTCGAATGGATCTTTCGCCAGCAAACAGCAGGGCAAACAAGCATTTCCAAAATGGGAGGGAGAACAATTAATTAGTTAGTTAATTAATTAAATAGAAAAACTAATTACGAATCAATTAATACCGTTGTTGCATTTGCAAACGCGAACTGATCACCATCAAAGCAGCAAAAAAGGTGATCTAATCGATGGGGAGAAAAGAAGCATTTTATAAAATTGAATTGAAAAACATGGCATACGGTATTACTACGGTTATTAAATTAGCAATGTTTTTCGTTAATACAAGTCGGGCACCTGGTAGAGAAAGGTGAACATCATGCAAGCGGCTGTCATCATGCAAAAGCCACGGACCGCCAAAATGTCGGAGTAAGTGCCAGCCGCGAAAGAGACGACGTCGGTGATGGAAGTGATGAAGATGGCCACGCTGGACTCACTTTGAGCAAATGGACCACCCATTAAGAAATATCCTAATTAAGAATAATTAATCACCTCATCGCTTCCACCATCCGTTCCTTCAGCGCCTCGGGCGTTTTCTCTGTAAATTGATGAATTTAGCTCAAAAATGAACAAAAGTGTTTATGTATGCAAATGCCTATGTAAGTCGGGCGTAGAAATTGGAATTGGTTATTTATTCTCCGTTTTAAAAGGTCAATAATAATTATGATTGCCTGGGTATTTAAATTCGGTGTTGTGCCATGCGGCCACAACGATGAACATATCGTCGACTCCGATGGCTAAAACATTTGGGACATTAATTTCTGAAAATGAATTTCGATTAATAATTTTGATTTCCGTTTTAAATTCGCCTTAATGAGGCAAAAAAAAGAAAGAAAACAAAGACCAATTAATTCAAGTTAATTGTTTTTTAATTATTGTAAATGCCAATTTACATAACACCAAAAAGGGCGCCACTAAAGTAATTTCGGCAAAAAAGGCGCCGCAACACAAAAGCAGCCCAATGCCACTGGCAATTGCCATCGTCGTGGAAAGGACACCGCCGAGTGCCAACATCGGCTTGGAGCGGAGCCAATCGACGCGGACTGAATTAGTTGACCAGCAGTAAAAACCAATTACACATAATTACAATAGTTGACCAATTATTTAATTTTAAACTATTGTTAAAAATGAATTAAATAATTGTTTTTTACCATTGCATTTCGGTCGGAACGCCCATTTCATCGCGTAAAATGTGGTGAAAGCGATTAACACCAAAATAGTCACCGCAAAATAAGGCTTCAACCTTACAATTTGACTTTTACATTTCCAAGATTATATGTAATTTTTTTTTTTTGTTTGCCTTTTTGCGTTTCTGGTCAGTCCTTGGTCATAACTTCGCGAATGTTTTGCGTGAATCTTTAATTTATTTAGATTATTAAGTAAATCATTTTTTCTAAAAAAGTTTTTGTTTTGCCCATTTTTAAAAATTTTATTTCATTAATTTTATTTGTAATTGCCTCAATTAGTCCGTTGTTGCCCCACACATTTTGCACGTAATTCACCGCCGACTCCTCCCAAGCGGTGGCCATTTCGTCCAAAATGGGATGGTCCGATCGCAAAAAGTACCACAGACGCAACCCTTTGGCGGACTGAAATTGTAAAAATGGAATTTATTTGTTAATATTTATAATTTCCATTTTTAATAATTAATTGTCTGTGTAATATGAAAATTCAAAAACATTCTGAATTCATTCAAAATTGCCTTTATTGTGCCGTTTTGGCCAAATGTTTGAACAGTGCCAACATTAAATGCCAAATAAATTGGGCTTCCGTTTCCGCGAGTGTTCGCCCGAGGATATGTCAATTCGATGCCACGCGCGGACAGCTCGAAGCGGCGTCTCAACAGCTGAATGAGACCATTTTGGCGTTGGCATTGGCCATTCCAATTCAGACAAATGTCCTGAAAAGAGAAATTTCGTATTTAACAAACCCATAAATTAAAATATTTTAATTCATTTTGATTGTGTGCCGATGTTTTTTTCCAATTTGGCATTCGCACCTCAAAATGTATCAATTCGCCAAATGTTCTGTTCGCATTGGCCCGAATTTGTCCGCTCAAAATTGCGCGTTTCCACTGCTTTCGCATTGGTACAACCACTTGGGCGGGCAAATCGTTTTCCATCCGTTCAATTTCGGCCAGAATGTTATCCTCCAGCAGGTTCGGGTACAGCTTGGTGCCGATGCCGCCCAGTTCACGTCCGTGGACCACCAAATTGACGAACCTTTTCCATTGGAAGGTCCGCTCGGGCAGAAATTCGGAAGGGCGCAGCGGCCAAAGCTAATTTTATGAGAATTTTGAGAGATTTTCACCGAAAAATCTGACAAATTTTAGTATTTTTATTTTGAAATTAAAAAAATAACTGTTAGTTTTACACAGCATTTCACTTGCATTTTGTGGATAAAGCCAACCCCCAAATACACACCCAAGGATTGAAGCGAATTGGAGAGCGTTAAAGCAAAGTCTGAAATATTCGCATGTGACTACGCCTGAAAATTGCCAACATATTTGTGTCAGTAGTAGAGACCGGATGGGATCGGATCCCGCAGGATTAAATTAGGGATCCGGCCCGATCATTTTTCCAAAATCTTCGTGATTGATCGGGATTCGGTCGGGATCCCAACTCAGGATCCCTCCGACCTCAGTCAGTTGTCCGGTCTCTAGTCAGTACTCATTTCGTCGTTATCATTCAAACACAAAAATAAACAAAATATTTTGGAGGAAATGCGTCGCAACAATCTTATTTTTTGATAATTATTTCCTATTTATAAATGCCTGTTTTTAATTACTTAATTAATTGGATGGAACCCGTAAAACCGACTAAAACCAATTTGTTTGTATAGAATAGTCATTTGCCTGCTCAAATGTTCTTTCCTCTTCCCAACTCGGCGCACTGCGCGGCGTGTACAATTCCTTGGCGTCCAAAATGGTCGCCTCGCGAAGGCGCAGAAAGCCGCAGCTGAACAGCGCGGTCAGAAGAATGGGACCAACTGAAAAGAGAAGAGAACACTTTGGAAAAGTGAAAAGCAATTCGAAAAATTAGGGGAAAATTAAAAATTAATTAATTAAATAATTAAATAATAATTAAATGAATAGAGAGAGACCAATGAATGCGCGGTGCCAATCCACCAGCAAATGGCGCGTGTACGCGCCGAACATTCGCTGCAACAGACGGTCAAAGGTCGGCAACAGTTGAACGCGTCGACGGGGGCCTGCGCCAGAAGCGGAACACCGACGGCACAAAGGGGGTCGATGCCTGCGGGCACAATTAGGGCAAAATGACAATTGGACAATGGCACAAAGTGCCAACGGGTAAACAACATCCATTATTTTTAATTATTTACTCTCTGTTTCGAATGGCATTTCGTTCATTTTGTCTATTTGATGGTTGTCCAAGATTTAGTTGATGAGCATCTGTCGGCAGCACTTCTATTCTGCTGATCTGCGGCATAAATTGCTGAACAATTATGAAATTAATTTAAAAAATTAAATGAATTAAAATTGAAAATTCATTTTGAATGTTTTATTTTTTAATTCATTTTTAGATCAATTTATTTATTTGTTTGTGGGTTGGTTTTGATTTTGCACATAATGTGAATGAATAAAAATGTATTGCATATTGTGTTACAAAAGCGGAGGTTAAAATAGCGACAAAAGAAGATTAATTCGTGTTAAAATGTCGCCCAATGAAAGTGATTTATTTATTTATGTTTATTATTTAATCGGATTTTTGGTCATTTCGTTACGCAATATTATAATGAAAAACCATTTAAAAATGATATTAAAAATATATATAAATTAATTATAAAAATGAAAATTTTCATTGAATTAAATATTATTTTCATATAATTCGAATTATTAGACATTTAACTCATATTTTGATTTGATTTCACTTTCCAAATACACATATTTTGGCTGTCCTTTTCATGTTTTTAAATTGTTTATGGGGCAATTATGTGATTGACTGTTGACACACAATTTGACTTTCGGACGAATTGACGAAAAATGGGAAAAACTCGTTTTTTTAATATATTTTGGAAATTGATAAATCGAAAAACAAAGTTTTAAAAATGTTTTTCAGATAAAATTCTTTTATTTGTTTTTTAGTAATGCTTTCGAAACTTTTGCAGCCTTCGCACATTCGTTGTCCATTAGTGTGTAAATTGGGCACAACAATTATTTATTTGATTTGATTTTGATGAGGTGCGGCGAAGGAGGAGCAAAGCAATTGGGGGGGGGGGGGGGGGGGGACCGGCTTTTCAATTCAAATGGGCTAATAATTCATATGAAAAGCAATTGATTTATTTAATGAACTTTTAAAATGTCTTCATTTTGAATTTTGGCATGCCTAATTAATGCGGAAGGGAAAGTGTCAGCTTAATTGGACAATCTTTGCCTTGCAAATTGCACTTTGCAATCAAATTTAAATGAAAATGCAAAAAGTTGTCAAAAAAAAAATTAATGAACTAGGTCAAAAAGTTTGGTCTAATGAAAAAATTTTTCGTAGAATTTTGTGGGTCATTTATCAAAAATACGATATTCATTTTTAGTCGAACATTTTTTTAGAAATTCAAGAATTTTCTGGGAAAATTATGAATCCTAGAAAATTAAGATTAACTGACAAATGAGCGGCGCAATCAAATCAATAGGTCAAATATCTGAAAAAGAAAATTATAAATTTAAATTACTTTTTGTACTTAAATTACCGTATCAGTGGATTTGATAATAATTGTGATCTTTTTGTTTAATAAATGCGTTTCTTTGACTCTTTTCCCATGCTTAAATAGTATAATAAATTTTCTATTCAATTCTAAATTAATTAAGTGCTTAATTAAATTGGCCAATAAAATTATTCCGCCGATTGTTCGCTGAAAAAAAAATGATTAAAAATATATTAATAGAAATTTGTCAATTTAACGAGGAATAAATGCGAAATTTGTGTCATTAGCAATTGGTGCAAAAATGCCAAAAAGGTGTTTTAAAAATAGATAAGTGATAATTCAAATTGCTTTCTCGAAGTAAATTGCGCAGATCCAATCACAAAAATATTAGCTGATATATTCAGGCTTATTTTGGATTCCGGTCAAATTCCGGAAATATGGCGAACATCATTAGTTGTACCAATTTTCAAAAAAGGCGAAAAAACTGATCCATTAAACTATAGGCCGGTTTCTTTAACTAGCACTGTCTGTAGAGTTTTTGAACGAATTTTGAGTAACAAAATTTTAGAATTTCTGAACAGTACAAGATTCTTTGATAAAGAACAATTTGGGTTTTTAAAAAATAGATCGACTACAACCCAAATATTAAAAACGATGGATGATATATATAATTCTATACAAAAGAATCAACAAATTGACATAATCTATATTGATTTTGTCAAGGCGTTTGATTCTGTTCCGATTGACTTATTACTTCAAAAAATCAAAAAGATTGGAATTGAAGGGAAAATTTATACATTTTTAAATAACTTTTTAAAAAATCGGAGTTTTAAGGTTAAAATCGGCGAAGTATTGTCAGAAAGTTTTAGCATATTTTCGGGAGTGCCCCAGGGAAGTGTCTTAGGGCCATTACTCTTTTTAATTTTTATAAATGATCTGCCGTCCTTTATTGCAAATGAAGTGGCATCAGTTGGCATAAAAATGTATGCCGACGATGTAAAATTATATTATGCCCATGAAAATGATGATAAAACAAATCATTTAGATAAAGCAATTGAGGCTTTGGAAAAATGGTCAAAAATAAATGGGTTAGAAATTTCAACTGAAAAATGTTTTGTTCTTTATTTAGGGAAAAATAACAAGAAAAAAGAATATTTTATTAACTCAAAAAGAGTTTCAGAATCGGAAAATGTACGTGACTTGGGAATTATAATTGACTCGAAACTTAATTTTTCAGAACATATTAGCAAAATTGTACGAAACGCATATCTTAGAATTTTCCAAATTTTGAGAGTGATGAAAAGCAGGGAAATAAAAACTCTAACAGCAGCCTATAAAACTTTTGTACGACCTCAATTAGAATATGCCACCGAAGTTTGGAACCCTAATTTAAAGAAAGACATAGATAAAATTGAGCGTGTTCAAAAATTTTTCACAAGAAAAGCACTTAGAAAATGTGGATTTGTGTACAAAAAATATGGGGAAAGACTAAAAATCACTGATCTACACAAATTAGAAGAAAGAAGAAAAATTAATGATTTAACAACAGCTTTTAAAATAATTAAAGGTTCCACCAGCCTAGAAGCTGAGAAAAATTTCTTTTTCTCAGAAAGGCCAAGGAGGCCTTTACTTTTACGAGTAAAGCGCCACACGGCCAAAACACAAAATAATTTTTTCAATAGAATAGTAAAAAACTGGAATAACCTTCCAGTGGTAGCGGTGCAAATTAATAAGGCAAAGGAATTCAGGGGTTTATTAAAAGCAATGAGTTCTGAGTAGGAATATTCATGTGCCATATTTACACAATATTTTAATCGCCTGTGAATTTTTAACATTTGATTTATTTTTATATATTTTATTACGTTATTCATTTTGTATTTTTTATATGATCAAATTTATTTGTTTGTTTTCTTTTTGGCACCATGTAAGAGCACTAATGTGCCTTTGGTTTGCTCGATAAATTAAATTAAAATTTGATTTTTACATTTACGGATTTAATTAAACATATTTTTGAACCAATGCTTTTTCCCTAAAATAATGTTTTTCCCTTTTTTTAACTTTCGCTTTTCGTCCGTTGGGATCAATTATGCGCTATTTGCTTTTGGTTTTCTACACAAATTTCAGTCGGCCTAACTAAGCACACACTTTACAATTGGTGAACAAACAAAAATTTGCTAACATAACAACAGTACACGAAACTCAACTGAAAATAAAAATGTGAGATGCTCCGTTTGATTAAAATCATTATCAAATCAGTTTATTTTTGAAAGATTCGAACGGCCAATTAAAAAATATTAATTGAAATATTAATTGATAAATAACGATTAATTAACTTTTCGATAAACAATTACATAAAAAGGTTTGATTTATTTTCCATTTAATATGTCAATTCTTATTTTATTATTTATTTATTATTGTTTCCACATTTAAAATTCGTCCATTTGTTAAATAAATGTCCATTGAAATGCCCGCTAATTCATCAGTCTGTAAAATGCCAATTTTGGCCCAATTCATGCGGCACGAAGAATTCAATGTCCCAAAAGAACCCCGAGAAGTGTCACTTTCACAAATTAGTCCTTTCATTCGGGTAAATTCTTAAAAAAGGCTTCGACGCGGAAAATGAAAATCCGTTAATTTTCATTTTCTGTCTCTCTTTATATATTTAGTTTTTATCCAGACAAATTTTATTTTTTCATTTCGTCCAAATGTTTTCGTCGTTTTGTCTTATTTTTGTTTTGTCGGCGCTTTGTCCGCTTTTTGGCGTTTTGTCCATCCAAAATTATGCCCAATCGCGACAACAAACTCAGCTACAACAGAAGCAAAATGAAAGCAAATTGCACAGCAATTGGCTGGCAAGAGATCAACAAATTTTGGGCCAATTATTGCGCAATTACGACAGACGCGTCCGACCGCCAATCGAAGCGGGAGCAAACGAAACGGGTGGGGTAATTTGGTCAATTAGGATTTTTAATTAATAGAATAATATGGGGAATTTACTAATTAGGATGTTTAGTACATTTATTAGCACAATAACTTGTTAAAAGAGAGCTTTTATTTAGCCCATTAATTCAATTTCATTCGTTTAAAATTGTCGGCGCGGGGGAAGGAATTAAATTAATTAAATTTTAAAAATATTTTTATAATAGAGATTAATGATTTTGTTTTTCTATTAATTTTAGCTGTCCGTGTCAGTGTGAACATTTTGGTGCGCATGTTAAGCAACATCGACGTGGTGGACATGGAGTACAGCTTGCAAATCACTTTCCGAGAACAATGGGTGGACCGACGGCTTGCATATGCACAAATGGCCCCACAAATGGCATTTTGAAAATTAATTAATTACACTAATTAACTCTTTTTCAGAGTCCATCTCCACCAAAATTTCTGACTGTTCCCCATGTGAAAGCGCGAATTTGGCTACCCGACACATTTTTCCCAACTGAAAAGGACGCGCACCGACACATGGTAAGAGAGAAAAACGAGAAACAAAATGGATAAATAAATTAATATAATTGATTTAAATATAATAATTTCAATTTTAAGGTTGACACAGAAAATATGTTCGTCCGAATTTATCCTAATGGCACCGTACTCTACAGTAAGCTAAATAAATAAAAGGGAATGGGGCGCGGGGGCATGTTGAAACCAAAACATTTAAATTAATCTATTTTTAAACAACCAATTTACTGATTAGAACTCTCCCCTGAATTGGAGGTTGAAAAATAGAGCCCCGAGGGGCTTTAATTCAGTAAAGAACGGTAATTTATTATTATTAATGTTTTTACGAGCATTAAATAAATATATATAAGCCTTCGAATGGTGCCAAATTCACAGAATATAATTGTTTTATTTTTAAATAATTAATTTTGCAAATTAATTTTCTTTGTTTTAAAGGATTATTAATTTATTTTTTAATCCTCCCTTTTTTCCTCCCCAAAGGCTCTCGGTTGTCTTTGGTCTGCTCCTGTCCCATGCGCTTGCAGCTGTACCCGCTGGACGTACAGCACTGCGACTTCGACCTGATCAGCTACGCGCACACCACGCGAGACATTGTGTACGAATGGTCGCGCAACACGGAGCCGGTCCAGCTGAAGCCAGGCAAAGGGGGGGGGGGGGCGGCATTGGCATTCAAAAGAAAGTGGGCTCAAAAAGTTCAATTAGGGGGGGGGGGGGTATTTGCCGAAAATTTGTAAGTAAAAGAGCAAGAAACAAATTTATTGTGCAACCGCTAAATAAAAATAATTATTATTTATGTGTAATTCTCAAAACGCGAAATTTATACATAATAAGGGCGCGGATTTTTAGTTATAAAAAAGCAAAATATTTAACTAAAAATAGTGATGAAAATGGGAAAAAGTTAAAAAAATATTTACCAAAATTAGTTTTAATAACTTTTAAATATAAAAACATTTTTTCTCCAAGGAAAATTGAAAAAAAAATGTTCTTTTTGAAGTAAAAAAAAAAATAATAATTTATTGCACTGAAAACTCAATTTAATTTAAAGCGATTCTTTCTTTTTTATGTCACTTTTTCAAATGAGATTATTGAATTTTCGGGAAATTTTTGCTTTACAACAAACACTAATCCATTGTAAATTTTGGTTATTACGATAAAATCGCACACAGAAAAAGATAATCCAAATTCGGAGCATTAAATTTTCAAATTCATATTAAAATTTAAAATTCGAATGATTATTCCAAAATGGATTTCCGTTGATGCATTTAATTGAAAGTTTGCCCAGGCGTTGGCCAAGACTTGCCCAACTTCCTTCTCGACCACATTGACACCGGCGTGGAATGCACTTCGCACACCAACACCGGCACTTACGCGTGCCTTCGCATGCGTTTGCGACTGTCCCGGCTGATGACCTATTTTGTGCTGCAACTGTACTTGCCCACCTCGATGATTGTGTGCGTCAGCTTGGTATATTGCCTTGCCAATTATGGAATTTAAATTTTGAATTCGGCGCGGAAACGGCACAAAGTGCCAACTGAGCCCGGCCAAACACACAAATTAATCAACCGAAAAGGTCCCTCCGTTAGGTAAGCTTTTGGATCGACATGCACTCAACAGCCGGCCGCGTCGCGTTGGCCACCACCACACTGCTGACCATCACCACCATGCAAACGTCAATCAACGCAAAGTTGCCACCAGTGAATTATGTGAAAGTACTCATTAAATTCATTTCAATTTTTTTTTAAATTAAAATCAATTCCGAATTTTAAAAACAGAAAATCTGGCAAAATTCTGATGGAAACCCTAAATTTTGTGCTAAAATTTTATGAATTTTCCTGGAAATCGCTTAGATCCCACTCAAATCAGAATACATATACAACCACAGGTCGTCGATGTTTGGCTTGGTGCCTGCCAAGCATTCGTATTTTGGTGAGCTTTTAATAGACTCTCACAAATCAATGCCCATAATTAATTCGAATGATTGATCAATCAGTGCGTTGATCGAGTACGCGGTTGTCTGCTACCGCGACTGCGCCATGCGAAATGTGCACCGTCGCAGCGGCAGTGGCGCCGCAAGCCTTCGGCACGCGCAGCGACGCCCAATCGTTGGTGCGCTGTCGTTGAAGCGCAACGCTTCCGAGGAGGACGAGAGCGACGATACGCAGAAATTGGAGAACAATTTGGCCGGACGGGGGGCGGACGCGTGGGGGACGGAGTTGGCGGATCGCGAGTTGCCGCCGTGCACCTGCGAATTGGTTGGCATTAGCAGTGCCATGTGCCATTGAGCACAAAGGCGTAGCCAGGGCGGAGGCTGCTAACGGGGCTAAAGCCCCCCCCCCACCCCACCGAAATCCAAAAAATTTAAAAAAATGTTCCTGCGGCGCCTAACGGCACCGCCGTACCCCCATTTTACCATATTTTTGAAAAATTGAACCCAAAATGGCAACAGATAGTCATTTTTTGGCGAAAAACGGCTAACAAAATGCCTAAAAACACAAAAACACATCCCTTAAAAAACCGAATTTTTAACCTTGTCTACGCCCTTGATTGAGCATTGACACGATTATTTTGGATTTTGTCGCCATTTCCCGTCTTTAGGGTGGCATTGGCTGTGCCGTGCTCGCCTCGCTTGGCCTTGTGCCAAGCGGGTTCGGCGCTCCGCTTCTGAACTCGTCGCTTTTACTTCCGTTGGACGGCGGAGGCTCCGCCACAAGCGCAACAATCACACCACGAAATGCCAATTCGGACAGAAGAAGCAATGAGAATATGAGCGACATTTTGCCAACATTTCAAGTGGTCGGTGCCAAACAATGGACAATTTCCTAATGCAAAAACAAATGACAATTTGCCATCAGTTGGAAATGCATCCGACTCAGCCTTTGTACCGTTTGGTTTGGATGTCAATGAAGCGCAAGTTGCGCAAGCCTGACTATCTGCCAGGTATTGTGGTGACCAATGATTAGGGTGTCTGATCAACAGAAACGATAAAAATGTCATGAGGTGATCAGAATGCCTGATCAGCAGAAATGATAGAAATGCCACCATCAGCAAATAATGCCATCAGTGATTTTTAGCAGCGTTTGAATAAATGCCATCTCATTTTGACGTGACTTATCAGTTGGTCACTCTCGGATCCTTTTAAGCATCCCCCGCCTACTTTTTTCCCGTTTAATTTTTAATTCGGCTAATTGTCCCAATTTTGAGCTCGCATCGATTGGTACGCCCGCGTTTGGATGCCCATTGGTTTTGCGGTTTTCAATGTGTGCTATTGGAGCGTTTGTCTGACCATGGCTTCCAACCAAATATCCGACAAAAGAAATTGAGACAACACAGAATTAATTCTTTTTTTATTTAAATTGTTTTATTTTTATTTTATTAGTCGTATGATTTAAATACAAATTTTTAGCATTTCATAGATATTTAGAAACGGTTTAATACATTCATATGTACATATTTATAAAATAAAACAAAACATTAAGTGATTTGTTAATTTTATTAGGTTCGGATGTAAATAAATTTAACTTCGAATTAATAAACTATTAATATTATTAACACATATTTACTATTAATGATTGTTGGTCTTTTAATCCATTTTTTGGCCTTGGAAAGAATTTGTCTTAACATTTGGTGGAAAATCCTCCAAAAAAGCAAAAGGCGGAGGTTTAAAAGAAATGATTAAAAGCACTCATTTCTTCGAAATGCTTTGCCGTTGCTAAACGATTCATTAGTTTGTCCCTCGGGGCGACTGAAATGAAAGCCAATGGCCAAGGGATTGGCCACGTGAAATAATTTGAAATTTCAAAAAAAAAAACGAAAGCATTGGCAAAAGACACTGCAAAAATGTTCAGCCAAAATATCGAAAATTGAAGGTAAGATTTTATTATTAGTTAATTAGATCATTTTTTAAGTTAATGCCTTTTGGCGTCCAAATTCAATTTGTGTGTCGGTCGTCCGAATGATTTAATTATCTTTTGCCCAATGCCGACGCCACACGCGTCGGATTCGGCATTTCTTTGATTTGTCCTTTTTGCTGTTTGTCAATCGTAATTACTTTGATTAATTAATTATTCGATTAATTTGGGTTCCCAAAATAAACAATGTTAATTTTTTGTACATTTAAAAATAAATTTTATTTGACTTTCCATTCATTGGCCTAATTTATTCATGAATTTGGTATCGATTTTCACTGTTTCCGCCGCCTCTCATCTCATTATTTATTCGGCATCTCCCCCCCCCCAAATTAATGGCGGCACTTTCTCCCCCGAGGGCATTCATTTTTTGTTGATTATTTGTGCTCCCATTATTCTCTTTCTCCCCCCCCCCCCCATTTAACGCGCAATTCATTGCTATTATTTTCTTATTGGTGCTATTTTAATTTTGCTAAGCACTTTTTTGGACAAAAATCTCTTCTCCGTCCCTCCATTGGCATTTAAATTTATTATTATAAAATGCCAATTCAATTCAAAAATGCCTCCCTTTTCCCTCCCAATTTTTTCCAAATTAAAAAAAAACTTTTTGGCCTCGTCATTCTTTCCCCGGCTTTCATGAAATATCATTCATTTGTAATTATTTTCGTTTCGTTTTGCTATTTCCGCCCCCCCCCCCTTTTGTCCCTAATTGACGCAATTCCGCCCACAGCGTGGTGATTTATTGTGCATTTTGTACCCTCCGCCTCCAAATTCTCTCCCCGCGGGGGAAATGCGCGCCTTTTTTGGTGCTTAGAATTAGCAAAAAAAAAAGAATGAAACGAAAGAATGAATGAATGAATATATGCATTGAGAAAAGGCCATGAATATTTCAGCGAATTGTCCAAAAAAAAAAGTGAGCACAAAAAAACGGAAATTCAAAAAAAAATGCATGGAAAAAGAGGGGAAACGAACACCACAAAATGGAAATGGACAGATGAAAAGTGTCTTAATCACAGTTTGAAGAGTTTGTACAGCGTCAAAAAAAAATTTGAAAATTGAAATTGGCACTAAAAACTCATTGAAACCCTCGAAAATAATATTTAAAAATAAGAATGCATCGAAATAAATATTTTTATTTATTATTTCTTTTTCATTAATTTCAAATTTAACCAACAAATTAAGCACGTGCTCTTTTTGAATTATTAATAATTTTTCCGAGTCAAACTAATGAAAACACTGCGCTTTTTTCGGTCCCCCCGGGTCCAATTACATTTGGCCAATCGATCTCCGACAAACAATACAATGACAGCTAATAAAAAATAATTTCCTTCGGCTCCGCTTTTGTATGTGCAGCGGAATGAATGAATGAATGTGGTCGTTTTCGTCATTGGGACAGAACGCCATGCCAATGTTTTAGTGCCAAATTTAATTTTGACTCCCAACAGCCCTTTTGTTATGTGCTGCTGGAGGCGACTGACTGGTGCCGAATTTGTCCGTCTCATTCGAGTGCCAACCATTCGCCGCGGGGATAATCCACCGGAAATAGTAATTTTAAAAAATAAAATAATTTTGGCCCTACTTTAAGTTCGAAACATTTTTGTCATTATTGCCAAAACCAATCCCTGGCCCTCCCCCCCCCTTTTTCCCCAAATTTTGCCCCCCCCCCATTACATTGGCATTTTTCTGCCAGCTCTTTCTCCTCCTCTTCCTCCGCTCCGCTCTCCCCTTTGGTCGTTCCTGTCCCCCGGGCCCTTATCGTCTTCCTTCCGGGCCCATTTCTCCCCTCCCCCCCCCCCGCCTTTCTCATCCCATTAATTGCATTCCCTCCCCCGTCCATTGGTCCCATGCCTTTCCTCCCCTCCCTCGTCTCTCTCTCTCCTCCGCCACCCGCGCCCTCGTACGTGGCATGGTGTGCAGTTGCCGACGACACAAATGGCATTTTGGCAGTCTTTGCGGGCATATTGTCGAGACTCTCGAGCTGCCAATAAGTTTCAGTTGGCTTTGCCATTTTCTGCTCAAACCTTACGTCCAATTAAATGCAATTTTTGCCCTTTTGAGTGTTTCCTTCTCCATTTCGTCCATTTCATAATTCACCACTCTTTTTTCGCTTCTGCCATTGCCTTTTTCCATTGTTTGTCGCTTTCACGGCGCCTAATTTTTGCCCTCCGGGCCGACGAACGACGGCACTTTCCGATGCCATTCATTCGCTCATTCGTCCAACTCATTTCGGCTGCCCATCTGTGCTGTGTCGCCCCTCCTGTCCTGTCTCGTCTCGTCTCTTCCCACTCTCTTTCACTTCTCCCCTCTCGCGCCCACTCTCTCCCCCTCCTCCCCCCCCTCTCCCCCGCATTGAATGTCATTAATTTGGCCACCCCCGGGGCGTTGTCCTATTTTGCCTTACAAATACGTACGTTTTGTTATTGTTGTTATGTGTGTATTATTCATACTACAACATTCAACCAATTCCAAACTACAAATATCCACCTCCTAATAAATTCTACTGAAATTTCTGAAACCGTGAAATCCCCGAAAAAATGCACTAATTAATGGGTTCAATTATCTTTAAATCTTTTAAAGGCACTTTGAGCGACCCAATAATCATGATATTTTTCTGTATTTTGCTCATTTGGCCACCACCAATTCATTGGCATTCCCCTCATCATTTGGCATTTCGTTGTCCCAATTTGTTTGTTTGTTTTTTGCGTTTTTCTGATCACTTGGCACACCCATTGTTGGCACTTTTGGCGATGCAATTTCATTTTTCAGCCCATTAAGCTGTTGTATTGTCCGTTGTTCCGCTTTTGCTGTGCACCGATTCGGTTCATTGACCTTCGTCCCCCCCCCCCAATTTGCCACCTTTCCCTCCCCCGGGGCACAAAAGTGTGCCTGCCCCAATCAATGCTCACTCACTCACTTACTTTGGCTGGTTCGTCGTTTGTGCCCATTAACACTTTTCCCCTGCCCCAACTCATTTTGCCGTGAGTATTTTCACCGCCCAATTGACGTCGCGCCACAAATGCCGGAAATTGTCCGCCGGGGATTTGCAGCAAAAGTGGCGGGGATTTGTCAGCGAAACGGCCAACAAAAATCTTTTCTCCGTTTGGTGTAAAATTGGAATATTCAGTCGGTTTGGTAATAATAAGTCAGTGTTGGCATGCTTTTAAGTGTTTTGGCGGCAAATTGTGACTTTTATTATTCGCCCATCCATTAATTGCCTTTGGTAATTAATATTAATTATTACGGACAAATTCTGAAAGTGAATTATTTCTTTCAAGAATTATTTATGATAATTATTTGAATTTATGTTCATTTTCATCCCATTTGTGCCAATTAAATATTTTTATTTTAATGAAATTTAATTTTAAGTTTTCATTTATTTTTCGTTATGCTATTTCAAAAAATTTAATTTCTATTTCAAATTTAAATTTAAATTGTTTATTTTTTTTAGGTTTTTTCCCTCAATTTTCCATTTTTTTGGTCCATTTGATGCTCGTCAATTTGGCTGAAAATGAATGCCAAAATGTCCAATTCGCCGCGTGCGACCGCGCGCGCGTCAATAGCATGCGACACACGCGCCGCACTGATGGCACTGACACCGCGCCAGCACTCGCAGCCGCGCGCCGGCAGTGCAGACAAAGTGCCGCCGCCACTGCCGGCCCAAGTTGAGAGCGCGCTAAATGGAAGGTAATGAACTCGAATTAATTGGTTAATTGTTTAACTATTCATGATCCGTTAATTGACTAATTAATTAGTTAATTAATCAACTAATTAATAATTTATTAATGGGATCCATCCCTCTCGACCTTATTGTTATCGGGAAAACCTCGAAAATTCTTACAATTAAACAGAATTGTCGAAATATTTTAGGAATATTTTTGATATATTAATTTCCATTTTAATTTTGATTTTCCATTTCATTTCATAAAAGTGCACTTCAATTAATTTCTGTTGTTTTGTCATTAACAGTTGAAATTATGAATTTCCAATGTTAAATTTACACGAAATTTGGGAATTTGATCATTTTATTTTCTGATGAAAGTGCCAAAACACAGTGCCAATTACATATTTTAAAAGGGAGCCTTTCACGCAAATGTAACCACAACTATTGTCAAATTGGCTGTTCAAAATATTCGGTTCTACTGCAATTACATGTCCATTCAACGACTTTCTTAGTACTTTCTTTTTTCTTAGTTGATCAAGGCTTACATTCTTGGTATCAATTGAAAGCTTTAAGCCTATAGAAGTGTTTATTTTTATAACTAAATTTTGGGCTAACGGCAACAGACAAAAAATTATTCGTAAATATACTCGAAAAAAATTAAATTTCAATTTTTTTGTTGTAATTTTTCTTAATGTCTTTATTTGCTCTTTTCTTGTGTATTTATAAGTTCCCGAGACTTTAAGCTTTGTTTGCTATGAAGAATGTGGTATTGACAAAAGAAGAAAAAGAAGATGGCATTGATTGGACACGTAAACGGCAATAAAGCCAAATATTTAAATTAACCACTTTGGTATCATATACTGTACTGCACTGTTACCGTAACCCACTCCAATTTAAGGAGCATTCACAACAGTTCGCCACGATTTTCTGCTGCTGTTGCTGCTGTGCCCCTCCGACAACAATCCGTGCAGCAACAGAATACGGTAAGAGATGAAACGGGGAATGAATGGGCAAATAAATGGTAATTAGCGGGGGGGGGGGGGGGGGGAAGAAGCCGTAAAAGGACATTGTTTTACATAGAATTCGAAGCGGAGCTCCACCTGTTCCTCTTCATCCATGACACTGCCCACCAATGGTGGTGCCATGCCGCCCTCTTCACCAATCGTTCGATTTTTGAATTAATTTAATTATTCTTAATTAGTGTTAATTGGTTAATTAATTGATTGCTTCCCCCGCCTTTCAGTCCCCCTCTTCCGCTGCTGCTCATCGGCCCATGCAAATGCCGCCCCCGGGCGGCACTCCTTTGGACGCGCACCTCAACAGCATTCAAAGTGCCGGTTTCATTGTTGGCGGACATTGGCACCATTTTTTGGCACAATCGAACATGGCACAGGACAACGAAAAGGCAGCACAACATTTTAACCCATTTCATCAAATATTCCCATTTCATTCATTTCTTAGGATGTCTCTCTGTTTTTGTTCGACAAAAAATGTAATGTGAAGGGACCGACGCGCATCGGCAGAATAAGTCGGCTTTCACTGGTCGATTTGTTGCGCTATGACCTGAACCAACTGCAACAGCTGCAACACCCGCGCATTCTCCGAATGGTGAAGCCGTTGACGGAGAGCAAGTGAAAGCATGGGAAATGAGGGGGAGGGAATGGCATTGGCATGGCCAAAACAATGGCAAATTGGCATTGGCATGGCCAAAACAATGGCAAATTGGCATTGGCATGGCCAAAACAATGGCAAATTGGCATGGCCAAAACAATGGCAAATTGGCATTGGCATGGCCAAAACAATGGCAAATTGGCATTGGCATGGCCAAAACAATGGCAAATTGATAACTCATCTTTTTATTTTCCAAATTTTAGAGACCTTCTTGCATTTGCGACTGAACCTGTTCAATGCACGTTGGACAAACTGTACGAACACTTCGAACCGGAGGATGCCGGCGGACCCTTGTTGGAGAAGCTGGAGATGAAGCGGGGCATTCTCCAGGCACGGGGCTCACCGTTTGGACGTCATTAATTGGGCTCATTAAGCCAAAAGCAAAGAGCAAACGGAAGAAAAAATTATTTAATAGCAAATTATCAATGCCATTCATAAAAAACTAAATGCCCAAATAATTTTGACATTCAAACAAAAAGTGAAAAATTAATGCAGAGAAAATTAAATTTTAAAATGGCTTTAAATATTAATTTTAAAATGGCTTTAAATTCGTCGTCCTTTAGCTGATCGAAGGCCTCTCTTACCTGCACAACAATGCCAAAATGTTGCACGGCAATTTGACACCCCAAGCAGTGTTTATTGCCGCTAAGCAATTTTGGAAAATTGGAGGCTTTGCCTTTTCCGTAGCGTCTAAAAAGGCGGTTCGTCAATGAATTTAAAAAATTGTGATTTCATTGAATTTTTTCAGAATGTTTTTCCGTGCTTTCCTTGGACCAAAAAATTCCCGCCTTGCCTTCAGCCTGATCTCGACGTAATTAGGAAAAATTATTATTAAAAAACAGATGAAAGTAGTAATTAGTTATCATTTAGTTTTTGGCACCCGAATATTTGGCACCAAACACTCAAACGGTGAGCACAGCGGCCGACGTTTTCTCGTTGGGAGCACTGATCTGCTGGATTTATGGCGGTAAAAAAATTAATAATTAATGCTAATTAATTATTAATTACCAATGCCAAAATCATTTCACCTTTTTGATCTTTTCCTCCACCCTTTTAAAGGTGGTCGTCGTCTGATCGACGTCAGCAACAATTTGGAGAGTCACCAAATTGTGATCGATCAGTTGGACGTCGCTTTGGAAATGCTAACGGACGAATTGGGGCCCAATCTGAAGGGGTCTCTGGCCAAAGTGTTGTCCAAAGACGTGGAGCAGCGGCCCGCCGTCCAAATGCTGGCATTGGCACGAATTTTAATAAAATATTTTTAAAATATAAATTACAAAAAAAGGCAAAAATTCGAGGAAATAAATTCACTGGCCAACTTTTCAGACCAAACACTTTGACGACCCGGCACTGTGCGCTCTGCGACAATTGGACGATTTGGCACAAAACTTTGACCCGGCAAGCAAAGCCGCCTTCCTTGGACAGGTAATTCATGTCCAAATTGATCAGCCAAATGACTTCGTTTTAATCCAAGAATACCGTAGTACAATTCCTCCCCCCCCCCCCCTCCAACAGACATTGGGTACGGTACTCGCCCAAATTCCGGAGCCACTGTGGTTCCGCATAATATTGCGCCGATTTGACGAACATTTAACGGACGCGTCCGAATTGTTCCCCGCCCTTCTGAGGCCGCTCAGCCAAATGCTACAGGTAAATTTGTCAATTTTAATTTTAAAAAAAATTAATTTACAATTTAGCATTGTGAAAGTCACAATATCCATCGCCTGAGGCCATGGTTTAGGCGCATTTGTGGCAAAACCGACGAAAAACAGGCAAATTGCAATGTTTAAACCCGGCGGTTTTAAAATGTTTTCCCAGGTGTGCCATGCCCTGCTCGATCAGCTGCCCGTCATTTTTCGTCGCCTCAACGATGAACAAGTGGAGGACCGCTGCTTCGACATGCTTATCCATCTTCTGCAGGGATTGGACCCGCATTTAAAGGTGGGAAATTAGGGCCGAATTATGCATTAATTATTTTGAAAATTCGCTTTTCCAGCAAAGTGCCGTCCGCTCCATCCCGCAAATTGCCGAGTTCGTGCCGGCATGGTTCGTCAACAAACGGCTTATTCCTGTGCTGCAGTGTCAGGCCCCGTTCTTCCAGGAACACATTCCGGTGGAAAAGCATTTGCCAATTAATTAATTAATTAATAGTCAATTAGCGAAAAATTCCCCCACTTATTTGTGCCGGTTTAGCGCCAAATTGATCTGTTGGTTGCGGTCGCGCACCTCAGCGACCGCTGCGATGCGCAAACATTGCACTATTTGCTGACGGTGGCGTCGGTGTGTTCGACGCTGCATCCGGCCATAGTCCACTCAAAATCACGTGACATTTTTAAAATCCTATTTTATTTTTTAATTTAAATTTAAATTTCCGCCATTTTTAATTGGCAACAAATTTTCCGCAAATCTTTATGAAAGATTCAGGCCTCGTCCAGCGCATTTTGACCTGCGATGTGAGCCGTCTGCGCGACCCACTGGTTATTGCGCATCATTTGCTGAATCCGGTAAAGAATTAATGAGCTTCGGTTGATTTAGGGGAAATAAATTAAAAGCAATTAAAGGGGACAGTAAATATTTAATTAATTTTCAATTTACTAATTATTCAATTCTGCTAGTTTAATCAAAGTCTGTCTGTTTTCAGCTTGTCCTTGGCCTTGCGTTGCCCGAACTGTCGCCGGCACATTTTGATGATGTGAAAACATTCAATCGCATTTCAAATTTTAATTTAAAAAAATTTCCAATTTGAGGTGATGAGCTCCTCGCGCATTCTGTTGGACATTGTGGAACAGTTGCGTTATGAATTCGATGACAGCCGAATGAAAGCGGAAAACGGCGGGGGGAGGTGGGAAAAAGTGGAGGGAGTACTTTTGGCATTCAAAAATTGCGATGCCAAAAATGCCTTTGTTTCCGCTTTTTTAATCCGCCCTCTTTTCTTCTGATCAGTCATCGTTTGTGCAACCGTCGTGTGTCAATGTCCTCCAATCACTTGCCGCGGCTTCTGATCACTGCCGCGCGCCCATCCATCGGCGACGGACGCAAAATGTCATTTTTGTCCGCGGACGGACGGTTGGAGGACCGCCGCGGCAGTAGGCGCGAGTCGAAGGATTCGCGCTGCTCGTTGGAGTCCGAAGTGTCGCTGCGAATATGTGAGTGATCAGCAGAGTGATGATCAAACTGATGCGTGATCAATCAGCCACCCGTGATCTTGCTTATAACAGAGCCTAATGATAGAGGAAAATCAAAAACAGACTGCCAACTGTGAGGTTTTGGGCCAAAATATTCAGTTCTAACATTTTGCTTAATTTTCCATTTAACTAATTATTTTAATTAATATGAAATAATTAATTAATTTGAGGTAATGGCAGCGATATTTCCGATGAAAGTGCCGTGGTGTGTCCCAACGGTGCGGCTGCTGGCGGTACTGCTTCGGCAGGTGGCGGGAGACAGACGAAAGCCCGGCGCAAGTCATGGCTGGAGGTCATCATTCATCATCTGTTTGTGTTCAATTTATCCTGCTTTTCCGCTCTTTTAGCATGGCTATATGCACAGTGTGTCCCTGGAACAGTCCGTGACGCCGCAAGTGCCGCCTCAGTCGTCGCATCCGCTTCCGTTCGCAACGGCACCGCATCAGAAGCAGCGCGGCATAGCGCGTGTCGACGTGGCACGGTGCAGCAGCGCGGCGGCGGGGACTGCAAACGGACAGCAAATGCACACGGCACCGGCACAAACGAACGCGGCGGAACAGCGGCCATTCAGGTGACGGAAATTGGCATTTGAAACAAAGGGTCAAATGGCAAACTAATGACAATATAATTGTCAATAATGGCAACAGTTTAGCACCGTTTCGCGCAAAATGACCACGGGGTTCTCCGCCGCCGCTGGCGGCATTCCCTGTGGCATTGCCGCGGGGAGCGCCGCGCGGCGCAATCGGTCGCCCGAGGGTGCAAATTTGCTGGACGAAACGGGCGGACGGAAGCCATCACGGCCGAACTCCTTCACAAATCTTGGCCACAATTTGGTCAGTATTTACAACAAATATTTCACAATAAAATTTCAGGGAAGAATAATTTGTCTATTATAAATTCATTTTAACTTATTATGAAAAAGGCGTGGCTATTTAATTTCAAATATTTTAATTATTTTTCTATTTTAGGCTTGTACTTTGTGGAAGACATTTTATTGACCAAAGAAGTGCACAAACGATGCATTTTTAAATATTTGCCCATAATTTCGAATTCTGTCGGGTTTTCCCTCCCTTTTTCCTATCTCCGAAAATGAATTAATTTTGGCCCTCCCCTCGCAAAAAAAAAAGAAGCAATTTCCTTCCGCCAATTAAATATCTTCACCAAAACGTGTATTTTATATATTTATTTTATCATCAAATTTTAATTACCAAATGCATTTGTATTCATTTTATTATTTTAGTTTAAATTTTATTCGCTATTTTTTTATCGAATAAACATTTAAATATTAATTTTAATGGTGACAAAATATGCTTTGATTAAATAATGCCCATTTCTTGAAGCCAAATAGCAAGGAAAAGCATCAGAATAACGAAGATTGGAACGGCAACGGCAAGACCGATGATGAACGGTAGGGGTACTGTAGAGCAATGGGAAAGGAAAGATTAATGAATGAAGGGGTCGGGATTGATGAAGCTAATTGGCAATTTCCAATTGATTAACTGACCTTTTCGCTTAGCTTCCTCTGCGGGCATCGAAATTGGCACCGGCATGTGATCGTACGGATTGGGCGGAGATGCCACCGCCACCGGCACGCCCTGCGGGGATGGCGCGCGCGAAACATTCAGCGGCGAATTGGTCCGCTTTTCGTACACTTCAAACGTTTCCCGAGGGACCCAAAAATTCTTTCCTATAATGGGGCAATTTTCATCAAAAAATTAATTGTTTATAAAAAATGGCTCACTTTTTCATTTTTTCGGGAGAAATTGGCAAGAATTATTATAAAATAAAATGGATATTAAAGAACAATATTTTTACATTTCGCTTTAAAATTTAAAAAAATTAATTTTAAAAGATAAATCAATAATTAAAAAATATTTATTTGGAGGGCCAATGACCGTAAATGTTAAAATGGACTTTAATGTCTTTTTATAAAAGAACTGATGAAGGACAAAAGTGTCCGTCCGCACATTGGAATTTTGGAATGGAAGAAAAGATGCGATGGGAAGAAAATTGGATGATTTGGGCGGAGATATTTAGGGGGTATTTGAGACATCATTTTATGGGTTGCGCGTGCATAATCAATGGAAAACAGCGAACGAACAAAGCGAACTTTCCCATTTAAGAGAATCGAAATTTATATATATTTAATTATTTTGGATATTTTTGTCTAAATGCAAAGTACAAAAAGCCGAATTTGAAGGATAAAAAATAAATGGGAATTGGGGACAAAAATATCCAAAGGTAACATAAATTTTAAAAGTGCAATTAGTATAAAATGTTAGAAAATGCTTAGGGCAATAAAATTAATATTTAATTATTTTGCATTAATTAATTATTAATGTTGTTTTCAATTTACACATTAAAACATGGAACGGAAAACGATTTTTGGCTCGTCAAATTATTATTGACAACAAAACAAACACCAAATACCAAATACAAAAACAACCAAATTCAATGGACCATTCGAATTTAATTCATTCCGACCGGTTGGGAAGGGAGGGAGAGAGAGAGGGAGAGATTAAGAGATTAACAGCGAAAGAAAAGGGGGCACAACAGCGAATTGGAGAGAAAAAGAAAAACAGAGAACGGAAACAGAGAGAGAGAGAGAGAAAAGAGAGAGAGGGCTAAAGGAATGCGCAAAAAAAAGAGCGAAAAATGCCGAACCAACGGAGAAGGAATGAACGAAGGAAAAGAGGGAGCGAATGCCGTGGCATGGCAACGAAATGAACGAACGACTAACTGACTGTGACTGACTGTTGTTGCTTGTTGCTATTGCAATTTGTGCATTCGTTACATTTTTAAAATTTACGCTTTATGGCGAAATATTTATTTTAAATGCATTAAATTTGAATTTCGCTAACAAATCAAACAATCCATCCATTCGGTCGGACTTTTTCATTAAATGCTTCAAATTTTCAGAAGATTTCACCAATTTAGATCAAAAGAATTTTCCCAATCTTTATTATATTATTTTTTCAAAATGCGGCAGTCGCCCAACCAAACGCCGGTCACTCGCACAACGACGACGACAATCACTGAACAACAGGGGGAAGGCGGAGGAGAACAAGTGATTGTTTTATCAACTTTTCAGAAATACAACTGATAAGTCCGATCTTTTTTCTAATTTAGCAGACCAATTCTGAACAATTTGTGCTTAGGCTGGAGGCACCGCCCGACACACGGCCGAGGTTAGCCAATTCCATGCGAAAGGAGGAAAAACGGCGTTTACTTTTTGTTTTGTTTTTATAGGGTCCAATGGAGCACCGGAACAGTGGACAACGAAAACATGGGCAAAAAGAAGTCGAAATGTTGTTGTATTTACAAGAAAAAGCGCAGTTGGGACGACCCAAACGCATCGAGCGAAGACGACGACGGAGTTGGTTTAATTAATTAATTGGCAAAAGTAAATAATTAAACAGCAAACAGACCCATAATAAAACCTTAAAGACTGACAGGTTATGCACTAAAATATATTAAGATTATACAAAAAAGACTGGTACTTTCCATTTTTGGCCAAATGAGACTCACTGCCAAATGTTTGACTCCTATTTAAGCAATTTCCTTTGGCTTGGTGATGCAAAAAATCGTGAGCCCCGCTGGAATATGGCATTTAAGAATACATTCACAAAATAATTTTGGCGCGTAGTTTTAGCAATCTTTGCGTTCTTTGACTTTTTGCAAAATTTGGCCATAATCGGAAAGTAACAAACGAATTTTGTTTCTTTTTTATGAAATGCAAACGGCATTCAGCTAACTTTAATGTCCCAGCGATTTGGCTCTTTTGCAGTTTACACGACCTTTAAGCATTCTTTATTATATGTCATTCTATGGATTTAAGGATTTTTTTGCTTTGCAAAGTTTCAATAAATTTAATTAAGAAACAAAAAGCGTAAAACTAAAAAATTATAGAAAACTTGGACAATTATTAGATTAAAAATAAGGAATTAGTGCTTGTTATCGAATGAAATTCAATTTACGGGGTTTGAGGGTCGGTGAATCCGATTCTGTCATTCTTCGACCCATTCCGAACCCGAACCAAATGTCGAAAATTTCATTTGGAACAAACTGATTTACTGGCAGTGAAAACATTTTTGCTTATGTTTTCTCTATTTAATATATGCCTATAATCACTGCCATTTACTTCGTGCATTTGAAATGTGAGTTTTTTTAATTTCGACATTTTGTTCCAAATCGGTTTTCAGACTCCGGAAGGATCTTCATCTCAAAAATTATGAAATTATTAGCATATTTAATTTTACTCCCTTTCTGCCGGTCTTTTCCGTCCCAGCAATTCCAATTTCATAAAATGGTTCAAAACAAACTGTCAAAAAACCCCCCAATTTTTTCAGGAATGTGAAAGTTCGCATTGCCGTGGCCACGTGGAGAAACAGCGAAAGCCGCCGCCGTCGGACGATGGAAATGGCGGCGGAGGGCCCGGCCCTTCGTCCATTTCAACCTGATCAATTTTGCCAATCACTTGCCTATACATTTATTAATTATTTATCGATTTCCTTTATTTAAACATTGATACAATGTATTAGAAATTGAATATGTAATTTCCATCCATTCTTTTGTGATTTGTGCGTTAAAATTGGGACAATCCGTCGAATGGATTAAAAGAAATTCAAATTTGTTTCTTGTGCATTATTTTTTGAAAATAGAATAATAAATTTTACAATAATATCACTGCTCTCATGCATTATTATCAAGACGCTTTTATAATAGGAAAAGCTGCAATAAAATACAAAAAAGCTGGAAGGTGAAGAGAAAAAATGAGGAAAGGTCTCCCTGAAATTCTCCGATACGATTTGAGTGATTTGCCAAAGATACAAAACGTTTTTTTCCAATCGAATTGCCGTTGATCATCGAATTTGCTTAAAAATATATAAATTTGAAATTAATTGGATTATTTCTTGAATTTTAAATTTGGGTCCCGACTTGGCCAACTCAAAAAATCCAGGGTTAATTATTTAAATGAATTCTTTTTGGCGATGTGCCATTGGTTACTGTATGGTCCACCGACCGTACCTTTTCTGCTTTTGTTATCGTATTCCGATGATTGGCATTTTCGTCAAAAGACCGGGCGCAGAAGGAGTTGGAGGTGCAAATCGCCGTCCGTCAGAAGCGGCGAGTTTTCCATGAACAATTCGCTGGCCTCAACTTTGCCACGGAGGTCCAAATCGGCATTATATCTCAAAAACCAAAAATGGCAAAATTTTGGAAAACGAAGTTTTCAAATGGTTGGCGGAATGAAGGGTTACTGGTCAAAATATTGTTCATAGCCTGAGTTCATGTGTGAGTCCTTTCGTAAAAGTGCCAATTTTAAAGATTTTTGTAGAAAAACCGGTCATAACTTTTATAATAAGCTAATTAAAGAAATTAGCATGAGAATTTCTGAAAATTTCATTCAGTTTTTAGAAAGTATGCAAATTTTTCTAAATTGGTCATAACTTTCTAAAAACCGAATGAAATTTTCTGTCACTTTTACGAAACGACCATGCACCGCCCGACTTTAACGAGCACAGGGATTTGGTGCCTGCTGGTGCCGCACCTGGACTTGGTGAACAGTTTGGTGCCGGTGATGGTGCGCAACACGCGCTTGTGCCCGCACATCATCAGCATGTACTCCACGGAACGGCCCGAAAGGTCCACGTCGACGGCGGAAAGTTGGAGGCGGAGATCATCGTTGACGTTGGACAAATTCTGCACCACCTTCAAATTCGTCGGGAAAATGCAAATTGGCGGAGGAAGGAGAGAAAGCGAAAAAGGACAAATTTAAATTTTAAAAAATAGATAAAAATAGGGATTTTAGGCGTCGAATGGATTAATAATTAATCAAATAAAAGGGGAGTCATAATGGGACTCAAATTGGTTAAAGATTTTTTGATCGATCAGAAAAACACCCCAATTCACCTGGAAATCCAACTTCCATTCCCATTTGGGCAGTGTCAGCGAAGCGGACTTTGTGGTGACCTGTCAATTTGGGGCAATTTGCAGTTGGGTTTAATGACCCAAATTTAATTAATTTTTTTTGTCCACTTTAAATGAGTGTTCATGGTTGCGCAGGTAAAGCTGTTCTGCGGTCAAACACATCCGTTTGTCCCATTGCACTTCGGTGTAATTGCGCAGCAGAAATTGAGGTCCGTTTGATTCGCTGCATTTTGTGGAATTTGAAAAATGTTTTATGGAAAATAAAATAATTTAAATTAATTTTACGCAAAATTCATCACAGCTGAGTTCAAGAGAAAATGTGCTAACAAATAAGTGAATTCAGTTATAAAATATTTCCGCCGTTTCAATTTATTTTCATTTTGTATCAATTAATTAATTAATGACTTTTTGCCTAATTTAATTGTTTTCCTTTTCCCACTGACTTTATCAGTTTTATTCTGCTGGCCAAGGGCAGTGATATGAATTTGTAGGCCAAGTGCGTGTGTTGGGTGAACAGCTTGGACAGTTGGGGCATCTTCGCCAGTTTGGAGTCCTCAATTTGGAGCAGTTCCTCCGTGCTCATGAACGGGAAACTAAGTGCACAACAATTCACGCATTTTTATTTGGCTCATTCATTCTGTAAATACAGTTTCCTCGTCTCTACCGTATCAGAGGGAGAAGTTGGACAAGAATTGGTGAGCTGGTGCTGCCACGTCTTTCCGGGTGCGCGGGAGCGGCAAGCCATTTCAGCACGGCCTCCCAAACGAAGAATTCGTCTGAAACGGTGGTTACAGTAATTATACGGTGGGCATACTGTATCGGAGAGTGAAATTTAATTATGAAAAGATTTTTTATATTATTTGCTAAAATGTATTGGTAAAGGGGAAAAAATCACTGGGCACCACGAGGTCGTTGCTGCGCAACAACTCAATCAGCTGATCGCGGTCCAATTCGGCCCATTCGGCTGCCCATTCTTCGCTGGTGGCCAACTCCTTGAACTGCTTGGCAAGGATTTCAATGCAAACCTTAAAGAACATTTTGACAGTAAAATTTCCATGGTTTATTCATAAATTAATTATTTTATTTTATTTATAAAATATATGTCCCCAAATGTTTAACCCCAAAAATCCTTGGCATTTTGAAAGTCCATTCATTGGTCGGCTTTTCCTCTCTTTTCTTTCCTTTGTTTGTTCACCTTTATCAACGGCACGTGGTAAGCCTTTGTGGAATAACTGAACCACAAATGGAACAAGTCCTTCAGTTTCAGCTCGGGCAGCACATAATTAATGGCAAAATCAATGCAAATCTGTCCAAAAATTTTGCCGTTTTTATTTTTTCCTTTTTTTTGCTGCTCATTTTCACCCCCGACGACCTTCTTTAAGCCTGTCACATTGTATTTGTCCGCCAAAATAAGCACCGGCAGTGCATTTTCGGCACTCAACACAATGTGGTTGCAGTAGAGGAAGCGCAAAAAGGGGCCGAACATCGCTTGGCATTGGGGCTCTTCCGTCAGTTCGATTTCCTTCCGAGGGGGGGGGGGGGGCATTAAATTAATTATAATAATTAAAATTAATTATTGCAAATCATATTTTAATTAATTAATTACCCCCCGCAAAAAAAAAAAAAAAATTCCCCCGCGTTTTAAAATGCAACTGACTTTTTTGTCTCCGTTCCATTTTTGGCTGAGCATTCGATCGAACACTTCGCTGTTTCGGCACAGAATCAGCCGATGGGCGGAAAAGCTGAAATGTAAATGCCAAAAATGGCAAAATTTCAAATTTCAAAAGGACGAACATTTCCTCGCCCACCGCCAAACTCAGGTCACTGAGATGGGCGTTGTTGAAATATTTGGCGAAGTCATTCAGTGCGTCCCGGTCATCCGCATAACAGTCCATCCCGCCTATGAAATGTTTGCACATTTTTTGAATTTTAAAGATTTTTCCTAAAATCTTTTTGGGGTATTTAAATAATTAGCAAGCTGATTTAATAAAGTTATCACTTTAAAATGATCTTTGAAAGCATTCTTTTTTTAAATAATTTTTATGATATTGATATTAATGCAAAAGTGTTAATTTATTTAATATTTTATTTTTTACTGAGTTAATAATTATTTTATCATTTTTTATCATAAAAAGGCGGAATGTTAAAGTGTTAAACAAAAAGAAAAAAAATATTGAGGGAAAAAAAAGAATGGGCAAAAAAATCCCTTCCGTCGCCCCCCCCCCCCCGCCCCCCGTCACAGACAGCAGACATAACAAAAAAGAGAATAACACCCATTGAATTTTTGATTGATAGGTAAAATGGGTTCATTAGGAGAACATAAAAGTGCATCGAAAATGTGAAGAAAAAATAAAAATATTTTTTATAAAAACCACCGGGACGGAAGAATATTGTCAAAGGAGAAAAATGCCATGGCATTTCTATCGATTTTCCGGTCCTTTTTCTGGCAACAACATGTGTCTGTGCCACTGTCCATTTAATTTCAGCCAGTAAATTTATTTTTCAATTATTTTTTGCGGATTTGCTATCAAATTATTCTTTTTTGTTTTCGGTGAATTGCCCCTCCGATCACCCAATCGTTTCCGTCCGATCACCGCCACCGTTTCCTACCGTACCATCCTTCCCCAAAAAAATTAACTGACCGCTGTACGGTTCGCTCTGTTGTCGTTGCAGTTGGTCCATCTGCTGCTGTTGTCCGTCCTCCGTCTGTTTCTGCGCTTGGCGTTGTCCATTCGTCGCATTTGCCCCCGCGCCGCCGCAGGGCATTTGGTGGACGGAGGGCGTCGGCACGGCATTGGTGGACACAACGAGCATTTTAATGGAGGGAAAAGCACGGAATTGGGCTGTATACAACAATAAAATGCTCTTTTAACCGTAAAAAGGGCCATTTTAAATTTTTAAAAATGGAAAAATTCAATCAATTTTAATTCCGTAAAATTTCTCTCTTTTTTGTGCGATTCATCCGCCAATTATTCCCGCCGATTATTTCTCGACAATCCGTGCGCCTAATTCACTTTCTCTTCCTCCGTAATAACAAAAAAATTATATTCTCAACGGATTTTCGGCGGCGGAACGTTTTTAATGCGGCGACGCTTTGGCGGCGATGGAAAAAGTCGCACGGACAGTCACCGAAAAATAATAAAACAAAAAATCATATGGGAAAATTTTTTATGTGTGTTCGTCTGCACTCTCCGCTTGGGACGAACTCTCTCACTCATTGGAAAATAAAAGGGAAATTCCGCCGGAGAAAAAAAAATAGGAAAATATTATTTTATATGCGATAAAATATTAATGGACTTTTGTTTTGCTACCGATGTGCAAACAAAACATTTACAGCTGATTAAATTTATATTATTGAAATATTAATTTAAATGAAATTTAAAATGTTTTTGTTTTTATATATGCAAATTAATTAAACGAAACGAATAAATAAAATTTTAAATGTGTACAATTTATTTTAAATTAAAAAAATGAACCCATAATAAAGGCTCACTTTGATTGTTGAAAAATTTTAAACATCGTTTTGGTAAATTTTGGACAAATCAAACGCAATAAAAAGGCTAATAAAAATCTTTGCATTTAAAAAATTTTATGGCAAAATCATATAAGTTGAAGCCAAATTTAGACCAAAAAGCTCGTTAAAATAAGTTTCTGAAAAAGCGAAAAAAGAAAGCTAAATAAATTTTTGAGCAAATTTCTATAAAATTAAATTAACGAAATAAATATAAATAAATACACAAAATAAAATTAAATAAATTAAATTACATTAAAAAATTTTTGACATTTTTAAAATGTTTAATTCTGATGAATCGCACAAATATTTAAACACAAAAAACCTCTCCAAATAAAATCACCCGCAAAATTTGTGTGTAAGGGAAAATTGGATGATTAAGTGGGGGGGGGGGGGGGGAAAGTCCGGTTCTTTTCTCGTCGATAATCACTGCGATCTTGTGATGATCAGCAGGCGAACATTTTGAAGAGCCGCCCCAAAAAATTGCGGAAAATTTGTGAAAAAATGGGAAATGAAAGGGGGGGGGAGACTTTTTTTATTCATTTCCCCGTTATTTTTGGGAAACGGCCAATTTCGCAATGATTAAATTAAATTGCATTAATTTGTTTTGACGAAAATATTTTCGCGTGAATTGAAAATTAAGACGAATAATAAATAGAAATAAAACAAAATAAAGAAAAATTAAATTGAAAAAGGAAACAAATAAAAAAGGGACAGACAAAAATTTAGAAATAACAGAAGCAAAGAATTTATTATTCACCAGCAGTAGCAAAATGCAGCTTAGGACAGATGTGCAAAATGAGTGGGCAAAATGGGGAAATGTTTGGGGGCGGGGCGGGAAATATACAAAAAACGGGAAAATGAAAGCCGAAAAGGGCACCGATTTCATTTTTAAACAAAGATTATCGAAAAATGCTTTTAATTGTCAAGAAGAGGTAATATAACAAAAGAAAATATTTTCTAAAGTCGCATTTTATTAATTTGAAAGCCAAATTAAATTTAGCGGTATTCCGAATTTTTTATTTTAGGCCGCATAAAACGATTAACAAATTGGAATAAATTGTGTCTAACGTTGTAATTGCCAACCGAACCGAACAATTATGACTTGAGTCATTCATTAATTCAATGTGAGGGAATTTTTTGAGGGGAAAGGGCGACGAGAAAATGTTTCAATGAGAGAAAAGGCAAAGGGACGGCGGTTACCTTTTATGTTTTTTGCATTTTAATTGATCATTAATTTTTTTTTATTCGATGTAAATGGGCGAATATTTTCGACTGAAATTTTCCAAATTTGAGGCCAATCGGACAGAACAAATCTTAGGAATCGATAATTTGCAAGTCCATTTTTGAATGGCCGTTCTTTCATCGCCGCTTTTCACTGATCGACGGTTTTCGCTTTGATCAGTCATTTATTGTTTATTAGCCGTGGGTTTTGGAGAGAAAATTGCCGCCGCCCCCCGCGGGGACATTTTTTGGCTTTGCTTTTGCACTGATTTCAGCTTTGCAGAAGATCGATAATTTCGTGGATAAATAACCAATTGGGCGAACACACACATCAAAAACAAAGGCAAAGCATATGGTCCGCCCTCTGGGCAAAACAAAACAAAATATTAATAATTAAATGCAATTACGGAGTGAATTTGCGCGCGTAACAGCGGCGGCGGTGCCCACTCATTCCTTCCCCCCACCCCGGCGATCCCCACGCATTTTCGCCCGTCAAATGGTGCTTCTTTCTCTTCCTTTTCCCTTTGTTGTTGAGCAGCGGCGCCGCGCCGGCAGTTGGGAAGGAAAAACCAGCCTTTCCCTCCCCCCCCCCCCCATTTATTGCTCAACCGCCGCGGGAAGGGAAGGGACGACAGATGGGACACACAGCCCCCCCCCCCCCCCCCTCCCCTCGGGGGAAGTGTGTCCGATCATTAGTTCACTTGACGATTATATGGATTATCAGCAGCCGTTGAATTGGTCACAGGCACAGATGGGCGTACAATGAATAACCGTACTTTTACTTAAGCTCACACAATCAGCATTATGAAAAAAGAACCTGGACCTGAATTTTCTGGACAAAAATCAAGGAAAAACCCAGGTTGCCGACATTGTCTAGGTCTGAATCCAGGAACCGTCATTGTTTCAGTCAGTCGAACTCTTCAACAACAGCAGCAGCAACTGTTGTGACTTTCATCCATTTCCGAATAATTAACTTCTCCTTTATTTTTGTTTGTTTTTGGTTGCGCATTTTATTATCTTTAACAAGATATGTTAATAATCTTTCGTTTTTTAATTTATTTTTCCAACAAACAAAACAATGTTACGAATGATACTCTGACCACTAAAGGGAAAATGCCATAAAAAGAACAAAGTAAATGATAATAATGTTTTGGAAATAATGTGCAGGTTTCGATGAAGAATTTGTGGGGAAATGCGTGTCCTTACAGTACTCATCTGGCGAGGGCACAGGCTTAAAGACTTCCGAGCGCTCGACAAATCGATTCAAAGTTGAGTTTGTCTCACAACCGGTGATGTTTCTCGTCATTTCCTCGAAGCCGGGCGAATTGGGAGGCCAATAAAACGCCTGAAAATGATTGTGAATATCGGACAACAAACAGATTTTGAAAAGTACCTTTATGTAGTGCTCGAGATTAGTAGCGTTTTGCCACAGCTCAAACGTCACACAGGCGGAATAATGGGGATAACTAAATAATAATGGGAAAAGTCATCATTTATTAGAGGGAACGAGGGTCCGACCCGTCAACGTCAAAATTCGTTTTGTTGAAGCCAAGGGCTGAGAACAGAGCGGCAATTGTTGTGTCATGCTAAATGACGGACTATTAATTATGCTATTAATTAGAACCCACCGCGGAATATGCGAAATATTTCCTGGTACGGATCCAATCGCAAAGTGGCGACCCAATTGGCGATTTCAGACCTATAATTAGAATTAAGACACATAGACATAATCAATGTAGGAGAGAACCAAAACCAACCCGAAAAAGACTCCGCCACATTCTCGGACAGACATTTCAATTTGTTTTGCATATTGCCAATTAGAATCCAAAGGATTGGCCCGCCCCTTATCCGTGGCAATTCGATGTCAAAGTGAACACCGTCGAAAGCGGACAAGCCTTAATAGAAGCAAAGCAATTCAAAAAAGAGCACAAAAACAGTGGTTATCTTGACATGCCTCTCCCGTTAATCCATTCTTCCAACAAAAAATCCATCTTTGTGATCTTTTCCCTCAGTGTTCGGTTTTGCGTCCATTCCGGCATCGGATGAGGCAATTCGTCGCGGTATTGGTCCTGTCAATAATCAAATTGTTCACCAAACGGACATAATTTTATAAGTGAATGAACAAAACCTCAATAAAAAGTGTGTCGGCGACCAGCCCAAAGTTAAAAATGTCAATTTTCTCACCAGTAAAAGTTGACAAATCGAAGAAAAGTTGCTGAAAAGAAAACTGTGATAAGCGAAAAGCCCTTGGTAAAAAAAGTTATTTTAAGCACTTAAACGCCGAGTCAGAAACACTATAATTCATTTTTGGTAAAAACCAGAACTATTAAAAATGGTGATGGAGTGACAAAGAAAATTAATAGCTTTTAGTCTATGAAAAGAGCTAGAAAACTTACTTTATTATCGTCCATCAACTGACGATATTCCGGTGTGTTCTGCATAATTTCATGGATTTTGCTTTGTCTTGGGCATGGGACGTCTGGAATGTCTGGGATAATGTGATCCTCGTAGGAAGCGATCGTGTGAACAGCAACAGGGGTGAAACTAAAAAATAAATTACAATAGGATAGAGTCAAATTCAAATTGTAGGATGAAAAAGGCAGAAAGACAAAAAAATAAAGTTCGCGATTTCATCACTGACCCCTAAAAGTATGTTCAAATTGCTGACCCATGAGGCCACCATTGCGACTCGCGTTCACTCGGATAATCCTTCCCCGGCATCCCTTTGCTGTAAAATCCGACCATGTTCGAAATGGCACTTGTCAGCGTTCTGTTTATATCGGTGCTTCGAATGTAAATTTCCTTGTTTAAATAGCGTTCACTGACAAGATGCAGCTGGTCAATGTATCGTGCCTTCAGCTTTCTGCCAAGAATGACGTGTTGGGCCATTCCTTTCTGTAACATTTATTGAAATTACTTGTAAAACGAATGACAAATGAATGCTAACCGGAGATAATTGGCCCCAGCCCTGAGGCCACACTTCTTCCTGGTTCGGGTCGGTTCTGAACGTTCCGGTGGGGGAACGGTCTCCATGACGCCATAACTGCAAATCAAAAACAGATGAAATGGCACAAAGGGATGCACTATAAGTACCGCTTGGACAAGGATTAATTCATCATTAGTGGCGGCGACGAACAAATTTAAAAAACAATTTATAAAGAATAGAGATTTTAAATATAAATTCATCGTAAAAAATTAAATAAATTTAAGGAAAGGCCACGTCTCAGTAGATGGGGAACTGCACATAAATATATTTTTGCACGGAAATTTTTCATTTCATCATTAAATGGAAAAAGGGTGGAGGTTCGAGTCCGTTCAACGACATAAAAATTTTATTTATTTTTGCACAAAAATTAATCGAAAGCTCTTGATGGGAAGCTTTTTCTAAGTATTTATCTCTCGTTTTTTGAGGTCGGTGTGTAAAAAGTTGATTTTCGTGTTTTCTAATTGTATGTTCTTTCTTCATGCGATATTTTGTTCTCTTCTTATATTTATAAATTCACGAGCCTTTAAGCTTTCATTTGATACCAAGAATACAGGCTTTGACCAAGTAAAAAAGGGCTTTTTTGCACTTGGGGGGACACACGAAAAATTTTTATGCGTCTCTACCGCTAATAAAAAGAAAAGTGGAAGTAGAGAAAGAAAATTACAAAAATAGTGTGTGGAAACAAAATTCTCTGTCGTTATTTTTCGGGTGCCCCCAACTGCAAAAGTGCCGAAAAAAGTCAGCCTAAGAAATTGAGGATTCATTCAATGGCCGCGACCGCGGCAATTTGAATCCGCAATGCGTGCGATCCGCGACCGCAGGCTTTTTATTTTTCTGTTTAGGTTCCACCCCTGCTGCTGGTGTCGAGTTTGTTCCTTTGCAAAATTCGTGTTAATAACATCAAAAATTTGAAGGATAATGTTACTAAATATCGAGACGATTTCCCTTAAGAATTGGTGATTCCTTATTTTGCCAGCTAAAGGCAGGATAAGTAGTCGAATTAATTGCTAATTGTTTGTTGGATAAGCTTAAAAACATTTTTATTTAATTAAAGCTATATACTAATTTATTGCACCATAATCTTCAAAATGTTTCGGGTAAACAACAGTCAGCATTATCTCACCGAATCTTCAAGAATTTCATTTTATGTCAGTTTGATAAACTTTTTTGTCCATATTTTAATTTGTTTTTAGGCCGTCTTCTTTCTGTGTTTCCTTATTCATTCCACGAAGTCTACTGACCAAAAGACTAAACTTTGTGCAGACCCCAAATGTAAAGGTAAAAATCTAAACACTGTTTTGACAAAATAATCTTTGTTTTCTCCTTTAGTTGATCTTTTCCCGTCACATTTTGTCCGAGCATATGATTCACCTGATACTTCTTTCCTCAAAGCAAAAGAAAATGCCCTCGTGAAAATCGTTGCCTTCAGCTTTTCTGATAGACCTGATATACTCGAAGCTGAGGTTCAAATATTACTACTATTTTGACAGTGCTGATCAAGTGACTCCCAATTCTTTTTTAGGACAATGAAGGGAAAAAAGGCCTCATTTTCGATAGTCACATTGACATAACGCCTTATGTGTTTTTCTTGGAATCTGCTTTAAAAAGTAACCAAACCCTGTACATGGTGGAACGAATGGGTGACTGGCCGAAGTTAATAAGTGGGTTCATTAGTTAATCATGTGACACTTTCGAACAAATTATATTTTCTTTGTCAATAATTTACATTTTTGAGATCATAAATTCGTATTTTTTAGAAGAAGTCAGTGCTGTCCCTGAACTTTTGAGAATGTACATCAATCATGCAAACAAATTGGAAAATTATTCATTGGACAAGGATCTGGTCGCACAATTAGCAAAGTTTGAGGAATCACAGAAGAAAACAAAAGCGCACCACCATCATCATCATCCAAATTCTCAACAACAACAACAGAAAAACAGCAAGGAACTTTTTACTGCTAAAAGTGACAAAAAAGAAGACGAAAACACAAACAATGAAATGAGAACGGACGAAGGCTTGGAAAGAAAGCAGGCAGTTTCATCACCATCGCATGACCCATCACAACAACCCGAACCAATTCAACGGGATGAAATTCACCACCCAAAACTCAGCCGGAACAAATACTACAACATCAAAATCCAGCAAGCCAAATCCAACAAAACAACAGCAAACTCCACCTCAAGTCCAACCGAATCTGTCGATTGTTGATCAACAAACTCCAAATCAACAGCAAAACTCCACTCCAAGTTCAACCGAATCCATCGACTGATCATCAAAAAGAAACGGATCAGTTCAACAAACGCCAAGCCAAATCCAACCAAATCAACAGCAAACTCCACCTCAAGTCCAACCAAATCATCGACTGATCATCAAAAGAAACGGATTCATCCACAAACGCCAAAGCCAAGCAACCAAATCACAGCAAACTCCACTCCAAGTCCAACCGAATCCATCGACTGTTGATCAACAAACTCCAAATCAACAGCAAACTCCACTCCAAGTTCAACCGAATCCATCGACTGATCATCAAAAAGAAACGGATTCATTCAACAAACGCCAAGCCAAAGCCAACCAAATCAACAGCAAACTCCACCCCAAGTCCAACCGAATCTGTCGACTGTTGATCAAAAAGAAACGGATTCAATCCAACAAACGCCAAGCCAAAGCCAACCAAATCAACAGCTAACTCCACCTCAAGTCCAACCAAATCCATCGACTGTTGATCAACAAACTCCAAATCAACAGCAAACTCCACTCCAAGTTCAACCGAATCCATCGACTGATCATCAAAAAGAAACGGATTCAATTCAACAAACGCCAAGCCAAATCCAACCAAATCAACAGCAAACTCCACCTCAAGTCCAACCAAATCCATCGACTGATCATCAAAAAGAAACGGATTCAATTCAACAAACGCCAAGCCAAAGCCAACCAAATCAACAGCAAACTCCACCCCAAGTCCAACCGAATCTGTCGACTGTTGATCAAAAAGAAACGGATTCAATTCACCTTAAAAGTGAAGATCTTCCAAAGTCAGAAAATGAGCAGGTAGAATATATGACAATGAGCTCATGTCATTCCTTGAAACAAATAACTGATATTACTCAAATTGTGATCCCCTAAAAGAAGAAGATATGTTATATAATACTTATAATTTTGTAAATTAAATAAGCTTGTTAAAAAACCAAGTTATTGCTAACAATCATTTGGAAATTACTGGAACCAATTTTCCACTTTTCAGAAATATTGTTTCAAAGAGGATTGCCAAGAATTGGACGACCGTTTCCCAAATTCTGACCAGACACAACATCCGCAACAACAACCGTTGTCACAAAATCCTTCCACGCTTAAAAGGATGTTTCACGAATGGATGGCATCATTGCGTTCAGTTCTGCCAGAACCTCTCTGTCATTTTGAAGACACGGGTCTCATTGTGCTCGCTTTTGTGATTACGGCATTTGTCGTCCATTTGGTCAATTTGTTGTTTGCCTCCAATTCGGGTGCGACTTTTGTTTGACCACCGTTTTTTCATGCAATTAATTCATTTTAAGGTCCTGCGCCCTTAAATCATCGCCTTCTCCATGATTGTATCACCCGACTGAAGGAGCAGGAATTGATCATCGAAAAAGCGAACAAAAACATGGCCATCAATCAGCAATTTGCCGAGGCTGCGAATGCGGCGGAACATTTGCAAAAACGGAATGAAGCATTGGAGGAGAGCCTTAAATCAGTCGAGAAACGGTATGTGAAGGGAAGAAAAGCAATAGCAAAACATGACAACAATTTTAAGGGCATTTGACCTAGAGGAGGAGAATGGAAAAGTCAAGCAAGCAAACAAAAATATGGGATATGAATTGGAGCAGAGCCAAGCACTCGTTGCCGAACTTAAGGCATCCGTTGAGACAAAACTTGCGGAATTGAAGGTGTGGCGAATTGCAAAATAAATACTTTAATTTAAATTCAACTATCGGTTTCTCTTCCCAGAAAATGAATTCCGTCCAGCAAAGAGTCGAAACTGAACTTAGTGACGCGCTCAACAAATTGGCACAGTCGCAAAACAAAGAGAAGTATTTGGAGCAGGACCTGAAGGAGGCGCAATTGCAATTGGAACGTGTAAAATTGGAATTGGGCGAAGCGCAGAAAGAAATGACAGCGAAGAAAAACGAATGTACTGAGAAAGCGGCGGAAATCGACGAACTTTTGGGGGTTGTGGCTGAGTTGAACAAAGACAAAATTGGCGAAAAGAGCAAAAGCAAAGAGAGAGAGGAGGGGAGGAGGAAAAGCCAGCAAAAAACAACGACAGATGAAAAACAGCAGAACATGGACCATTCTGGCAGTTCAGCGGCTTCTTCACCTGGCCAAAACGCCTCTCTGCTGGAGGTTGTCGAAATGATTAGCAACCATAAACCTTTATTATTGAGGACCCTGACAATGGTGCCGGATCTGGCGGGAGCGCGGGATGGTCAGACTTGGGCGATGGGATGGAAATACAGGGAGCAGAAGCGGAAACAAAGGGAGGAAAACTGCTCGACATTTTGGAGTTGGCCAAACTGAAAAGTCGTCTGCGCAGTTTGGAGACGGAAAGGGACCAGTTAAAGTGAGAAATCGCTGGAAGGGTTGAGCAGAAAAGTTGGGTCGGAATTTCAGATTGACGATGAAAATCACACAGGAAGAAAAGGAGTACTTGGCAAAGGACTTGGACAGGATGCGACAAGAGTTGGTGGAGAAGGAGCGGGACTCTGAACAGCGCGAGTTGGACCGTCATGGGCTCACACAGCAATGCTCAAAACTTTTGCAAATGATCGAAGAGAAAGTGATTCTTTTATTATTAATTTTATCAAATCCGAATCTTCTTTTTCATAGGAGAAAAGAATGGGCTACAGTGAACAGGAACGCGAAAAGTTGCGCACTCGGATTTCGGAGGCTGAGATGGGACTGTTCAGAGTGGAGGATGAAAAGCGGGAACTACAGCATCGCATCAAAGAGTTGGAGCAGTCACTCAAACAGAGCACCGAACTGAATGGCCGTCTTGAGAACAAATTCTATCACGAAGAGAGGCGTCTGAACAGCAAAATTCGACAATTGGAAGAGGTAAACAGAGAGAACGAGGGCAATTGCTTTTTAGTACGCATTTTCCATTAAGCAATTGGCAATTGCGAAGAGTTTGGCCAGTCCTGTGAATATGAGCAGAGGCGGACTCAGTGCTGATCTGAACATGAGTGCCAACTCGTCCGATCAGGGATTCGTCCCGTTGAGCAGTCCGGACGGCGCTGGGGCGAGAATTAGGAGTGCCGTTCCAAGTCTCTGGTCTGAGATTGACACCAACGAACCTGTCGAGGAGTAAGCATTTCTTCTGCTTTTCCCTCCATCCGTTTCTTCCTCTTAGGTTGGTCTCTCTCGAAAGAAAAGCAATGCGCAGGCGCAGCATTCGTTCCGGCATCGCTTCTGGGGAAATAAGTCGGGTGTCGCCCTTTCTGAACGACATTGTTCACGTGAACAAGTTGGGCCATGAGGAGCTGATGAACAGCAGCAAATTCTCGTCCGCTGCCTCCGTCCGTTCTGCCAATGTGCCGCGCCAACGAATGCGTTCTCGTTCCGCGGGTCGTCAATCGATCGCTCGACTCATTCCAGCTTCAAAACCGAATGTTCAAATCCATAAACCCGCCATTCCGGCTTCAAGACCGAATGTCCAGATCCATAAACCCGCTCCGAAAGAACACATTTAAATTGTTGTGTTTTAATGAAGTTTATTTGTATCAAATGGGTCTTGTTTAAGTATGTAATTGGTTATTAAAGATTAAATTTATGTGAGTTTTTCACATGTTTGCGTGTCAATTTTTTGTAATGTCCGTATAATTTCCTTGAGAGCGAAATGCCGCCTAAAAAGTCGTGACATTGTTTGTGGCGGTTTTCTGGGTCGGGGAGCCCGAATCCAATATTCATTTTGACCAATTCCCAATATCTGATCCGCTCACTTTGGTTAAAATAAAAATCGTAGCCCTAGTGAGGATAAGTTCAGCATCCTATACTTCGAATTTTAAGACTAGATTCGAAATTTATTTTATGAATACTATTTCACATTTTATTGATGGATTTAATAATTGAACGGAATTTTTAATATCGAAGAAATGATGTATTCTGAGATACAATTGCATTTTTTGTTCTTCCCAACAATCGAACACTTCCAAATCAATTGTCGTCCATCTGTTCCTGATCATTTCGCGACTTCGGCCGATCATCAGAAACATTTTCATCTAACAGAGTTAATAATTTAGATTCGAATTTATATGCATTTGTTTTTTACCCGGTGCGTCATTCAATGAGCCAACAATTCTTTCCTGGAAAAGAAATTAGAAATATATAAACAAATACTTTCATATTTTGTTACCAAATTTGCTCGCCCTTCTGCGCTAAGCCGTACTCTAAAACAAAAATGAAATAACTACAAAATAATCATAGGCAAATCCATTCAACACTACTACAATAGGCAAGGCAGCCGTAACAAATGGAAAAAAAAATCGGGATAGCTTGTTTAGAGCATCCTGTTCAAATTTTGAAAGAGAAGTGGCCTGGCATGGAAAATTCTAAACCAATGATAGAAAATAAAATTTCATTTCGCGAGGGGAAGAGGGGTTTCCTCCCTTCGATTACGGATGACGTATAAATAAAGTAAACGAAAATTGATTGAAAATATAAAAAAGGAACTTACTCATCCGATCGACTGTCCAACGTAAACCTATGAAAAGACGGGATTAAAGCACCATTTTTTATCTTAAAGACACTGTTTATTCCGATTGTAATTCTAATATAGGGTATCTGTTTGTTATGCCGCCCCCCGCCGGTTGTATGACATTTGCGGTCCAGATAGCAGCCCGAAATAGCGATCATGCCTTTACTCCAGATTCTTCATTAGGGGTGCACTACGTTTCCCCCCCGGTCGTTTCTCGCAGCCACCCCATTTTTCGAAAAAAAAAATTTTTTTTAACAATTTTAAAACATAGAAATTTTCAAAAAAAATTCTTAGGAAAATTTCAAGAAAAAATGCTAAAGTTTTCAATGATTTTTTGGAAAAATTTTGAAAAAACTTAGTAGTCAAGCATAAAAATTTTTGGGTGGGGGGAACGACGGGGGGGGGGGGAAACGACCTGCTCCGCTTCATTAGTGCCTGACTAGCCCAGAAAATTATTAAGGGGAGGGAGGTGCGGCATAACGGAAAAGTACCTAATCTTGAATTCATGGATTTTGTTTTCCGCTATTTGATGACTCACCATTCGTGCAAATCAGCAGCCGAAGGTCCGTCGAAATGGTCGGAATTTCCATTATGTGCCAATTCTCCGTCCTCATCGCACTCATCATCACCGAGAAGGCTGTCATTATCTGACCATTAATACAATTTATAGAATGGCTCCCGAATGCAATAATACACGCGCAAGGGGTGCGCCAGGGACAAATTTTGACACGAAGGTCCAAATTTTTCCCAACGGCGACCTTTTTCTTATCCTTTTTTTTTTTTTTGCTTTTCGCGCGCTTTTCAAAAACATTTGGGGAACGGGTGGAAGTCCGGCAGTGGTGATAGCGCCGCCGTGAAAATTTTGTATTTTTAACTCGTTTTGTTAACAGAGTTTGTCCAAAATGTCCAAATTTTGTAATTTTGAGCCAATTTTTTAAAAATGAGAAATAGGGATTTTATGCGTCGCCGAGTGAAGAGATTTTATGATTAAGAAAATTTGTTCAAATTTTAAGATTATTCATTCTCCCCCCCCCCTCGGTGAACCCACCCCCACCTCTTTTATAGCCGCCCCCTTACGACGAACGAGGGGGGGGGAGGGTAGAAATACCCAGTCAGAATGTGAAGACTCAAATTTGAATTAAAAATAAAAATGGAAGAGTGCGCGACAACCTGACATCTGTTCATCAATCTCGGGATTCATTTCCTGACATTTGCTCAATGTAGAAAACAGTTCAGAAACTAAATTGGATGTTTGAATGGGATGGTAAATGGAAGTTCGGGGGGAGGAAAACAAGGCCCAAATGAAGTTACTACTTCGCATTGCATTTGTCGGGACGAGACGAACTGCCACAGTTTTGACCTCAGGGTCCTCCTCGGTCTCTTCGTCAATGTCGTCGACCTCCGCGGGAACGTATTCAATGTCTAAAAACTGTCATTGTTGAATTCACCAATTTTTACATAGGAAAGTCTGACTATGAAAAGCGCAGTTTCCAAGCACTGCTTCAAAATGGGTTTTTGAGTTTTATGAAATCCCACCAGTCTTTGAATAGTCAACCATCAGAAAAAGGCATGGCTCGGAAAAGTCTTCGCTGGCTCCGGATGCTGCATGGACGACAATTGACGGAATAGGCAAACGAAAACCATTTTTAGTGCCGTGGCTTATCCAAACCAAAGCGCTAAATTGGGATTTCGTTTGTATTTGTTTATGATTGTTAGGTCAAGAAGACTGTTAAAAAGATGTTTTCAAGGAACTTGTATTTAGCCTTTCACTAAGTTTGTCTTGTGCTGAGTTCGTAATTAGCTAAAACGGGTGCCCAAAATCACAATGAGGCTATTTTTGAAGACTAAAAAGCTCCTCACACATGACAAAATGGGCAGAATCTTGGCCTACCTCTCTACCAAATATAAAGTTCCCTGGCCAATGCAATGGTTTTCCCAATGAGCGACCACTTGCCCCTCCGTTTCGATTACCGCCTCTGTCGGCGGATCCAATTCTTGCAATGTAAGCATTAAGATAATATTATGAGGTGATTATGACGAGCTAAACGAAGGTATTCAAAACAAGTTTTTTTTAAGCACAAATCAACCAATAGTCGGATTAAGAAATCTGATCAAAAAATGAGCGTTCAAAATTTCTGCCAAGGACCACTTTTAATCGACACAAAATTATTTAAAAAAAAATCATTTCAGTTACAAGCACCCCAATGCATATAATTCTAGAAACTAACAATTTACCAAAGTCTAAAGCTGAGAGTAAAAGATTTATCGTTCCGTGACCACTGAAATACATTCAAGAGATGGTGATTACAAAACGGAACATAATGGTGACAGGACCGTCCAGTGCTTAAGCACAAATCAATAATATGCCCATCGCGTCATTCATCAATACAGTTCTTTCCTCCACGAAGACGCAGGACAAGATGGAGAGTGGACTCCTTCTGAATATTGTAGTCCGCAAGGGTGCGGCCATCCTCCAGCTGCTTTCCTGAACAGTAATCGTTTTAACAAGAATGTTTGAAAAAATGGAAATGTACCAGCGAAGATGAGACGCTGTTGGTCCGGTGGGATGCCCTCTTTGTCCTGGATCTTCGCCTTCACATTCTCGATGGTGTCGCTCGCCTCAACTTCGAGCGTGATCGTCTTGCCGGTGAGAGTCTTCACAAAGATCTGCATTCCTCCACGAAGACGCAGGACGAGATGGAGAGTGGACTCCTTCTGGATGTTGTAGTCCGCGAGAGTTCGGCCGTCCTCCAGCTGCTTTCCTGAACAATATTGTTTTATGAATGCTTAGAAAACGGAAATGTACCAGCGAAGATGAGACGCTGTTGGTCCGGTGGGATGCCCTCTTTGTCCTGGATCTTCGCCTTCACATTCTCGATGGTGTCGCTCGCCTCAACTTCGAGCGTGATCGTCTTGCCGGTGAGAGTCTTCACAAAGATCTGCATTCCTCCACGAAGACGCAGGACAAGATGGAGAGTGGACTCCTTCTGGATGTTGTAGTCCGCGAGGGTTCGGCCATCCTCCAGCTGCTTTCCTGAACAATTATTGTTTTATGAATGCTTAGAAAACGGAAATGTACCAGCAAAGATGAGACGCTGTTGGTCCGGTGGGATGCCCTCTTTGTCCTGGATCTTCGCCTTCACATTCTCGATGGTGTCGCTCGCCTCAACTTCGAGGGTGATCGTCTTGCCGGTGAGGGTCTTGACAAAGATTTGCATTATAATGAATATAGAGTATTCGCTAAAAAATTAGAAGGAACAAAATAAATAAATGACTGAGTTAAAATAAAAAATGGGACAAATATAAATGCTTTGAGTTAAATTCAATTAGCTGTCATATGACTAAATGACGGAATGTACAAATTAGAAAAGAATAAATGATGAAATGGAAAGACCCAGAAGTGGAAATAAAATAAATGATGAAATGGAAAGACCCAGAAGTGGAAATAATTAAATGTCACGGGGAACAAGCCGAATGTAGTATGTGTGGATGATGATTGTGAAAGGAGAGAGAGAGAGCGAAAATAAAAGAACAGAGAAATGCAGAGATGTAAAGAGCATGTATGTGGAAAGAAAAGGAAGCAAAATTATGGGGGGGGGGGGGGAGCGGTAATCGAAGAATGGTGGAAGGCAGTGGAAGGAGGAAGAGAGAAGTGGTGAGGGGAGGAAAACATTGGTAAATGGAAGGAAGGGGTAACTCACAATCAGCAGTGGAAGAGGGATGAGAAGTGGGAGAAGGAGGGAGAAGTGGGAAGTGTTGCCTGGTACTAAAACATTCATTCGTTTGTGAGAGAAACTGAATATGACAGTAAACGTGTACAACATGTACGTCGTACATGCGATTATCATGAAAACAAAAAAAGAAAACGCAACTTCATTACAGGAGGATAAGTATACATATTTGTGGAGCAGGGCTGGAGCGCGCACAGAAAAAAAACCGCGGCCGCGCATCGCGCATTCAAATTGCCGCGGCCGCGACCGCGCAAAAAAAAATGCCGCGAATCGCGGATCGCGGTCGCGCTCCAGCCCTGTTGTGGAGCAAAAAAAATATATGAAAAATGAAAACTTCAGAAGATCAAAAGAAAACCGGCTCTATTCCGGTTACACGTCCAATGAATGACTTTAAGTTAGAAAAAAATTGTGGCCTAAGAAACTAATTATCCCATCTGAACCCTTCTGGTATTCACTAAGAAAATTTAGGTGTAATTATTAATTAGTTGATTTTAAATTCATATCTGTCGTTTTTTGGAATCGAATGTCTCCCTCAACTAACACCGACTTAGTCACGCCAAATTATATTGCTGAAATTGTTGGAGTTAATGAGACTGTCGCCCCACAACAGCAATTGAATTTGCTGGTGGAAGATGCGCTGGACTGGGCCCACTGCTTTGGCCTTGTGTTACGTACAACGGAACATAAAGACCGGTTTGCCTGCAATAATTCAGCATGTTTTACTCTGCCCATTCTTCTCTAAACAAATTCACAATTTTACTGTTTGAGGTGTTTTTCAATTTTAGGAGCGATGTTTGCCAAGCAGCTCCATTTGCGCTTTTCCCATCGCCTTTCCCGCGTAATCTTTTTGACGAAGCAATGGCGGTCCAAAAGGTCTTAAAACATTCACAAATTGATTCAGCGCAAATCAGCATCTTTCAGGATTTGAACTTGTTGTATTTTCGTATCTCGTGGGACTTGGAATTTCTGAAGGAAGCGCACCAACACGTGATCCCCTCGGATGCATTCACTCGGAAAATGCTCGAAATTTTGGAAGATGTGCACAGCGGCGGTGTCAAACAGCATATCACTCTGCTTACACAACGCGCGGTTAATTATTAGCAATTGGAGGGGTAAATCAATTTTTTTGCGGTTTTTCTACTCTTATTGTTAGGCATTTTAATTTTTGATTTGTTTACCATCACAAGTACCTACATTTATTCATCCATTTATGTTTTTAAGGATTACATGTGCCATGTAACAACAACTGATGACCAAACAGAGACAGCGAGGCAACAGCAATTCGAGCTTAAGCAGGTTCTATCTGTCGTAAAAATCTCCGCCTTTAACAATTTGTGTTCTTTTTTCAGATTGAGGTGAATAACATAGCCGTGAGTATGGGCGGATTGGCTCAGCGTGCTTCCGTTCTTCATCGACGCATGTTGCAAAAAACCAGCAAAACGAGAGTAATTGAAAAAATTGACTCAGTTTTGCCTGAAAATCGACCAATTGACACACTGACTGAAGGCATTCATAACGCTTGGTTGGACCTGTTGTTTTTTCATCAGTAAAACAAAAATTAATAATTTGGCGTTATTTGTTTAGGAAACAATTTGGCGACCCAAATGCAATTCTTTTGGTTGTTGTGGGCGAAGTGAACCAAAACCAATTCGATCAACGATTTGTGGAATATGAAATGGAGCAAAAAACGACGGGACAAATCAAAATTGTTCGTCTCACACTTACGCAATGTTCGCAAAAGTAAAACAAAAGGCAAAAACAAGTCGGAAATCAACTAAACTAACAATAAGCATTTTTCAAATTACAGGCTGAAACTTGACCCAAAGGAGTACACTCTTCATTTGGACGCCTTTAAAGTCGCGGTTGTCTATTTCCGGGCTGGTTATGCACCTGAGGATTATCCAACCCAAGCGGAAGTGGGAGGCGAGACGGACCATCGAACGATCGACGGCTATTGTATTAACCAACGCAACGTTTAATCTTCTTTCATAAACAACAGACATTCAGAAATGCCCATGGATTGGTCTTCAAGTGGCAAACACGAAAAAAGTTCAACAAGTTGGTGAATTGTTTTTTGTTTGTTTTTTTTTCGAAATTTAAATTTCAGGTTCTTGATACTCCCGGTGCTGTCGAACGTTTCTTCAACGGACCAGCCGATGAACAGAAAGTGGCCGCAATTCGTCATGTCTTCGCAAAAATGTGGGGATTGGATCGTGACGATGCTGAAACAAACAAAGTTATGCAAGTGAGAATTTACACTTTCAGTGTCTTTCATCAGTCAGTTTCGTCTTACAATTAGGATGCCATTACCAATCCCCAGCGTTATGTGTTGAAGCCTCAACTTGAGGGCGGAGGCGGTAACCATTTTGGAGAGGAAATTGTGAGCAAACTCCGCACGTTGACTCCTGCTGAACGGGCTGCTTTCATTTTGATGGAAAAGATACAGCCACTGGTAGTAAAGGTAGGCGTTTTTGACTAATTCTTGGAGAGTTTAAAAAAGCATTATTTTTAAATTTAAAAAACAAAATAAGGTTTTGTTTTTACAGAACTATCTGATCCGGCCTTTCCTTCCTCCAACTCTTGCCAACGTCGTCAGTGAGTTGGGCATCTACGGCTGTTTGGTGGGTGACGGACGAGACCTAAGTGTGAGCCACAATAACGCTCATGGGCACATTTTGCGCACGAAATCCGAACATGTGAACGAAGGCGGCGTGGCTGTCGGTGCAGCAGTGATTGACACACCTTTTCTATTTTGACGAGCATTTATCAAAATATTCTAATCTAATGGCACTTTTTCACTTAATCATTTTCATTTTTTCTTATTGTAATTGGTAGATTTTACTTTAAAAAATTTTTTAATTTTGTGGAATACATTATTTGATTAACAAATTTGTGTATATTAACAATATTTACCTATCATTTCACTTATATTATTTACATTTTCTCATATTTGCTTTCCTAAGTGTTCTACTACTTATAAAATCAGCAAAAAATGTTCAAAGGAGACGAAGTTATCTTCCAAAAAAAGCGTCGGTTCCGTTACACTTGCCTTGAGGAACGCAAAATGTGGCATTTTTTTGTACGGGAATTGAAGGCGCAAAATCCGGACGCACTGCGAAAGCGAATAACGCTGTGGGAAATGTATGAGGGCGAAGAGAGGACGACCAAAAAAATGTTCGGCCTTGAGTCACAGTGAGTTTTGTTTAAACACCGAAAAAAGACGTCAAATAATGAGATGAGATATCGTATTTCCTAAAATTAAGCCCCGGGACCTATTTTTCAACCTTTCAAGGGAGGGGGCTTTTAATTTACAACTCCCATTTTTCAAAAATCCAACAAATAGGCGATTTTTTGTAAAAATACCGAATTATTTTTTAGTGATTTTAATTAAAAACTATTTTTTTCCAATTTTGGTAGTGATTCCGAAAGTTTGTATCGTGAAACCATGTTAGTTTTGGTGCCCATAATTTAATAAAGTATTTAAGACCCGCTAATTGTTTTATTTTTTCAGTTTTCGTAAATACATGTTGCCGCGCATCAATCACGCTGCTGTGCCTAGGGAGGATCTGTTCTTGCTTCTTCGTTTTTTCCGAGCCCATCTCACCACGGCACAGCGCAAAGAGTGAGTCGGCACTCACATGCAAGTTCAAATGCAACGCAATGGTCTGAACTTTTCAGGCTTGAACACCTCCACGACTGCGAAATTGAGTGTGAGAGGAACGGAATATTTTTGCGAGCGCGAATTGAAAGTGACTATTTTTCGAGTTTTTGCATAAAATAGTGATTGTTTTCATTCAGATAAAGCCGGAGAGTTCTTCTTTCCAACTCAAGAGCAAGAAAGTACAATTCTCCGACCATTGGACGACGAGGACCAAAGCGAAGGGGCCAAAACGGAGGAGGAGAAGGAAGATTCAGTGGTTGCGGAAAGTGTTTATGGCGACGACGAGGACATTGACGAGGAGGAGAGAGAGGGGGCGGAGAATCATCCGCCGCGAAGGCAAACGCCGTCGATTGAACGCAACGGAACGACGACAAAAAGCAATGGGCCCAATAAAGCGAGCAAAAGCAACAATGTGGACAAAAGGAAGGACATCGTGGCACAAAACACGCGTTCGGGTTGGATCAGCAAGGCATTGCTCAGCCGTCCTCCGCTGTCGCGACCGCCAAAACGGAAGCGGAACAACCGGGACACAACCACGGTCATTGTGCTTGAGCAAGACAATGCCGCCGACAAGGGTCAAGAGCAGAACAAAAACGGAAATGGTCAAGAGCAGGGCAACAATGCCGCCAAACGTCAGGAGCACAAGCGGCGCGACACAACAGCTGATGTGCTTGGGTCCGGCAATGCTTCGCCTTTGGCGCGCAGCACTCCTCAGCCGATGGACCAGGAAAATGAGCAAGTGTGTGTTACGCATAATTACTGACTGGATTGTTTCATTTAAACGCATGATTTACATAAACAAATATTAATAATCATGTTTTGTATGAGAATTCACCAAAAAAGATTTGCAGTCATGCAGCAACCGACTCTCCTCCTTACTGCCTCAACTCGTTAGCCCCGTTGAACAGCCTGACAATGCGACGAAAGTTCTTCACCAGTCGACCAGTCATGTTGTTGATAAGGCAAGATACAATAAATTCATCTAATAATAAACATAAGCTGTTTAGACCAACGCGATAAACACTGCCAAAATGAAGCGCCATTTTCTTGCTGGATCGCTTAAATTGCTTGACAGCAAAATGAATTATGATGCATTTGTCCGTCCTTTTACTGGGGGAAAATTTGAGAAAGTAAAATTTAAAGAGAATCGCAAATATTAGTTTTGTTTTCACTTTAGGGCGTTCGTTCCATTGCTTGGTTTGTTGAGAAGGCGTAGCAGCGGGCGAACACTTTTTCCAGTTAAAGCAAAAAAACGGATTTTACGAGTCTGGATGGAATTCACTTCACTTAAGGAAAGGCGTTCTCATTTTTATCTCCGATTTCAAGGAAAATTTTCCTATTATTTCACATATAAGTCCGAACATTTATTTGTTATTTATTTGTATGACTCATCGACCCCACAATAAACGATAAATTATCGACCATGGAAATTATTTCTTATTGATTTAATTGTTCGTCCAAGTCGATGTTTTCTTTCCAATTTTTGTATTAAATTGTTTCTATTTTTTCAGAATCAAAAAATAATAAAACTCGCGAATCCTCAACAAAATGAGCAACCAATCCGCGGCTCAAATCGCTGACGAATATGAGAGGTGTGTTTTTAATTTAGTGCTCTGTTTGACATTTTTTCTTTGTTTTAATCAATTTTACTGCATTTAGGGGTGACGGTGAAGTCATCAAGAGCAACCAGGGCAAGCGCACCAAGTCCGAACAGGTCGGATCGTTTGTTGTATAATAAGGCTGAGTCATTGGCTTTTCTAAAAAAAGGACCTTTTTGATCAGGGACGGTCCCAGTGGGACCCCCCCCCCCCAACCACTCGAGATTTCAAATAGTTTTTTTTCTGTAAATTTTCGACAATATAATTTTGCAAAAAAATGCGTTAATGGAAATTACATTTAGTAATGAAAATTAAATTGAATTCTACCACAAACAAATTCAATTGCTGATTTTCAACTCTTGATGCGAAAACAAGCTAACTTTACGGTCCGTCGTTCATTGTGCAGGCATTTTAAAGACTGACCACCACTCCTCATTTTGCGACAGGTTGAGCACAAACATGGACATCCGGAGGGCGACACGCGTCGCATTGTGGACAACGCGGTGAAGGGGGAGGAGAAGCGCAAGGAGAAGGAGCGCACCACGTCACAGTCGTCGAAGTGAACGAACGAATGGAGACGGCACTTTGGCATTTTGGAGGGGAGAAATTGCTGATGGAACGATGCAGAAATGAGGAGGAAAATCCGTCGATGTTCATTCATTATTTATAAAAGATATTATTGACCAAAATTGTGTGTGTGCCTTCGTTCTCTGGGCTTCCATCCCTTTACCAAAATGGCACATTGAAACAGTTGCTATATTTTTAAAGTTTCATCAAATCAATTAGCAGTTTCAGTTGGTGGAAGACCAGGGACAAAATATCACACAAAAATGGATAATTACTGAGGGACCAAAAATATTCTCTCCTTTTTCACATGTTATTACATTCGTACATCGTTTTGCATAAATTCATTTTGTTGGAAATGAAATCACTTTGTTAATAGTAAAAAGCGGATCCAAACCAATGACAAATGATCATTAAAATTTGAGAGGAAAAAATGCATTAAATTGAGTATTTTTGCTGGTTTTTTCATTTGATAGATTTTTCTGATTACTTGGCGTCTGCACCAAAAAAAAAATGGAAAAGTTGTAATAGCAAATCGATCTACACGATAAAAATGGGTTTAAAATGATTTGGCAGTTACAGTTTGGGTGGTTCCCTTGTCAGTGGTTCGTGAGATATTCAGCTAAAAAGACCATTACTCTCCATGCAAGCAATAAATAAGTGATCAAATCCACTTCATATTAAAATAAATGGTAAAATCTTTGAGTTTCCCATTTCCATGTTCTCCCGGTTCCATTTTTTCATAAATTTCTTGAGCTTTAAGGAGGCGTTCCATTATTAAGGAGTGCTCGGGAACCGATGCCGAATCGAGAAAGATTCACTTTTTTGGTCTCTGTATCGGTTCTCATCAAATCGACAGTATTATGCTGTTTAATTGTAATTTCACTAATTAAGGGTGGAGCTAGGGGGAGGCGGACTGACAAATGAGGGAGCCAATGCCCCCCCCCCACCCGCCTTGAAATCCGAAAACCCTAGAAAAATGCAAAATTTTCCCCTTTTTGGACAAAAGAGTAAAGCGAAAAGGGACAATAATCCGCCGGAGACTCTCGCCCGCCCCCCGAAGCCAAAGGTCTGAGTACCCTATTCCCTTGTCATTAATGAATATGGTCGTAAGATCAAATTGGGAATTGATGCTTTTGGATGCAAATCACCGCAAATCGCTTCAAACACAAAAATTGGCTCAAAAAATCAAGTGACTTGATGAACCAAAGCCATGGCTCGAATTCATCGTAAAATTTGAAATCAGTAAAAAAAGATGTTCCTCATTTGGTGGAAAATGAGTTAATTGGGTTCGCAGTTCGCACACCTTCGGATGACTTCCAAAGACTGCGATTCAAGAAATATTATCACAACTTTTATACTGCTGGTTTCTGCTTAATTTCAAGGCTTTTTTTGAAATAAAAATATCTTGTAAATTGGTCCGCTGTCTTGTGAATTAAAATTCTTATTTTCAAGGACCTCCTTGCATCCAAGGACGAATTCCACCCATTCAAAGCTTTTCATATAACTTTTGGCTAAAATTAAAAAAACATATGCCATTATTCTGTCCTAAGCTTGCCAAGTTTTTCTTTCGTAACAGTTTAGTGCAACAGAGTATTTCTTAAGGGTTTCGCTGCTTTGGCTTTCTGTGGCCAACATTTTGTGAGTGTCCGGCGGCAGAGAAGCAGACAAAGGCGGGCAGAGAATGGGTGTGCCGGTCGCTGATTGGCTGCTTGTCGTCCCTTGCTGCTGCTGAAGGGGCGGAGCCTCGCGGGGAGAAAAGCGTCTCACTCACTCTCTCCCTATTCTCTGCCCTCTCTTTTTCCCCTCTCTTTCCCCTTTCTCTCCCCTTTCCTTTTCCCCTTCTCTGCCCTTTCTTTTCTCCCTCACTTTTTCCTCTCATTCATTTCATTTCATTCCTTCGCCGTTTGGGTGGAGAAAGTGTTTGTTGCTCTTTTCTTTTCTGTCTCATTACGCAAATACACAACACATCTCTTCACATTATCACCATCATTCATTCATTCGTTTGTCTCCGTTTTTCCTTCTTTTCCCTTCCCCAATTTAACTGCGTTTGCGTTTGGAGTCGACCGAACGACCGACCGACCGATTCCTTAGAGCCGAATACATTCGTTATTTCGAATTTAAGTGTGTATTTATCTTAGGTATTTGAAAAGTGAAGTGTTGTATCTAATGTACGCCTAATTAACTCCCCCGCCCTTTTTTATAAATTGAATTACTGTAAAAATGGCTATTACTTACCATCGACCCCTACCCTTCTAAGAATTTAAAGCGTTTTGCATTCAACTGCTTTGATAAATGAATGTGCATTCGTTATGCATTTATGTACAGGCATATTTTATGTAAAATCCATTTTTCGCTTCGCTTTCATTTATTGTCATTTTCCCTAATCCCTCCCTTCTTAAAAAGGGAAAGACAATCCGACAAGAGGAAAAAAGGACACTAATGATGAGATGAATCAGAAAAAAGTCAGAACCCATCTACGAACTCTTAACTAATTACTATTGACTTGACAAATTCGATGCTGGTTTTGCTTGATTTGTTTGAAAAGTTTTGCTGTCTTTCTACTGTACTCATCATGATGCGAATGTATGCGTCTCATGAGTTTTACAAATGCAGTCAAATCTCTGGCTTATTCATCACCGCCCTTCTCTATCGATGGTCGGCTAATGAGCGGGGAAAGGGGGGGGGAAGGATGGATGAATGCTTTTTACTGGTTGCTTTTGGACGGTGGTGCCCAGCAGAGCCTAAGCGACTGCTGAGGACGGAAGAGAAGAAAGAGCACAGAGAACAGAAAGAACATTGCCCTCCCACGCCCTCCGCCGCTTGGTTGGCGAGTGAAAGAGCAATTTTGGTTGGTGGACGACGCCGACGAATTCGACCGCCGCCGCTGTGCGATTCCCCCCCCCCCCCCCCCCCGACATTCTTTTCCTTTCATTCTTTCTGTGGCGATTCATTCACTCTCAGTCCATCTCTCTCTCTCTCTCTCTCTCTCTTTTTGCCATTTCCCATAAACAAAATCCCCCCCCCCCCCCCTCCGCCCGTCTCTCTTCTGCCCCGCCGATTAACATTATCATCCAAATCCGATCCTGCAAAGCGTTCGTTCCCAATTTTGAAGTTTTTGAAAACGCGTCGTCGCTGATTCATATGTTCAAAATATCCTGTTTCCGAACGCACTTTTTTTGCCCATAAGGAATTAATCTCTCTATTAAAAAATGATTGTGCGACACTGACCCATTCATTCAGTAAAAATAAATGATTTATCAGTCAAATTGACTGTTTGTGTCTGTTGACTTACATAAAAAATGCAATAATTACTCATAATTTTTAACATGTTGAGACTTTAAAAATTGCGATGTCGGGAGAAGACGACGAAGCAGTTCAGGCGATTGTCGATGACATAATGGACAAAACGAGTGGGACAGAAGACATTGAGCAGCCAACACAAGGTTAGTTAATTAAAAAACAAATGCAATTATTCAAGGAAAAAGTTTTATTAGCTATTTGACAAAAATAAGCCATTTAAAATTCTCAACTTTCCGATATTTATGAAAATCCTTTTCAGCATCAAATTTTACAAGCAATGAGCAGCAGCAGCAAAATGCGACCACTCAAAAACTTCAGCAACAACGAGTTGAAGCAGTTCAGCGCCAGCATTTGCCCAAAAATGAGACTGAGTCGGCGTCACCTTCGCTCGCCAACCCTTTGTCGGTGTGCAGTGGCAGTCGCCGTTCGACCAGCGCCGACTCCGAACGCTCACTTCGACTAGAAATCGCGGAAAGCAGCGGAGGCGGCACAAGCGGAGCGGAATCGCCGCTGGCAATGCCAATTTTGGACAAAAGCGGTTGCGTCACTCCAACAAATGCAACGTACCGCGGAGCACCAAACACCAATGGTGGTTGGAAATACTGGCATTTTTTACAACTAAGTTGGGTAAATAAACAACAAAAAAAAAGTTATAGGCAATGTTCAACCAAATTGTGAGGACAAAACGCCAATAGCGAACCCAACGGAAGACATGGCGAATAAAGCAAAAGACGGAGGAGGACACATTGCGGAGGACGACGTTCAAAAGGTTCAAACTTACTGAACAATGCGATCATGAATTGCAACAAAAAAAAAACAAGCTGGGCATTTGTATAGATTAGGGGTCGATAAAACCAAAGGGGGAGGAACTCTTTCGATTTGAAAAAAAAAAGAATTTTATTTTGAGGAAAAACAAAAATAATCTAAATAAGGTAGCACACATTCATGATCAGCAACCTTAAAAATGCGTATAATTATCAAAACAAAGGGTCTCTCTCCCTTTTGGTTTTGTCGACTCCTAATCTATACAAGTGCCAGATAAATTTTAAACAACAATTATTAAAAAGGTTGCTGTTCCAAACCGTGTTTAGACTAAATAAACCCTTTTATGCAATATTTAAACTGAATTAGAAAAAAATCCGTAAATTTAAGCATTAGTACAGCCGTCCAAATTAATATTTTTGTGTAATTTTTTACAATTTTGCCATTTTTTAGGAACAGCCGAATCCAATGGCGGAAAAAGGCACCGTTCCAACGGTGGTCGAGTCGAACAGCGTAAAGGAACACGACGGAGAGGCGATTGCCATCGCCCCTGGCGAGCCGACCGATTCCGTCGCCCCAATGGCACCGCCGTCGGCGGCGACTTCGCCAGCGCCACCAAAAACGCCTGCTTCGGCAGACGATGTTTCTTCATCCGCACCGAATTCGACTGGTGCTGCTGCAATTATACTTTCTTCGTCCGCTCCTTCAACTAGTTCAACAACAATGCCACAAACAAACCCATCCCAAAGTGACACCACCGACGAAAACGGCACACAAACAGCGGTGGTGGTGCCATTGGTGTCAAGCGGCGTAACTGTAAGGGATTTTTGACTGATTGTTGCATTTCTAATCACTGTCAGAGGCCATATTTTTGGGACTTTTGGATTTAAACAGTAATTTTTCTCGAGTTTTGGTTCCCCTACCCCATTTTACTTCGGCACATTTAATTTATTCCGTACAATTTCTTATTTGTTTAGTCCACAACAACCTCATCGGCATCAATTGTCACCACATCTGCTGCTGTTGTTGCTCCATCTTCTTCCCCGCCGACATTGGCGAGCAGTGGCGGCATCAGTGGCACTAGTACAATCGTAACGGTGTCCATCGCGGGCAAAAGTGCCGCGAGTATTACCGCCGCGGCAGCAGCGGCGGCAGCCGCGCGTTCGACGGGCGCTTCGGCGACTGCGCCCGCACCGCCGACGCTCGCGTTGATGCGCGCGCCCATCCAACCAAAGCCGGTGACGCGCATTTTGCCAAGGCCAACGGCCAAAAAGGTACTTCAAATGGTAGTCATTTCCTTGTTTTGTTTTACTACATTGATTAAAGGCAGTTCCATTCCCCCCCCCCCCCGGAAAATTTTTTCTAAAATTTCTCAAACCTAGAAGATTTTCAAGAAAAAAAATCTTAGGAAATTTTTTACATGAAAGATTCAAGGAAAAAAGATATTTTTTTCAGCGAATTTTAGGAAAATTTTTGAGAAAAACTTAGTAACTCATCATAAAATTTCGAAAATACGCTGGAAAAAGTTTCAAAAATTTTTTTTTCTTGTAATTTCTTACAAAAACATTTCCTAAGATTTCTAGGTTTGAGAAAAAAATAATAATGCACCCGATTAAAAGAGAGTCGAGAAATTTCGTGCAATGACTAAAAACAAAATAAAATGTCCCTTTTGCAGACCCAGCAAGTGAACAGCACTGCAGGGACTACAACAACAACCGCAAATGCCAATTGTCCAACATGGACAGCAGCAACGACAACGATGTCGACAGTTGCGAACATTAGTGGCACAACAATGGCAATTGCCGCCAAACCGGGGGCCCCGAAAAGTGGGCTGTTGGGCACTGGTGGTGCACCCGTTCGTGGCCAGTTGACAAGCGGTTCGACAATGGTATTCAGTGGCGCAAAAACTGTGACAACAGCAACAAATGCGGTGCAACAGCACAACCAGAAAAGTGCGGCGGGAGGGCATTTTGCGGCTGTTCCGATTGCTAATTGCTTTTGAATTTCAGTTCTTGCTAATGGCACCATTAGTTCGGCAACAACAAAATTTGCTGCTGTTGTACCACAACGGGTCGGCAGTGTTGTTGCACCATTGACACCACCCATTGAAGCGAAGGAGCCGCAGAGGGAATACACGACAAGTACAAGCAGTACCACCTGTACAACTTTCACCACAACCACAGAAATGTCGGCATCGTCGCTGGACAAATTTGCCGACACGGTGAACAGAGTGGCAGCCGGAACGGAAATTTCCCCACCGCATCCGTCGATGCAACAGCAAATTGTTGTTGCCTATTCGTCGGCAGCAACCGCGACGACATTGGCGAGCAGTACGGCAATACTAACAACGACGACAACGGCAAGCAGTACAGCAGCAGCAATACAACCACCAATTGCAACAATGGCAAAAGGGCAACCGCCGCAACTCGGCACGGAGAGGGGCCAACAAATGTTGAAGCCGAAGGCGCCCAAGAAGAAGAAGGCACCAGCAGCGCCAAAAGCGAAGAATGGCGCGACGAACGGAATTGACGAAGGGACGGAGCAACGGAACACAACGACCATTTCAGTTGTCGACATGCAGCAGCAGCAACAACAACTTCAACAGGTAAGCAAAGGGAATTGTAGTGTAAGAGCAACAAGAAAACTGTTGGGATAAAACTGGAAACAACGGAATAAATTCTGTATCATGGCATTACCTTTTTTCAATTTTGGTCTTTCAACCCTATTTCATAATTCTTTTGTCGGTAAAAATTGGCTTCTGAAGGCGGGGTCCTGGCATATTTGTAAAGGCCGAAAATCGAGGCCCATTCTTCTCCATTTTGAATTTAAAGTCCTTGTCAAGTTGTAAATATCATTCGGTGCATGAAAAAAGCATACGAAAAAGGGCTTTCTGTAATATAAACAGCTACGGAAATGGACAGATAATTAAATAAAACAAAAATAAAAATTGCTATTTGTCCCGTTAATATTTATTCTTTTTTGTCCCTTCGTTTTTTCCGATTTCCCTCTTTCGATTGGCAATGAGTCATTCCTTTGCCTTCACACAATTCCCTTTTCAGTCGTCTTCCACCGCCTCTTTGTTCCCCCTTTGTCCGTCCGTCTCATCGAACGCCCCGGGCGGCGGCATGCTTTTCCCGTCAAACTTTGCGCTCGCCGCCACGCCCAACGGCACTGTCGGTGCCAGTCTGATGGCGGCGTATCCGAACGGAGGCGCCAGCGGCGGAATTACGCAATATTTCATACGCCAGGTTTCTATGAAGATTTACTTCATAAGAAATTTTAATGGCATTTTTATTACGGGTGGGTAGGATTATAATTTGTTATTTAAATGATAAACCATGGCATTTCCCTTTGAAATGCATCTTCCTTCCTCCTACCTTTCAGACCACTTCGTCGGGCCATCAGCAGCTGATCCCCGTCATACCGTCGCAGCAACAGTTTTTCTTTTCACCAATGCCGGAAGCGGTCGACCCGAACAATGCCATCGCAACAAATGGCCCACCAACGGCAGCGCATTTCCAAGGTTTGGGAATTATTGTGGAAACATTGGGACTCAAACGTCACGGAACTTTGGGCTTTATTTCCGCTACGGAGTTGGCCTTGCCAAAGCGATTGCTTGTGCCAATTTAAGTCGGGCCCTAAAGCAAAATTTTTGTAAAGTCTCGCAATTTTTGACTGATACTTCCATAAAAAAAGAGAGACACAAATGAATATAATATTGCATTTGCTGAATGTTTATTTGTTTTTTTGAGAATGGAATGATTTTTGTTTTTCCGTAGGACAAACGACGGATGACCAACAGCAACGGATGGTCATTCAGCAGCAGCAACAACAACAGCAACACCAAGTCCGCAATTTGTACTTCCGCTCCGGAAACGAGCTTATCATGCGTAATTTCTAACTTTATCCAATCATACTAATGGGATTTACCAACAAAATCAGGCCCGTAACCAAAAAACATAACTCAATTCACTTAATCTGACCCAAATTTTCTAAATTTTCCGGCCTTATATTTTTGACAAATTAGGTCTCAAAATGGCCAAAATTGTCCGTTTATATTCAGGAAAATTACATGGGCCAAAAATTTTGGGTCGGAAGAGAAAAAAAAAAGGAGCACTTCGGGTGCACCTACTGAAATTCGGGCCTGAATACAAAAAACCACTAATCGACCATTTTCCGTCCTCATTTATGTTTTTTAGCTGCAATGGTCTCAAACAGTGTTGTTAGCGGTGCCAATGTCAGTTTGACTTCGTCGGCGGTGCCCTCCTCCCAACACTCGGCGGTCGCCCAAGCGAATTTTGTTGCCTCCACCACCCAACACCACCGACCCTCACCCGTCCAACCCCAACAAAAGGGCACCTTTGTCGGCATTCAGCCCAAGGGGGGAATGCCACCGACGGCGGTGGCAGCGAGGACAGCGATAGCGCCGAAGGGGAGTCAGCAGCAGACAACGGGGGAAGGTGAGCCAGCCAAAATGGGAACGGAATGGGACCAATTCATAGGGGGGGGGGGGTCAGAAATTTGTCTGTACGAAACACCCCCTGAGAGACCAAAATTTACAAAATTAAAAAACCAAATTCAATTTTATAAATTTACGAAATTTGGAAAATGTGAAAAAGAATTTCGTTTTAACGAAACACAATTTAAAATAGTAAATTTTTTGAGTTTTTAGAATAAAAATTTTGATTTCCTCCAATTTTCGTAAAATTTTCCCATCTTTACGTGTGCTTTTTCGATTTTCACCGAAAATTTTTCTAAATTGACCACTCGTACGATTTACGAAATTAACCCCTCCTTCCCCCCCCCCCCCCCTCCATTGTCCACCAATGACTCAATTTGAATTTGTTCATCCCGCCGCAGGGCCTTCCTCTGCCCACCAACCCGTCTCGACTCCCGTGGTGATGATCGGTGGTCCGTCACACCACTCGCCCTACCAACAGCAGTTGGCCCCTTCCCAGCAACAGTACTTTCTGACTCCGTCCGGTGCCATTGTCACTTTGCAGGCGCCGCCGCCTCACCAACTCCAACCACAACAGCAGCACATTCCGGTTGGGTCACCAGCTTATAATGAATGGCTTTTAATGATAATAATATTCAGACAATTGGCAATGTGCGAATAATGCCACAGTCCAGCAACAGTTCGACGCCGATGGCCATTGCTTCAGGCGATGTCGAGCAGTACATGCAGAAGAATGGTCATTTTTTAGAACTATAAACGCATGAATCTAGCTTTAACTGATTTATCCCTTCGAAAATTGAAAGTTTTGCCCTGATAAATCACCGCTTTTTTGTCTCACTTTTCACCAATTGGTTTAGGTATGGTCGGGTCAACTCCGAATTCGTCACGGCCAAATGCTGGTTTGTTTTCGAAATCTCTTAAATTATTTTAAATGTGTTTTTAAACAAATTCCTTACAATTAGCTGTCAAAGTGTCGTCGCCAAAACGGAAACGAAAAACGGATTCGAAAAATATTCCAGCCAATTCAGCGACTTTGCTTCCCACTGACCAAGGTGTTTTTAACCCTGATTTAATGACGAATTGTTTTGTTTTAGATCCAACCAAACATCTTTCCCAACATCAACACATGGCCGATTATCCATTGGCTGTTGACGAGGAAGAAAATGAGCCACCGCCGGTGCTCTGTCGAGGTGGGAATGATAGGCAAAAGGCCAATGGGCACCGGACAAAATCTCGATGCCAAAATTTCTTTAAAATTTTCAAGCAAAAAAATTGATAAATTTTTCTAGCGATTTTGGAAAATTTTTTGTAAAACTATTAATTCATCATAAAATTCAAAAGAAAAAAACTTTGAAAAATTTTAATTTTTTCCTTGAGAAATTTCTCATGTTTTGAATTTTTTTAAAAATCAGCGGCAAAGTTATGAAAAATACATTAGGAGTCTTTCATTTATTTGTTTCTTAAGTGTTCAATCGGAGTGAAGATGAACCAATCGTGAGCACCCAATCGGTGGAAAGCGTTTTTCAACACGAGGCCAAAATAATTCGGGAGCGCATTTACGATGCCAGTGGCAAAAAGTTCGGACCGCTCAAACATTTCATTGACGGCTTTGAAATTGAGGTCATTCATCTTTTTACGCCCCCTTCTCTATTTTTTAAAGATTTTAACACTTCCAATTTTTTTAGGAGGACATCGAACCGTTCCCATGCGAACATCAACAATTGCTGGACAAACTGAAGAGGGAACAAGCGGCGCTCGAGGCAGAAGCAGGCGGCGAAGTGCAAAAGGAAACGGCGGCGACAAAATCGGGCACTGTTTCACCCGAAAAGAATGCCGAAATGGGTAGAACGAATGGCACGAATTTAAACTAATTAATTACCTATTAAACTGCATTTATTATTTAGATGTCCAAGATGCACTACGACGTAAAACTCGAAAACGTGCAGCCACCGCTTCATCGTCCGTTTCGTCTGCGTCTTCACCAACTCGTTCTCCAAAGAGGTCCAATGCCATGGACACGTGCGACCGAATGGAAGGTAAAAAGGGTGCAATTTTGCTCTATCATTTCGTTGGCCATAGAAAATTGGTCTGGAGCTGGTCACAGCTTTGGCATTTTTGGCCATTTTTATGGCATTTTCAGCTTCCTCCTCCCATCGGACAGATGAGTCCCCTCCAGCCATTAACCTGAACGAGTCCAACTCGCTTTCGCACCGCCATTTGGCTGAAGAGGCCAATGCTTCGGTTGCAGGCGATTCAGCGACAGAGTCCGCAACAACAGCAGCGGCAGCGGCACTTTTGGTCAAAAAGGGACGGAGGAGAGAGTTGGACGGACTGCTGAAGATGGACTTTGGCAAACACTCGCCCTTCCAGACGTCGGACCCGGACAAATACGCGCAGGAAGTGCTCATCGAGGCGCGTCAGCAGCAGCGCACTTTGGCATTGGCACAAGGTGCTGGTTTTAGGGTTTTAGTCAATTTTAAAGGTTGATTTTCAATTTTTTAAAAGTTTAAAATTGTCGGGAACCGTTTTTTATTTAAAGTTTTGTGTTTTCAGCAAAAGGAACATCAATAAATTTGAGGACCAAACCCATGGCAATTTATGAGCATTATTATGATTTTGACGAAGACGAATTCGAAGACATTAGTGAGAGTGAATGGGAACAGAAATTTAGTCATTTGTTTGGGGATTCGAATTCACCAGAACCCCAATTTTCCGGGAAAATCGAAAGGAAAGCGAAACACGAGAAAACGGACCAAATCAAAAACAGTGGCGAAATTAAACAACCCAAATTTGAAGAAGATTCTTCCGCAAATTGTAAAAAATACCAAAAATTGGTGGCAAATTTATCTGCAGGTTTATTTTTAAAACGGAAAACCAAATTTTGTTAAATTGCAATAACTTATAGAGGAGCAACGGAATGCGCGTCGGAGCGTGGAGAGTTCCTGCGGCGGTTCAGCGACGGGGAAAAGCAGCAAGCGCGACAAATACGCGAAAAAGCCTTTTTCGCCGCCCGTCTCACCGCTGCCCGAGTCGCGTGCCGCTTCAGTACGGTCCACAACGCCAACACAGCCATTGAGGGCGAAGAATAATGGGGAAAAGGCGTCTTCGTGGTCCTCAAAATTGGCGACGACAAGCGGAATGGGAAAGCCAACAAAAGAGGGCACCACAACAACACCAGTGGAGAACAAGTTGAAAACATCGCCCAAGGTCAGTCTAAAGAAGAGGAAAGTTTAAAAAAAGTTTGAATTGCTTTTATATTAAATAAATTAAAATTAATTATTTAATTCAAAAAAATGAAAAAAATTGATCTCGGCCGGGTTCGAACCGGCGACCTTCAGTGTGTTAGACTGACGTGATAACCAACTACACCACGAGACCGTTGTGCAGATTGAATTAAATATTGAATAAATAGCCTATTTTTTCTAATCAACAAATCTATACCGGCAAAACTATTGTTCAGGATTCCTTCTCGTTGGAGCAACGCCGTTCTGGTGGTAGCAACGTTTCGGAGGAGGGCGAGGAGCGCTGTCTGTACTGTCGCCGCTCGTTTAAGGAGGTGCCAAGGGACAAAGACCACGTGCAATACTGCAGCAAGGCGTGCCGTAAACAACTGAAAGCGGCAAAACGCATGAAACATTCTGGTGGATCGCTGGAGGACGGATTGAACAGCTCGACTGGAATGGCTGGCGACGAACCGAGAAGCGGGTAGGCCATGAAAAATTCCAGGCTTTTTGAGGAGAGTACTGTCTGGGATTTGGAGTTTTCGAATTAGCCAATTTTTCGGTTTCCATTTAATAATGCCCCGTAATCAGAGTTGTTTCGGCAACACCGTCCCATCGTCGTTCCGATCCGTCGTCCTCCAGTGACTCGTCTGGCCAACAGCAACAATCGACTTGCCACATCACCAGCCCGCTGGGGTCAGCTTTCTCCGCAATGCAACCCCAAATGTTGAGCAAACGTCGTCTGCCGGTGGACCAACATGCCGAGCAGTTAATGTCGTTGAACCAAGTGAGTTCATCCAATCAATCAAGTTCGATTTTCAACACTTTCAAAATTTGTTGCTTCCCTCTAAATTAAAGAATTGTTCGTTTCAGAGACTGTCTGGTAACAATGGCGCTGGACTTGCCGCATCATTTGCCCCAACGCCATATGGCCAATCGCCTCCCGACCAAAATCCGGCCATGCTTGCCGTCCCGATGGCAATTCGTCCAACCTCCGGCGCACCACCGACAATGATCCAATACGGGACCACGACCGCGATGTACTTCAATGCACCGGCCCAACAGCACCAAATAATGGTCAGCAGCAGCGGCGCAAGCAGCAGTGCCGAACAGCAACAAGCGGCTGCAGTCCATGCCTACCAACAGCAGCAGCAACAACAACACCACCACGAACAGCAAATGTTGTACGCCACGGGCACCATGGCCGGCGGGTCACAGCAGCAGCACAACCACAGCAGCAGCAGCAGCATTTCTTCCCACCGCAAGGAGGGCCAAGCGGTGCAGCACACCCGGGTAAAAGTTCACTCATTCCCAACAGCAACATTTAAATGACCCAAATTCGTATGTAATTCGAAATTACTGATATTTAGCAATTCCAGTTTTACACCTTTTGAATTTCTCAAAAATTTCGTCCAGGAACCCCTTCACCATTTCTTCCTCCGTCCATGGCACGGCAACCGTCCTTAACCACAACAGCTGCGCCTTCCTCTTCCCCGGCCACACCGGTGTCAACTCCGACCAATTTTTTGGAGCGCAACGCGGACATTGATGCGCTGGTGGCGCGTGGAGTGCACACGTGGACCGTAAGATTTTTAAAATTTGCAAATGGGCAACTATTTTTTATTTGTAATTATATTTTTATTCCACAGAAGGAAGAAGTGTCCAAATGGGTCAATTTCGTCACCGGCTCCGACACCAACGGGGACCGTTTTGTTGAGGAGGACGTGGACGGCGCTTCGCTGCTTTGCCTCCAGTCGGAGCAGTTGAAGACGGAGCTGAAGTTCAAGCTGGGCCCGCACATAAAAATTTGGAGCGCTTTGGAGGCGCTTAAACGGACGATGATGTGCTGAATAATGGAGGGAGGGATCTCGCGAAGCAAATATAAATCTGATGCTGACGAATGGTCATATATTGTAGTTCTCCTGTGTATTTCTATCACATTGAATTTACCTAATTATTTTCATTTACATAAAATATTTATTGTCCGTAACTCTCTCTGTTTCTCACCTTTCATACAAGCACGCTTCAAATGCGCGAAGTATAAAAGTATCAGTTTTTTTTTGGTAACTGATCGGGTCCTAATATGTGACCATAACCCATATCGCTCAGTTGACATCGCCCAGCCCGTAGGGATTGGTAACCATCCCGCTGTAACTTTTAAATTCCAGTTTCAATAACTATTAAAATAAATAGGTCAAAAAATCTTAGAAATCCGATCGTTTCGGCTCAAAAAACGAATCGTCTTTTTACCAATCAACACCATTCGAAAGGGGGTCAAGGCAGTTCGTACAATGGCGTTTCGTACAATTTGAAATGGGAATGGCCATAACTTTTTTGTTCATCGGTTGATTTCTTCAAAATTGGTGGTATCATTCGAAAGCTCTACGTGTTTAGAAGCTATCATTAAGCAGAAGCTAAGCGATTAGTCAGTTCACCAAAAAGTTATGATTTATAAGACTTAAAAATTCAAGAAAATCCTAATTTTTTCTAAACTATAAACCATAACTTTTTGGTGAACTGACTAATCACTTAGCTTCTGCTTAATGAAAGCTTCTAAACACGTAGAGCTTTCGAATGATACCAATTTTGAAGAAAACAGGAAAGAAAATAACAAACAATGTAGCATTCTTTATAAATGTATGTAAAAACAATACTAAAAAGATTTTTTCCTTGTTAAATTAATTTTTTTAATATAATTAATTGAAGAGAAAAAGCCCACTGACTGCAAAGGTGCCGAAACTGCCTTAACATATTAGTCCCGACAAAATGTCAGACAATCGAAAAGAAGCAGAGGAAAAAATGGCAAAAGCTATGTAAAATTAAAATTCAAAATTTCAATTTTTAAATTTGGGTTTTCCTTTTCAGCTTCATCTCCGGCGACGGTTGGTTGGCGGTGTTCGGTTTTCTTGCGCCTTCTCAACTTGGACTCGGAATTGCAATGATCAGCCACCGATTTGACTATTACGTGGACGAACACTTCAAAACGCGCAAATGGGCATTGAAATTTATTGAAATTCGAAGCAAAATTGGAGAGAATGGCACAAAGGAAATGGAAATTGGCAATTGTAGTGGAAAATTGTTGCCAATTCCGCAAATTCAATTGCCTCGTAAAGTCACCGGATTCGAACAGCTAATCATCGCGTAAATTGGCGAATATGGAGAAATTTTAGAGGACATTTTCCATTTTTAGTTTCATCGACCGCAATGCCATCGCTTTTCTCCACCGTTTTCGCCCACTTTTCGCCTCCTGTCAAATTAATTTGACCATCAACACGGACAGTGAACGCGTTTTGGAGTTGATTTTGCACAACATTTGGCCAATGCTCGGAAAAAATATTTGTGGCATTGAATTGCCCGCCAGAACTTTCCGCCGTATTCGGAAATTCGCCCCTTCAATTCTCAGTGATTATCCGTCTCTTCGCGTTTTCACTTTCTATTCTCCCGATCTGCACACCGAATTTCCATGCGATGAGAGTGCCAATGCGTCGGATGGACAAGCGATGGCAAAATGGCTTTTCACTCCTCATCCAAACAATGTGCCAAAGGTGTTGAGATGCTCGTTGGAAATGAATGATGGGAATTTGGCGTCGAAGATTGAAGCCTTCAAAGCGGTGCTTACTAATTAATTTACTTAGCACTTCTATGAGTTTTTGGGGTTCGCTGACCTGACAAAAATGTAGCTTTTTGCCCTATTAGAAAAATCCGAATCAAAAGGGTCTTCTCTCCTTTAATTTTTCATTGGTCCATCTAAACTGTAAAGCCCCCCCCCCAAATCCAAAAAGTGACATTCATTTTATTTCGTCTTAATAAATTTTTCCATATTTAGGCATTTGCTAATGCTTCTTCCCCTGTTAATTTCATTGTTGCCATTTGGTCTCCGACGTCTTTTGTTGATTCCGCCTTGCCATTTGATCAAACCAACGAATTGACTCGAGAACAATTGGTGTTGAAAAGAACTGACTATAACAACTATTTTTTGTTGGTCCGTTGTCCAATTGCGCGAGACGCGAGCAAATGGGCAAAATGTGAAAAGGAGGCGATTGATTGGCGAATTTATTATCAAAGGAACAGAACTTACATTCACATTAGCCGTGAGAATGAAATCGGGGACGGGTCAGCGAATGATTATACAAAAATTCAAATTTGTTGTGTTTCTATTTTTAGGCTTCTCGACGCAACTCTCAGCCCAAATGATCAGTAGAAGAGAATGAATTACTGAGAAATGATCAGTCAATTTGAATTATTGATTTTTTGTTGGAATAACCAACTGATTTTTTTTTTTGTTGCAGGGGGGATGTGATCGAAATATTTTCAAAATAAGAACATTTTGCAAAATTGCTTCAAATTAATTATTTTTACGATTTATTCGATCAAAAATATCTAATAAATTGGCTAAAAATCGCAAAATTTGCCCTTGTTGGTTTAATCTTATAGAGAAAAGCCCGCTCTTCTTTTGAATCTGCAATTTAATTTTTGATAAATTCTAGAATGTCTGAAAAAATAAAAATAATTCGGGTATAAAATTGACCCATTCAGAGAAGGGCTTTGCTTTTTTGAAAATCCCCACAAATTCCACTGGTGCTAAAATTGAAAAATTTTACTCAGCCCATTATGGTTAAATAATAAAATTTAAAAGCCCAGAGAGCGAAAACACATACAATTTTGGTCAAAAATATTTCTATGAATAATGAACATCGGCGGATTTTCCTCATTTCTGTTCCCCCCAAAATGGCCAAAGTGCCGTCTCCATTCGTTCGTTCACTTCGACGACTGTGACGTGGTGCGCTCCTTCTCCTTGCGCTTCTCCTCCCCCTTCACCGCGTTGTCCACAATGCGACGCGTGTCGCCCTCCGGATGTCCATGTTTGTGCTCAACCTGTCGCAAAATGGGGAGTAATGGTGGTCAGTCATTAATGCCAAAATAATGAACGACGGACGGTAAAGTGAGCCTCGTTTTGTCATCAAGAGATGAAAATCAGCAATTGAATTTGTTTGTGGTAGAATTCAAAAAGGAATTATCAAAACAAAGGCTAATCTTAAAAACATTTGCCTTTTTTGATCTTTCAATGATTTGTGACTAATTTTATCATATTTTACTCAAATTTGAGCCTTAGAGAAAATTTTGAAAAATTGAATTTTCGACTTTTTATCGATTTCGGGGTTCGGAATTAATAGAAATGGATACATGATCCCTGATCAATGACCTGGAAAACCTCCAGTAAAGGCGTTTTGCACGACAAGGTGGGGGGACAAAACACACAATTACCCATTTTTTCATACCATACCATTTTTTGCGGCGCTTTTTTTACCTTTTTTTTTTTTTTTTTTTTTTTGCGATTTTGAGAATTAAAAATAAGGATTTTTATGGTGCGACGAAGAAATTTTTTGTGGGTTTTCACTCGATTTTTTTTACTTGGGGCTATCAAAAAATGTTTAATTTGGATGCTTCTAGAAAAAATTATGGTGCATTAAAATTGCCAAATTATTTTTATGGTCCCGTCTTTTTTGTGGTAGTGTGAACTGCAATAGAGCCGAGAGATTGGTGACCACGCGACAAAGGGCAGCAATTATTGTTAAACTTACGGGGGAAACGTTGCGGGGGAGGGGTGGGGGGAACGTAGTGCACCCCGGTCCCTCTGCTGCTCACCCCCTCCATCTGCGTGTGTTTCTGCTCCGTTTCCGCCCCGTCGTCGTCGCTGTCTTCGCCCTCTTCGTCCAGTGCCAATCGCTGTGGGGTGCAGGCGGGTGCCACCGTGCCATCATTGCGCATTCTGTTGCTGCCGACGGTGGAGCAGCCGACGGTGCTGAAACGGGTCGACGCGTGCGAAGGCGGCAGAAGCGGGGGACGCGTGCGGAACAGTTGCGGTTGGGAGAAAGTGCCTTAACGAAAAAAGGCATGGAAAAATGCGAAAATTTGGACAAATTTTATTTTTCAAAAATAAAATCCTTGGCAATATTTAATTTTTTGTTTACTGAGCACAAATTCCTACCCGCCAATCTGTTCTTTTCAATTTTGCGAGTACACGGAGAAAAAAGTTGATCAGATGGAGAATAAACCTTAAGCATTTAATCATTTGCTAAATTGTTGAATCTGCAAAAGCTCTTAAAATATTAAATTTCAATTTTCAATATCTTCAGACCAAGGCGCGTAACCCGAAAAATTGAAGCGAAGGAGAAACCCGAAGACCTTTTGTGTACTTTAGAAACTGGGCCCGCTAAAAAACCACCCAAAACGCGTTCCAATCAATAATAATAACCTTTTATAATCCCGAGATGCGGAAAAATCAAAAATCGATTTTTGAACCGGTTAAATCACGAAAATTGCACCAAAAATCAGCCAAAGAAACATTTTAAATACAGATTTTTCGAACAACTTGGCATCTTTCGAAAGCTCTTGACGAGCTAATTGTAAGTTTATTATTTTTTGGAATTATGGGTTCAAATTTTCAAAAAAATGGTAAAATGGGGATCCGACGGTGCCGTTAGGCACCGCCAGGAAATTTTTTTGGAAGTTTTAAAACAATTTGTTAAGAAAATTGCGTAGAATTTTCAAAAAATTTGGCCATTTTCTTGAAAAAATTTCCCATTTCCCCACCTCTGGCTAATGGCCTGGTCAGACTCACCCCAACTGGTTTAATATTGTAACCTTTCCATTAACAATCAAATAAATAAGAAAAAGGATCTGTCTACACATAAGCCCAGAGGTTTGGCTTTTCGCTACCAAAAAGAAAAACCTTAAATTCCGTGCGCGACTGTCTGAGTTTGATAATTGCCGGGGTGACACCGGCATTGACATTCTGAAAATGGGAAATGCCATAAAAGAATAGAATTTTTTTTTCATATTCCCGACCAATTCCTTCTCCGGGGTCACTTCTCCGCCGCTGTCCTCCGATTCGTCCATTTTGGACGGCGTGCTGACCACAAACTGTCCGCTGTCATTCTCCTATTTTCCAAACTAATACTGAAAAAGGTGTTCAACAACCCGACCTGCTCGGCCTCGGTGCGTCTGTCCTCGTTACTTTTGATGGCTTCACCGTCAACCCTAAAATATTTATTACAATAACAACAACAACAGCGAAATAAGTGCCACCAACCACAAAATATGGCATTTTGAAATTCCAACAAAGAGACTTTTCTCTAAAAACGCACCTCTCATATTCGTCAGCGAGTTCAGCCGCGGATTGGTTGCTCATTTTGTTGAGGATTCGCGAGTTTTATTATTTTTTGATTCTAAAATAAAGATAGAAATAATTTAATTGGAAAGAAAACATCGACTTAGACGAAAAATCAATTAGAAATGGAAAGCAAAATATGATCTATATTATCGCTATTTTGATCGACGAATCATTTAAATGAAGAAAAACAAAGATGTGCACAATAAATCTGGAAATATTGTAGATCTTGGTTGGCCTATTGCGAACCGAAGATTAAAGGGAGCAAGCAAAAAAGGAGTCAATTAAATTCAAATTTAAAAAAAGCGCCATGAAATTTAAATTTGATAAATTTAAAAGACTAGTCTATTCCAACCTGGGAAGCTTTTAAGCTATAGCTTTCACCAATCTTTAACTGTATTTTGGTCAATTCTCGAAAACTTTCTTGAAAAAAACGCTTTTGATTTTTTATGAACATTTTTTCTCCTCGTTTTGGTAAAATGAATATTATATTCGTGATCACTAAGGCTGCCAATTATAATCCCTATTTTAATTGTTTGTGAGGTCAGAAATTTTTTATTATTTCGTTTTATAAAGCTGAGATAACGAGTGATAACAATTGATAGTCATTTTCAATAAAAAAGTAAATAAATGTAAAAAGTGTAAAATTGTAAAGGATAATCGAATAATAATAACAAATTGTTGCTTTGCTCATTCCACAGTCAACTTATTGCCTTTCGTCCCTTTCTGTACTTTCACATTGAAATCAATTGCCAAAATCACAGTGTCCTCCTTTTCATCGTATAATCCTTTGTCGGCGTCCATCAATTCCTTTGTTTTAAAACCATTTTATTAAGCAAAGAAAGACGTTCTTCTGATAAGTCAGTGGCAACTTGTACAATAAAAATTTATAAAGCTTAATATAAGCCATAAATCGTAAAGCATAGCCTAAGCCTAAATCTTAGGCCTAGCTTAAGCCTATGTAAGAGTTGCCTTTTGTACGAGTTGTCATGACACCGTTTTAGTTGTCCACTCACCGTAAAAGTAATCGAATTGGGGAAAAACACCACGCAGTCTTTTTTTGTGCTAATACTTTTGTCACCAATTTTTGTTGAAAAATTTTCCGTGCCGCTCTTTTTTGAAACAATTCGAAGTGTCGCCGTACATTCGCAGCTCCAATTTGTGTCTAATTTAAATAGGCAAAAAATATGTGCAATTTTTAATTGTTTGCACCTTTTTTGTGGGGGATGCACGCAAGTGAAAAGTCCAAACACTTTTCATTGTTCTCATTTTTCACCACTTCGGCGCAAATTTTCCACTCAAATTCCTTTAGGTGCACCGTTTCGCTGCTCCGTTCACTCAATAAAATCTCTCGCGCAAATTCCGACAATTTTTCGATCGTCCACAAAATGCTCCCGTTGGATTTGGTTGGGTCGGCGTCGTCCGTTTTCTTTCCCTCCACAATGACATCAATGGCCAAAGTGACTTTGTCCTCATTTTTGTTATACAGCCCCTTGCTCGTGTCCATAAGTTCCTGGATTTTGACAATAAAAGTACCTAAATCCAATTGGCACCCACCGAAAAAGTAATGAAATTGAAGAAGCCGCGATACTTTTCTTTGCTATGAAAAATGATGTCATCAAATCGTCCAGTCAAATCTTTCACTCCGCACTTTTGTGAAACAATGCGAAAAGTTGCCGAACATTTGCAACTCCAATTCTTTTTTTCTTAATCATATAAAATATTTTCCAAATTGTCTCATTTTGTGCCCACCTTTTTTCTCTGGAGCGGTGCACCAAAGGAAAAAGCCCAAACATTTCTCATTGCTTTTTTTCTCCGTCATTATCTCCGCATTTATTTCCCATTTGAATCCTTTTATAGGCACTTTCTCTTCACTGTAACGCTCAGTTCGCACTTCTTTTTGTGCAAATTTTGAAAATTCTTCAATTTCCATTGCGAGTGTCGTCCCTCTGTTGCCATGGGATTGGTTCCAATCCGAAATGCGTCCATGGCTTGGGAATTTCAACGGGTAAAGCCCGGGCGTACCACGAAAGTTCGGATGGCAATGGAATTGGTAAACGCCAACAATTTCTTCAATTGTTAAAATGCCGTAGGGAACTGCGAAAATTAAATAAAAAGTCAAAAATTGGAATCAAATGTTTAAATCTACCAATGTTCTTCACAAAAACATGTGGTAACATGCGTGGGAAATGGATTTTGGTCAGTGCCGGGCCAAGCGCAGAACGACGATTCTCAGCGGAACATTCTTTGCCATTTTGACGGCACTTTTCATCGGACCAACGGAGTGCCTAATTCAAAAACAATAATTAACCCTTAATAATTATCTTTGGAAGCATTCAAAATTACAGCTTTCCAAGTTTCGTATTCGTCGTTGACCAACAAATGATTATTCCCAAATATTTCATTGAGAATATTCTGATCAATTTGCAAAAATTCATTTGATTTGAACAGAAATTCCGCAAATCGACAAATGTAGCGCATACATTGGTCAGCAAAATCCTAAAAAAGTAGAAAAAATTGCGATAACAAAAAGAGATAGAATTTATTGTATAGAAACGGACACTCGGAAAATTTTCGGTTACTCAACGCCCGAAATGAAACTGAAGGGTACCAAAAAACGATTTGTTTTTATTAGCATTTACAGACGACAATCTGAGAGTTATCTCGTTTGAAATTGTTAAAAAGCAAGGGGTATAATATCCTTTAAATTTGGAAATATTTCCTTAAAAATTATGTGTAAGTGTGAAAACGCGTTTACGGGGATTTTCGGGGTCATTGATTACGATTTCATCCATTCGACCAATCCCAAATCCCTATGAAATTCGTGATAAGCGATCCTGAAAACCCTCCGGAAACTGTTTTTCAGTTTTTTATAATTCGTTCCCACCTCCGACTCTAAAAGACGAGCCTGGGCATATGCCAAGAAAACATTGGGCAGCTCCGAAATCGGAATTTGCAAACATTTGGTAACCAACGCATCAACACCGTACTTTTTGGCTGAAATGCAAAAAATAAATTAAAAAGAAAAGGAAGGAACTCAATTTAATTGTAAAAACGTTTATCGAACAGAATTAAGGGTCAGCCAAATATTCCCTTTTTTATTTTGGGATAACAAACAATTCGGTGATAACGAAACTGACATCAGATTCGTCACATGATGACATCTAATCATTGTTTTCATCAAATCCCAGCACCCTTTTTATCCCAAAATAAAAAAGGAAAGTATGGTGTTGACCCATTCTTTAAGATTGGCAAAATTCGGCGCCATCGGCAAAAATTTTTTAGACCCCTCCCTTCGTATCACCTCTAAAGAAAACTCAATGAAAATAAAGTTTCACCTGCGTAAAGAACTGTCATTGCGTTGTCTCCGTTCAGTCCGCTCAAATCGTCCGTGTAAATGAAACTGAGCAAAACTCTGAAGGCCGACGGTTCAACGTCGGGCACCTCCACGGAGCTGACAGCGGAGGCTAAATTAAAAAAAAAAAACAAATTTATGTTTTTTTCACTCCAACACTTTTTCTTACAATTTTCCGTTTTTCCATTTTTGGAGTCAAAACGAAACATCGAATCAAAAACTTCAGAAGTTGACTTCAGAATCAGTTTGTGTGCTCGAAACAGCTTAAAACGATGCAAATAAAAAACACAAACACAAAATGAAATTCGAAGTAAATGTAAAATTTGCCTCCTTTTCCTCTCCAACCAAAAAGTGCACATTCGAATGATCTCCCGAATTGAACAAATGCTTCATCCGATCCTTCAAATTCGTCGGCTTTAAGGACGACATTTAAAAAAAAAGCTTCACTTCTAAATTTGTTTAAGAATTTTAAGTCAATTAAGTCTAAATGAAGGGGGAGGGGTAGGAGTGGTATTTTGGTGTCGTTAGAAAGGCCAAACAATAGCTACGAGGCCAAAATTGAATTGGTCAAATATTAATCGTAATTGTCAGTATGACTTGAATTTGCAGAAAATTAAATAAACAAGGGACTTTCCAGGATTTCCGCTTGGATGGTGCACAGCCCCCGAGCGACGACCTTTTTGTTTTTGCGTCACTTTTTTTGTGGCGCGCTTCTCGACTCGAAGGTGCCGCCCGGAAAAAAATTGAAAACGAAAACAATCGCTTCAATTATAATTTCTTTTTAAACATTTTGTCCAATCACAATTGTTGGAGAAAATCGGCTGATCGGAAAAATACTTTTGATAATCAATTTCACTTTTTACCAGGGCTATCAAATTTGATGATTTATCATCATTTTGAGATTCACATGGTCAATGATGATTTTTTTTAAATGATGATTTTCAAAGCGCAAAATCGACCTAATAATTTTAATTTTCATTGAAATCTGTTTAAAAATGATCAAAAAAAAAAAGTATTTTTGAAAGAAGCGCACCGCAAAAAACATTTATATTTTTCTTTTGAATAAATAAATGCTGATTTTTGAGTCCAAACGATGATTTTTTGTCGTCAAATGCCGATTTTAAAATTTTCAGTTGCTAGCCTTGGTTCTTACGCCAATAAAATATTGTTTTAAGTGGATTTTTCATGTTTTTACTGCGTTTCCTTTGCGCTACTATTAGTTTTAGCAGAAATCTTATTTTTGGGATAGAATCTTAGTTTTTCAGCCATTTTAAAAAACTTTGGAACTCTGATCAAACTTTACCTAGTTCTGAAATAACACATGTTTTGTTTTTCCCTCTTTTTTCAGTCGTTTATTATGGAAAAAGACTTCACAATTAATTGTTGCATCGCCTTTTCCAATCCCTTCTTTTGTCATCAGAAAATGCTGATGCGGAAGGGCGAGTTCAGCTTCAATTCACAAGAGCGTTCTTTCACAGCAAAAATTCGCAACAAAACGATGGCAATTAATCAATTAATTAATTAATTACATGTTAATTTTATATTAATTAATTGCATGTTAATTTTATATTAATTAATTGCCATTTTGAAGCTCCGCCTTCTGCCGAGTGATTTGTGTGCGGTTGGCAAGAAAAGATGTCCTTCCGGTCAATGTTTGATCATCCGCTACAAAACGGGGCCAAATGAGGACATTAAGCAATTGGCATTGAAAGAACTTGAAGAAGGAGGACAAACGGAATGATTCATTCCGTTTTGCTGGGCATTGCCGGATGAAATTGACGTTGAAATAACACTTGATCAGGGCTTTTGAGGATTTTTTGTTTCCAAAAATCAGCAAATTGGAAATGATAAAGTTATGTATGTGGTTTCTTCGAAAAATAAATTTTAAAAATTTGAGAAGCATACTTTCTAGGCTAAAAAAATACGCTGGTCACGAATCTGAACTACCCCAGACAGCAGAAAATCAGCATCTCAAAAGAAAAAACCCAGCTTTGACCCCTCTTCGAAAATTTCACTTAAGTATTAATCCAACGGCATTTTCCCCATTCCAAAAAGGGAAATTTGCCATGAGAAACAATCATTTGCTGTTATTGCAAATGCGTCTCATACTTTACCTTTTTGCATTTTTTTTTCAAATTTTTTCCCTTTTTATTCTCCAACCATTTGCCTGTCGCCACTTCGCTTTCATTTTTCTCTGTTGGCATTCGCTGTGCCGTCGGTTCGCTTGGCCTTCTGCTCAACTTAACTTCATCAAAAATTTAAAAAATTTGGGAGCCCAGCCGCTTCATCGAGTGAAGAGAATGACTTTAACGTTTGCTTCATTGGGACCGACAATTATCCTCCATCGGCTTGGCCAACCGACGCGTATTTTTAGTGCCCGCGTCCCTCCTTAATTAGCACTCATTAGAGTGGTAATTGTCCTCCTGGCGAAGCTGACGCAAATTTAGGTTGGGTGGTCATGTTTTTTGTCGGTCCCTCCGCAAACAGCCGCACTTCGCTCTCCGCACGAATCGCACCGAATGATTCGCTGGGCTCACAAACGATGCGAAAAAGAGTAATTTATATAAGACATGAAAAATTTTAAATTAATTTTCGGATGGGTTACAAAAAGGGAAAAAGAAACAAAGAAATTCAAGTGCTATTTTCCTTTTGTCTTTTTCTTTTCCATGTGTTATTTCTTTTGGTCTTTTTTCTTTTGCATCTGTTACCGGTTTACCTCAGTTGGGCGCTCATGGTTGGGCGCCAGCACGCTTTTCCATTATAACTTTTTTCTTTGTTAATCAAATCCAACATTGTTGGTATCATTTGTAGCTTAACATGTTTAGAAGCTATTGATTCGCGATTAAACAATTACCAAAAAAGTTATACATGAACATTTCGAAAAGTCGAAATTTGAAGTTTTTTCTTATGCTTTTTCTACAGGCTTGAAAATCTTTTCGCTTTTTGTAGTAAGGCTAATAGAGCATGTGAAGAGCTTTCGAATGATACCAAGATTGTTGGATTTGGATGACAAAGAAAAAAGTTATAGTGGAAAAATATACTGGGGCCCAACCGTGAGCACCAACTGAGCGAGTCCGGTAATAGTTTAGATTGTATCTAGAAAGTTGTAAAAACATGTCTTAGATGGGTTTCGGGTTCGTATCACGAATATAGCTTCCATTTCGACGCCTATTTTTAGTGCTCGTGTCCCTCCTTAATTACCAATCAAAAAATTTTATGTTATCAAATTTGGACTGAATAAAAAAAATCAGCTTTTTCATACTTCGTGAATTTTCTATGACTTAAATCTCCAGCCCTAATGATTTGTTATAAGAAAATTATCTTTAATTTTCAAAAATTTTCCCTGCACCAGCGAACCCCCTCCCGTTTCCCGGAATTTTTTTTTATAGTTTAATTAGCGCTTTTATGTAAAAATCTTTTATTTTTCTCCACATTTTTTTAGATTTAAAGTTTTTCATTTAGTAAAATTACAATGAAAATACTTAATATACCTAATACAATAATAAAAATAATAATAATATAAAAATTAAACGAATTTTCAACATAATTATTCGTTTGCCTTATTTGTGGCATTTTTCAGAAATTTACACACACAGCACCACACACATTATACAATACATGCATAAGCATTGTCATTGCGCATAATATGTATGATTATGTGCATGGCATTTGTCAATCAATGCCACAATCATTAACTAATAGCATTCATTATATGCCTGCGAATTTATAGGAAATAAATATAATAATAATAATAATAATTATTATTATTATTAATAAATTAAATTTTATTAGTCGAGAGGAAGAAAGAGCCGTTTTTGCCAAGAAATGTTAATTAATAATTCAATTTCCTACGCCCGTTTGTTCCTCATTATGTTCGTGTGGGCTCAAATTGGCATCGAATGTGGTCTAATTCAGTCATTGTCAGCACATTCAAAGGGAAAGAGAGAATATTCATTTGCCACCGAAATAAAGCGTAAATTTATTAAATAATTAAAAGGTTATTAATTATGCATTTAATGGCAATTTATTTTAAGAGAGCGAAATTAGTGATAAAATACTCAAAAAATTGAAAAAGCAATGCGCCAAGGTGAAAAAGATGAATAAATGCGCAAAGGCAAAATTCAAACACAACGGCACGAAGTACACATGCGCATGGGACTACGTACGGACATCGCCCAGGGGAGGGATCGGCTGCTGTTATCCGTCCGTGGAAAGCTGCGAAAGTCTGCGCAGCATGGGGTAGGGCAATTAGCAAAAAGGCATTGGCACAATTAGCGAAAGGGCATTGGAATCCTCGCTGGGGGAGACGTAATTACCGGGTACCTTTCCATTATGCCGCCCCCCCCCCCCAAATCCCCAAAATGTCATGATCCTGGCAAGGGAAAGCTTCGAGGAGTTGATCAACATTCTGGCGTTACAAATTTGATGGGCTATAACTTTTGGTAGAGACATCAGAGAACGAACTCTGAAAATTCAATTTCACTCAGCGAGAGGAACCGATTGATAATATGACATGACATTAAGCGCCTAACTACACCAGAAAAATGCGTTCCTTTGTCGGGATTGACATTGTTTTCATGAGAAAATTTTTTTAAATTAAACTGTAAATTTTTCATTTTTTGGGACCCAATTTCCTCTGCTTACGGGCTTTTATAATGTTTTTGACGGTTTTTGTTTTCCAATGATTTTAGAAGAATGCCTTAATTATGTACGATTATCCCACATCAAAATAGGTCTCTGATTGATATTTCATTTAACAATTTAATTTAAATTTATTTTAGGCATTGGAAATGCTTTTCCTTTTCCTAAGGCATCCAATTTAAGTTTTTGGGCCAAAATCATGCAGCCCGTACCCATTCTCGAACGATCAAACACGGTGGTTTGGCCAGAACGCTTTTGGTCCTCAACCCCGCGACAGTTGTCGTTCAGGGCCTGACAGCACAAAATTTAATCCGATTTCCCTCATTATTGGCTAAATTTTGTACCAAACATTTATTTCCATTTCAATTTTCTATTGACTGTTGCCTTTTTAATGGATTAAAATCTGGTTTTTTTAAATTTGAAATGCCATTTAAGCATCAATGCGCTGGTAAGAGGAGCAGTGACCGAACTAAAAATTGGGTCCAACCGTTGGAAAATGTAATCCAAAATTACTTATTCAAATTGTGAATTTGATTTGTTTTGTTTAATATTTGTTATTTTGGAATTAATTATTATTATTATTTCCTTTTGGTTGATTGATTAGCCTACTAAAATGGACTGATTAAAACTGATCAACATTTCCTCCGCTTTTTCTGCTGATCGGAATGTGATTGAATGGATGGGTTGGGATGTTCGTCCCCTCCTCCCTCTGCTGTCCGTCCACCCGTTCCTTCTTTTTTTTCTCGCTTTGCTCAGCTGCCAAATGAAACATTCCCCGAAGTACTGCTTCAATTCGTGCTTTTCCTGAACATGTTCTTCTTCCTCTTCTGCTTTTGCTTCTTCTTCGGCTGTTCGTCTCGACGGCGTTTCATTGCCTTTAAATTTATTTGATTTGTCCGTCTTCCGAATTGGGGTCGTCGCTGACAAATGATTGTGGCGCAAACCGAAAATGAATTGCTGCAACAAAAAATGCACTCGCTCATCCGTCGGCATTTTCCGGTTTACCGGCGCACTTTCGCTTCATCCACTCATCCGTTCACTGATTGCCTTTGGGATGCGATCAAAGAGTTCCGCGTTGATCAGTCTCGACTTTGGGCAGGCGGAGACCGTTTAAAGGAAAGGGCGCCGATCGGCGACTTTCATTCTCATTTGAAAAACTTTCGCGAAACATTTCAATTCACTATAATAATTCATTGAAATTGCCAATTTGTGTTAATTTGTGCATTTGGCAGTGCAATTATTTATTTATTTTCTGCTTTATTAATCACTTACATTTTGGTTTTGCTAATTAAATTAATTATTATTTATTCAAATATTTGTCAGTTTTATTTTACAAGTATTGTTTTTCCCTTTAATTGCCATCAATTAATTGACCAATTAAGCCTCTTAATTATGCTGAACAAAAAACACATGAAAAATTGCACTGTTTTTCTGTCAGTTTTTTTCTTTATTTTTCCCTCTTATTTGGCCTCATTCTGCGGAGAATCGACCATTCCGTTTAGCTTTGAAGTTTGCTAAATGAAAATAACAATTTTATAATTATCGTAAAATATTTTAAGGCACTCACTGACAGTCACCCGATTTTGGGTAATTATTTGTTGGGGCCAATTAAAAAAAAATAAAGCATCAAATATTTAATTAAAATTAATTCTTTGTGTAAAGGCTGTGCCCGGCCAAATTGTTTTGGGTGGGAAATGAACGGCGAGGCGATGGACACCAGTGAAAAGAGCGAACGAAGGGCATTTTTCCACCGCGTGCAGCACCAACCGGACGGAGTAAGAACAGACCGACAGAAATCATTAAATTTAATTATTGGAAATAATTAAACTAATTGATAATTAGGCAATTAGACAATTAATCGGTCCTATAATTTCCGTGTCCGTTCAGTTCATTCGCCAACAGTTGGCCAGCCAAGCACCGAAAGCATTTGGCCCCGAATTGAACCCAACGGAATGGTTTCAGACGCAACATTCGGTCAGTGAATTAATTGTGCAAATAATATGCAATTAAAAATGCCAATTAAAGAACTGTGCTGCCAATTTCACTGACAAAAGTGGAGGATGCTCAATTGAGGACCAATGGGTGGGAGGCATCGGACCGATGGGCGACGCGCGGAAAAGCCCGTGGGCATAATTATTCAAATAATTAAGCAATAATTAATTAGAAAAGATAAAAGGGAAAATTTAGTCCGGAATTTTGTCAATTTTTAAAATTTATTAAAAATGGCGAATTTTACAAAAATTTTTTATGAGTTTTTGTATTTGGAAATATAAGTTTTTATGTGGGCACAACTCTGTTTTTTTTCAAAATTTTCGATTTTCCCAACACCGCCTGTGTGTGAACAGATTCCTAAGCCAAATAATACCACCAATTATCAGGATTTACGTCCGTCCGTTCTGTCATCTTTTCATTTTCTTTTTCAGTTTCCAACTCCGTTGCTGTTCCTACTCCGCTTTAAGGCATTCGGCAGGTGATTCATTCATCACAGTGCCATTTGTCCTTTTTTTTTTTTGCCATTTGTCTTTTGCCATTTGTCCGTTTTTCTTTCCCATGCTAATAATCCCTTTCTTTTTCTTGCCAAGACCGTGGCGTTGCCATTGTAAAAGCCGGTCAAATTGTGTACTGGTGGCGAAGTGATGGAGGGCGACCGCCAATTCGCCTTCGATTACATCGCAAATGTGCAGAGACATGTGGACGCCAAAGGGTGAAAACGAGAAGCAAAATCGAAAAAACAATAATTAAAAAACAATTTCAGAGTTTTCTACTGAAGTCTCTGTCAGGCGAATGCCGTGCCTACCGAGGCCAAAAAGTGGCGAAAAATGTAAACGGAAAAAAACAGGGGGGAAAATGAAAAGCCAACAAATTAAAATTTGAAAGTGGAAGCCGGAGTGGACAAGGAAATGATAAAGCGACTAATGGGGGCAGAAGAAGGAACGGAGGAGAAAAAGTACCGAAGCCAAACCAAAGCAGGGACAAATGTGATCAAAGTGAGTGATCAGACAGTAAAAAAATATGAGAGACAATTGGGGAGAAAAGAGAGGAATAAGAAAGAAGAAAGGGGGGCAAAGGGATCAAAGAGAATGATCAGGGAAAGCGATCAGAGTTGAATAAAGTTGCAAAAATGGTTAACTTAGTGAGAAAAGAGAGTGATCAGCAAAGGTGTCAGAGTTTAGATGAAAGAGGAGCAAGTGATCAGGAGAAGTGATCAGAGTTGAATAAAGGGACAAAAATGGTTAAGTGAGTGAGAAAAGGGTATGCTAAAGCTGATCAGAGGGGGTTAAATTGATCTGAGTGAGTGGAGTGATTAATTGGTGAAAAAGGGGAACGGAAACGATCAAAAGTGATCAGACCAAAGGAGATAAAACAAACGATCAAATGACATATAAAAGGTGCCGAATTAAATTTGACACGCCTTTTTTTCTCTACAACTTATTTCAAGATTAATTATATTAATTTGCTCATTTTGCAGACCAGCAATCTGCAGGCGGCGGTGCACAACGACGACTTCTCGGACTTCCGGCGCGCGTACGACGCACCGCCCGGGCCCGCCTTTTCGGACGCAAATGCCATCGATGGACGGACTTACGGGGAAACGCGGGTGGCATACCCGGCGGCGATTAGAAGTCGGAAAAATTAAAAGAAAATTAAAACATTTAAATGAATAATAAAATTATTAGATCGACAGATCACCAGCGGAGGAGGAAACAGCCAAAATGGTAAAAAATAAAAATAATTATTCAATTAAAAAACAATAATAATTGCAATTTTTTGCCCTAGCAAATTACAACAACGGATATCAACAGCAGCAACAAACATCGCAAAATTATTACAATAATAATGCATACAGTAGAAGCCAGAATTACAACCAAAGGTAAGAAAATGGTAAATAAAATTGAAAATAAATAAAATTATTTTAGGACCTTTGGAGCAAAGCAATTACAATAATTATGGGTAAAAAAATAAAGAAAATTAATAGAGTAAAATAAATTCATTGTCAGAAGTAATGGCGGAAGCAGCAACAATTATTACAACAATTTGGGGTAAGCCCTGGATCGAACGGAAATATAATTAGAGCTCGGCATTTTGAAAAAAAGCCTTGACCTGGATTCCATGTTGGACATGGATTTCCGGACAAAAACCCAGGCTTGTCGAGAGATAGTCCTGGATTTTTTGAAATTTGTTTTAAAGGCAAACAAATGTTCGAAAAAATCAATTAATTGCTTAAGAAATCTAAAAATTTTAATTCATAATAATAAATTCTTTTTGATATTTTAATAAAACATAGTCAGTCACACGAAATAACAAATAATAAAATATTAACCAGGCCTAACCTGGACCTGGATTTCTTGGACCAAAACCCAAATCCAGGAGAAATCCATGTTGCCGAAAAATGGGTGGGACCTGGATCCAGGAAAAATCCAGGCTGGATTCAGATCCAGGTCAAGCTCTAATTATAACACTAATTTTGGAATTTATTATTTTTTATTTTCATTAAATTAAAAAGATTTTTCATTTTTTATTTATTGTTAAGGACGGCAAACCCAGCTTCAAACGGCGCATTCCGACCAAAAATAATTTGTAACCGGAACATGACAAGGGCAAAGCGACAAGAATGCGTAAGAGAGAAAGAAGCCAATTAAGGGCAATTAGCAAATTGATGTTTAAATTTTAATTTAAAGGAAGGAACCAAAAAATAAATACCAATTTAATAATCAGAACTTATTTTAAAAATTTCTTTTTCAATTTCAAATAATTTTTTCAGGAAAATTACTACCCGGTCCAGCAGCAGCAACAACAACAACAACAACAACAGTCATCCTCCGACTGTTGTCAGACGTGCGGCTGCGCGTGCGGTTGCTGCTGCCAAAGCAGCCCTTTCTTCTGTTTTACGGGCGACACTTTGGTAATTAAAATAATTCGCATTAGCAATTAATTAATGAATGTTAATTAATAATCATTAACTTTCACATTAATTATTAATTGACAATTTGAAGGTGCAACTCGTCGACGGAACTCAGAAGCGAATGGACAAACTGACCATGGGCGATTGGGTGGGCAATTAATTCAATTAATCACTCAATGATAATTAATTAATTGTCGCTATATTCATTTTAATTGCTTTTTGCCACGAGTTCAGGTCGCTTCTGCCAATGGTTCCCAACTGTTGTTCAGCATGGTCGAGTCGTGGATCCATCGGGTGAATTCACAAAAAATAATTAATTATTCCAATTAAAATTGAGAATTGAATAAAAACAAATTCAGAAGCCGGAAGAGGAGGCCGAATTCATCAGGTTGCAGCTCGAAGACGGACGAACGCTCAAACTGACAGCAAAGCACTTCATTTACGCCTCAAAATGCAGCGGAGACGGCGGTAAGCAGAAAAGGGGTCATTGGGTAGGCCCAGTGTTTTCAAACGGTTTCGGGAAAAACCCGGGCCGGGACCCGAAAAAGCCTAGTCCCAGTGTTTCATCGGATCGGGGCCTGAAAGAGCCTAGGCCCAGTGTTTTCAAAGGTTCGGGGAAAACTCCGGACCGGGACCCGAAAAAGCCGGGACCCCCGGTCCCGTGCCGTACAACTTTTGTAACCACAATTCAACCAGTAGACGGAATTTTGCACTTCTATTCAGCCAGAGTATTTCGAATGGTTTAAAATTTGTAGAAAATCATTCTTCTGTCACTTTTGCCCCTATTTTTCCCTGCAAATTTCCAAATTTGTTTAGTGCTCTTTCAAACGTTAGCCTTAAATTCATTGAAATTTGTTGTTAAACTTGATTGATGTGCTTAAGGGTACGTGCCGGTGGAGTGGGCGCGCGCGCGGATGGTTTACGCGGACGAAGTGCGCGTGGGCGACTGCGTATTCGCACAGGACGAGGCAAATTCAAAGCCAATTAAAATGCATTTAATTAATTTGATAATTGCCCTTTTCAGTCCGGACAGATGGCTCTGTTCGAGCGCCGCGTCTTAAGCATTGACACAGTGCGGGAGAAAGGCAAGGAAACAAATGCCTTTCTCAAATGGCATTAGACTGTTAATTGCCCCCGCTTTCTTAGGCATTTACGCCCCAATGACCGGCACCGGCGACATAATGGCCCAGGGCGTGTTGGCCTCGTGCTATAGCATCGAGGCGAACAATGTGCTGCAGAAGAGCTTCTTCAATGTTTGTGTGCCATGGATTGGCATTGAAATGCCATCCATTGAATGTATTTTTAAATTCCAATTCAATTCAATTCACAGAATTGGAAAACATTGCCACTGATTGACCAAATTTACGGGCACGTCAGCGAGGAAGAGGTGGGCTTGTGGCACCACCAATGCCAAAATGCACCCATTTTTATATTCATTTGCCCACTTTATGTTCAGATCGAATTCCCGGGTTGGCTACGTTTCCTCGTCGAAAATGTGATGCCATTTGTTGTGCCAAAGTGACCGTAAAAAAAGCATTGACTATACATTTAAATGATCATATTGTTTTCAAAAAATTAACTTATTGGATAAATTCTGTTATAAAATATTTCCAAAAAATACAAGGGAATAGCACGACAAAACAATTAAGCCAAGGAGAAGCGGCGGGGGGGGGGGGGGAGGGGTCCGGACAATCCATCAGTAATGTGTCAGAATTTTTTTTTTTGAGAAACCATCAAAAATCTTGCGAAAATGAATGCTAATTTAATTTTAAAAAAATTTATATAGGTTTTTAAAACATTTCTAGTTACTTAATAATTGAATTTAATTGATCAACTATAGAAATATCATTAAATATTAAAAATGATCATTTCATATTTTTATAAAATACACAAATTATCAATTCACTTTTTAACTATTTAAATTCATTTCCACATGATTTTAAATAAATCTAGCGTTTTAAAATTAAATTTTGCTGACGGATTGTCCGGGTTACAGCGGGGGGGGGGGGAAGACCAACCCGTTCGCTGATGAGTGTCATTAATTGGCTCACCAACCCAAAAGCGAATGGACGAAATTGCAATTAAATGAAATATTTTATTTAGTGAAACGGCTGTCAATACATCATAACAAAACAAAACAAAAAAGCGTTTTTTGCGGTTCATTTTAAGACGGAGGGCTAAGGGAAGGGGCGGGCGAAGAGCATTTGTAACACGAGGAGATGGACGCGTAATTGTAAGCACCGCAACTGAAAAGGGAACGGGGGAGAGACGAATGGACACGGAATGTGCCCACATACTCGAGGCATTCCCAACGAGAATTGCGAATGGCAAACAATTGGTCGTCGGTCGGCACTCCCTCACGGCACTGACGACACATCAGAAAGTTGGGGAAGTTGAGAAACCAGCAACTGAAGGGGCAACGAAAAAATAAAACACTCAAAACGGAAATGCTGGGGACGGGACAAAATTTCGCCGAGACAAAATGTCTCCGCCGATTTTTAAAAAAATAGAAAATTTTCAAGGAAAAAATCAGAAAATTCTCCAAAAAATCGCTGAAAATTTTTCAAAATTTCTTTTCTTCAAATTTTCTTTTAAAAAATTTTCTTTCGGCGGCGAGATTTCGAGTGTACCGTTTTAAATTTAATTTTTCAAAAAAATTTTTTTGAAGAGGGTTCAGTGGTGAGTAAAGTTATCAAATGACTCTTACGCATAGCCCCATAATTTTAAAAAGATTTTTTATGACTCAAAAATGAATTGAGCGACATTATTGGCAATTGGCGCCACGGCACTGTTTTGCTGCTCGGTTGGAATCGACTGACCTGACACAATACCACGACCCGTCGTCCAACGACTCGCCACCGATTCCGCAGGAAAAGCCTTTGGACTTTGGGGCGCCGCATTTGAAGCAGTCCTCTTTGAAATTGTGGTGTCGGCATCTGAAAAAATGAGTGTCAATTAATCGTTTCATTTTGAATTTCCGTACATTCCGCAAACCCATCGCAATTGCTGAATTTGTTGGCGATTCTCTTCCGGTGCCCTCCCTTTGATACATTTTTGGCACGACAAATGGGTGGGAAAGTTACGCCACAAACAGCTAAAAAGGAAGGGGCAGGGCAATATAATTAGCTTAATCACGAAAGGGAAAATCCCAAAAAAATATAAAAATGTAGACTAAATGCCATGTCAAACGAATATTTCTAACAGTTCAACACCTCAGAGGAATATACTCTGGATTATATTCTGCACTCAGTCCGAATAAATCACAATTTACCCGTGAAGTACCGGCACAGTTGGGCTACAACAAAGTTGAAAGCACCAAATGCCATAGAAACGGGAAACAAAGACAAATTGGGAAGTGGGGGAAGTCGAACCAAGACAGACAAAACAAAGGGACTACCACTGGGCCAAGGGGAACACATTGCGATTTAGAATATCTATGTTACATTGAGCTAAAAAGCATTTCCGAGATTTCCCATGGCTTTTATCATTGTTATTAATGGTTTTGTTCACCTTGAGCACACCCAATACTGACAATCAGAAGTTGCAGGGAGTTGCCCTTCCGTGGGTCGTGGCGCGTCGCAATGGTGGCACGTCAAATTAGACTCGTAATTGTCAAAATGACACCTAAAAGGCGGAAAAGAATTAATTAATGAGGGATTTCTTGTTGCCCTTCATAACGGAAAAAGGAATTTAGGTTAAATAACAGTAAAATTTTTTAGGTTTCCAAGATGACGCCAGGGGAACAGGACAAAATTTCGCCTGGACAAAATTTTCGTCGCCAAAATTTAAAAAAATTTCGTCGGCGAAATTTCGGTGGCTAAATTTTGGGGTGCATCCGACGCCAAGCCCTTTAGCCATAAAAAAAAATTAGGATGGGGAACGCCAGAAAATATTAGCCGTTTTTTTTGCAGGAAAAATGACCCTTTTGCCGGAGAACCAAAATTAGAGACAAACGCACTCAGCGCATTGCCAACGCGAACTGTGAATGACGCCAAGTTGCTCATCCGTCGGTTCTTCTCTGCGACAGTGGCGACACTTCGAATAGTTGGGGAAGTTGAGAAAGCCGCAACTAAACATTTGAAACAGAAAATGCGATGAACATTCTGTAGTTTTTTCATGACATGCAAATCCAAGCAAAATTGTTTTAACGGATGCAAATTATTCTATTCAATTTTTATGTTAGTCAATAAAATCTTATAAAAATAAAAAAGATTTTTTGTGTTATCACGTCGAGATTTGACCAAAAATAGTCAAATTGGGAGATTTTTGAATAATAGACGGTAAATTATAAGAAAATTGATGCCTGTAGGCAGGAACTGTCCCATGATTTTGTTTGGAGAGGTACCGCCGCCCCGGGCAATGATTTTTTTTTTTCAGACGCCATCGGTGAAGAAATGATTTTTTTTATAGTTTTTCACCAAAAATTGCTAATTTTGTAGATTTTTGAAAAATTTTATTAGGTGATGGAGGTTATGAGAGGGTACCATCAAAATTATCTTACAATTAAAAATGGACCAAATTTTGATAAAAAAGGAATTTATAACCTCGAAGTTTGCTTATATGTGAGATAATTGCCGCTCCCCTGTTCTCGGACAACCCCAAGCCAATAAAAGTAGAACCACTGATCCAATAAAACGTAAACGGACTGACCCGACACAATACCACGACCCGTCGGGCAATGACTCGCCACCGACGCCATCGGGCAACCGTTTGGACTCAGGGGCACCGCAACGGAAGCATTCCTCCTTGAAATTGTGGTGTTTGCACCTAAAGCGTGGGGGGGGGTATGTAATTTTTTTTGTTAGCTTTGCTTTTCCTTACTCTCCGCACACCCATCGCTGTTGCTGGATGAGTTGGCGCTGCTCCTCCGTCTGTTTGCCTTTTTTGCATTTGCGACATGAGAAATTGACGGGAATGTTGCGCCACGTGCACCTGTGCCAAAATCCAATGTCAATACACCCGGAATGATTGTATAAAATGCACGCCGTCGCGGCTGATTACAGTGAGCACACCCAAAAGCCTTTGTACACTGAGCACCGGGCCAAGGCACAGTTTCCGCAATGGTCGCCGGTGTTGCGCGCCGTGCAACTGCAAAAGGAGGAAGGGACTCATTGAGGGCGTACCGACTTTTTTTTTCGGCAACCCTTCGGAATCGGTGTCCCAACAGAAAAAAAAGATACAAAATTTTATTTGCACTTTTTCTATGATAAAAAATGCACGGATACGAATCCGAGCTCGGCAAAATTCTAGATTTTGTCCATGATTTTTCATTGTTCTGAATGGTGTAAACGCATTAAAAGCTTTAGAATGAAAGCTGTTAAATATATGAAAAGCTAATTTTTAGTTTGATTTTTTTGCCCAAGAGAATTTTTATCCCTTTTTCCGTCGGGATACCAATTCCGAAGGATTGTCTTTTTTTCACCAACTTTGGACACACCCAAAGCAATTGTTTCAGAATCGCCATTTGCGCTTCGGTGGGTACGCCGACGGTGCAATGTTTGCAAATGCGTTGTTGAGGCCAATTCAGATGAGCACAGCTTTAAGTATGAAGAAATTAAACTATTGTAATTTTAAATGGCTTATTGTTAACAGTAAATTCGCTCTTTCTCTTTGCTGACTTTGAGCATTTCCATGCGCCGTCAATGGATCCGTCATTTTTTGCGTTTCCATTTTCCACCTTTTCAACAACAAAACCATCATCTGAAGAAGCAGAAGTGGTCGAGGCAAAAAAGCGTCGGAAATGCGGCGGCGACAATTCCCTGTAAAGGGCGGCGGTGAGCAGCGAAACGAATTTGCCATTCCGTCCATTCTGCTGGCATATTTTAAGAACAAAAAAGCGAATAGGCAATAGCATTGTGCTAAAATTGCATGACAATCAAAATAAAAATTAAAATTGATACCAAAGATTTGAACAAAATTCTATTAAAAAAACATAAAACTTAATCTAGATTTGAAGAATTTTTTGGACTTTTTATTCAATCAAACTAAGAATTGTTTCAAAATGGGTATTCTTTCGAGCTTACAAATTAGCGATCCTGAAAAGCCCGGATACCATATTCAAGTCGCCGCCGTATAATATTTTTGAAGCATACATTTCGTCAAACATGCAAATTTTTTTGAACTGAGAAGCCAAAATTGAAACGGTGAGTCTAAAAATTTAGAGCTTTTTAAATTTTTAGATTGTCTATCTCAAATCCAAGATAATATGAAATTCCAGAAAATTTTTTAGCACCAAAAAAAGAAAAAGGAAAAAAGGGGTTGAGCAACTTTTTTTACAAAATTATTTAGAAAAAAAAGAAAAGAAAAAGAAATTAGCAAATGTTTTGTGTACCATCTTATTGCCTCTTATTTTTTTAATAGGATTTTGTTCAAATCTTTGATATCAATTTTAATTTTTATTTTGATTGTCATGCAATTTTAGCACAATGCTATTGCCTATTCGCTTTTTTGTTCTTAAAATATGCCAGCAGAATGGACGGAATGGCAAATTCGTTTCGCTGCTCACCGCCGCCCTTCACAGGGAATTGTCGCCGCCGCATTTCCGACGCTTTTTTGCCTCGACCACTTCTGCTTCTTCAGATGATGGCCTTGGCATTGGAACAACAAAATCCACAGAAGCTTCCTCCTCCGCGAAACAAAGGCATATCAGACCGAAACTCAGTGACCAGGCATGGTTTTTGGGAAGACACAAAAAGTGAAGTAAACAAACGCTTATAATAGTACTCATGGTCCCTCAAAGGTTCTAATGCTTTTAGAGTCCAATCAAAGGCGTAGTGAGGGGGGGGGGGGGGTAAAGCCTCCCCGAAACAGAAAAATGAAAAAATTTCTAATGCAAAATGTGAAACTTACTGAAAAAGTATACTCAGAGAATGAGGATTGGACTCATAAAATGTATTAGAACCCCTCTAAAAATGAAAAATGGGGTGTTTCTGACTACGTCTTTGATGAGATGGGCCATTCGAGTCGTTTAACTCGCCTTTTTAAATTTTAATGCCTTTGTTTTTTTAGGAAAGGATTCGCCTGCGGCAAAGGCTGACAATGCTTTCGCACAGCAAAACGAAAGATGCCAATCGCGTGATTTTTTCTCGGAAGTTTTATTTGAAAATTCAACGAAGATTATTTTAGGTGGTGAAAGTGGCACTTTTCGCCAATTTGGCCGATTTTGCCATCAAATTCAGCGCCTATTTGATGACACAAAGTAACTCGCTGATGGCCGAGTCAATTCACAGCGGTGAAAACATTTTTCAAATTTATTATAAAATGTCAATTTTAGTTGTTAAAAATTAGTATTTCCCTTTAGCTTTGGACATGACTAATCAGATTTGCTTGCTTATCGGTAAATGTTTTACTTTGACAATTTATTTTCACATTTTTATTTGTTTTTTTTAATCAAATGTTATCCTTTCTCTTTAGGCAATCACATTGCCATGCGGAATCCCGACCCGGGACATCCTTACGGGTACTCATTTTCAGTTCCGTTTGTGTATTTTTTTGTGCAATTTTTGATTTTACTAAAAAAACCAATTTGTAAAATTTTAAGGTTTGGTAACATGCGTTATGTGAGTTTTTTGAGTGTTTTTTTTTTGTTTAATTCATTTAATTTGTCTCCATTCATTTATTTTTGCTACATTCCCTTATTTGTTAGGTCTCTTCCCTAATTTCGGGCTGTGCCATTTTTGGCTTCGGCTGCGGTCTGTCCGTTTACAGCGGAATTGTCGGTGTGCTGAACCCGACCAGTTTGGAGTCGCTGCCCATTGTGAGGAGATGGGAGGAGCATTTTAAATGATTGGCCCTACAATCTCTCCGAATTCGCCCTTTTTCAGGCCCTTGGAATGCTCTGCTGTTCCGCTGCCCTTCAAACGGTTTCTCTATGGCGTGCAGTCCGCGAAATTCGGGTGCAGGCGAACCGAGAAAATGCCGCATTTTTTGCATACGGTAAATTTGCTAACAATTGCCAATAAAATTTTAGATGTAAATTTAATGCAAAATTTTCCGTCTTTTTGTCTCTGGCATCCCGAAAATCATTACAAAAACTCTAAATTCCTTGCTTTAATTTCCTATTTGTTCCATTTTTTAAACAAAAACTAAAAGACTTTGCATTTTTTAAAATTCAATAAAAACTATACCTTTTGTCATAACCAAATTTAATAAAATAAAATAAAACTTTGATTTTTGTCATAAAATTCGTAACTTAGTCTCTCTCTGTTTGTTGTTTATTCCATTATTTCCCCCCGTTCAGTGCGTAGTCCGAAGATGGACCCGAGTCTGAAGGTTGTGCTGTACGAGGACGCCTCCTCCATCCTCGGCGTTTCCGTCGCCTTTCTGATGGTTTCTCTCAGCCATTTCACCGGTCTGTCCGCCTTCGACAGGTGAGAAAAAGCGACCGAATTCACCGTCCCTCACCCTTCGCTTTAGTAATTTTAATTTTTGTGAAGCGTCGGCTCCATTCTGATCGGCCTTTTGCTCGGAAACGCCGCCGTCCAAATCATTTTCGCCAATGCCAATCATTTGGTGGGCCGTTCACTGCCCGAGAATCAAATTCGGGACATTGTGGCGATGATGGAGCAGGAGCCAATTGTCAGGTGGGGAAGGAAAGGAACTAATTGACCATCGAATTTTACTAGTAATGAAAAAATGAATTTTTTTAAAAGTTCTATTAACAAATTAGCCAAGTTATAGTGGTAACTCCCCGAATCACTAATTTCCTTTATTTTTTTATAATGCCCTCATTAATAAATATTAATGCTAAAATGCATTTTTTTTTTTCTCGGCACTGCCTTTTTTGGGAAATATTACTTGAAAATTTGCTCAAGAGCAAAAAATATTCGGATTCTTCTGTCTAAAATAATGGGCCTGGCACAGATGAAAACCGTCGAATTACAAATTTTTTTTCAAGTTGCTGATTGATTTTGAATATGATTGATATTTTTACAATTTTACTATAGGAAAGTGCACGACGTCAAGGCCACTTATGTTGGTGAGAAAAGAGCAATTAATGCAATTTAAATGATTCATTTTAATTATTTATCACATAATTCAATTATTTTTATTGACCATTTCCCAGGTGTCTCCGACTCGGTGTTCAAAGCCGAAATTGAATACGACGGACGGGAAATAACCAAGGCGTATTTGCAGGAGAAGTGCAATTTGACACAAATGCTAAAAGTGAAAGAAAAAGGGCCTAGTTAAATGTCAATTACTGCATTTTTAAGGAGGTCAATGCCTTCAAAACTGAGAAAGAATTGACAGAGTTCATGATGAACCACGGCGAAAAACTCGTCGACAGAGTACGCTTTTTGGGCAAAATTCCGACAATATTTGTTGATTTTTTCTTCACTTTTTTCCACAGATGGGCGACGATGTTGACCTGCTTGAGGAACGGGTACAGGAAAAGCATCCCTCGGTTCGGCATTTGGACTTGGAGCCCATGTGATTGATCGGCTAATGGCCATGCGATGGACCATTTGCAGACGAACCCTTCGCAAATAACGGACAAATGTCAAAAAATTGCATCAAAATTTTAATTAATTAAATATTTATTTTTTTAAAATTCTTTTTGACTAATTTCTTTTCATTTGAAGGTTGTGTTGGATATTCGCATAAATTTTTGAGGGAAAATGCCAAAAATGCCTTTGCTGATGCGTTGTTTAACTCATTGAATCATTTGGTTGTAATTCATATTATGCTGAAAACTGTGCTGCTTCGAACTGAAAATTCCCCAAAAAATGTCATTTTTAATTTAATTTAATTTCAAAAAACATGTCAAAATTCCTTTTTAAATTTCCAAATCCCATTCCTCAGAGAATGTGTTGTAAAAAGTTCTAATTACCCGACACTGTTTTATCCGGCCCAAACTCTCGAGCAGCACAAATGAAAAAGCATTTTTCGTCTGTTACTATGATTTCTCTGTATAAAAATATTCGAATAAATCACAAAACGCGCGATTAATGGTCATTTTTGAAATGCGTTTTTCTGTAGATGGACAATAAGAATATTTAATCTCATTGAATTGTCCGTCATTTGGTCCATTACAGTTTTTCATTGGCATTTAAAATTAAGTTATCATTATAATAAAATGGCGTTTCCCCCTTTTTCCCTCAATGGCTTCCCATTAGAGACCGACTTGGACCTGGATCCAGGTCCTGGTTTTTTCCTGGACCTAGGTTTTTGTCCTGGAAATCCAGGTCAAATATGAAAAAAAAAAAATCCAGGTCAAGGCTAATAGGAAAAAACCTGGATTTCCCAGACAAAAAAAAATTAGAATTTATTATTTCAAGTGACCGATGTTTTTTCTAGTTTTCAAAAAATGATTAAATAAATAATTTAAAAACACATTATTATTGTGAATTAGATATTTTTATATGTTCCTAAGCAATTAATTGATTTTTCAAACATTTGTTTACTTTTAAAACAAATCTCATAAAATTCAGGTCCAGGCCTCGAGGAGCCTGGGTTTTTCCTGGGTCTGGATTTTTGTCCAGGAAACCCAGACCCATGTTTTTACTTCCCATTAAAAAAAGAAAAATGCAAAACGAAAATAAATTTAATCAATGAATTTCATTATTGACTACATTTCATCACACAACAATGCCGAATCCTCCGATCAGTCTGATTGATCATGCTTTGCCCTCCGTGGCCACCGCCGGCACGGCGACGGCGGAGTACGACTTGACGAAGGCGACGACGTCGGCACTGTTGTTCAGATTCAGCTCCTTCTTCGTGTTGTCCGACATTTTGGCTGTCAGCTCCTCCGTCCGCTTCACCTTCTCGTCCAATGTCGTCTTTTTGTCTTCAATTATCAAAGTCAACTGAAAAGGGCAAAAAAAAAATAATAAAATTAAAATAAAATTGGCATTTAAAATCAAATTACTGACAATTGCTTTTTCGAATAAAAATAATTTCGTTGCTTTTTCACCTCTGCGCTGGCCTTTTTGCTGTCCTCAGAGAGTGTTGCCGTTTTCGTTTTCACTTCGCTTTCCAATTCCGCGTCGTTTTTCGCTTTTGCCTCCAAAATTTTGTTGACAGCCGTCTTAATTGGGGCAATTAATCAATTAATTAATTGTTTCGATGCTTTTGTTTAGTTTGCCTTCAGCTGTTCGTTTCCTCCTTTTTCTGCCACTTCTTTCAATGCTTTTTCCTGCTCTTCCGGCGTTTTTTCTGCCGTTGCTTCGGCCGCGGTTTTCAATGCTTTTGCCTAATTAGTAATTATTTTTCAATTAAACCAATTTATTTTACAATTAATTGCTTGAATTTTTGTATAATTAATTGACCTGTTTAACGCTTAAGTCATCGACCGCTTTGTTCACATTATCGGCAGCTTCGGTTAAGACGGCCGGGGCACTGGGCTTTGCTTCTTCCTTTTTGGCTTCATCCGTTTTCGGCTCCTCCTTTTTGGCTTCGTCTTTCTTCACTTCTTCCGTTTTGCCCTCTTCTTTCTTCGTTTCTTCCTTTTTCGGCTCCTCCTTCGTGGCTTCTTCCTTTTTCGCTTCGGCTTCTTCCTTTTTCGGCTCCTCCTTCGTGGCTTCTTCCTTTTTCGCTTCGGCTTCTTCCTTTTTCGGCTCCTCCTTCGTGGCTTCTTCCTTTTTCACTTCGGCTTCTTCCTTCTTCGCTTCCTCTTTTTTGCCTTCGTCCGCTTTGGTTTCGGTTGCCGCAGCTTCCTCCGGAATTGGCTTTGCTTTTGTCAGTGTGCCAATGGAAACGGTGCAAATGACCAGCAGAAAGATGCAAAGCAATTGGGAATTCATTTTCTGACCTAAAAATGGAACTGAAAATTAACTCAAATTGATTTAAATATAATTAATTGGAAAATAATTAGTAAATAATGTGCAAAGGAACTGATTCTCGCACATTTTATATGTTTTAAGGGACCATTGGGCGGGACGAAATTGGGGGAGGGGGGGGGGAGGGGTCGGCCAATTAATTGTTTGAAGTTTTGGAGGTCAATCGGACGGTCGGGGGACGGACGGACCAGTTTTTGAGCAGTTTTCACGTCGCATCGCACGGTTTAGCAAAAATATCATTTTTTGGCTTAATTAGCGAATGGAAACGAAGTAAAAAAAAAGTCACAAAATTTGTGCAGTAAAGAAAATAAATTTTTGTAATGAATGACAAAGAAAGAAAGAGGCAATCATTTAATTGACACTAATTAGAAAATGGAAAAATAATTAATTAATTATAAATTTAATTAATGAAAACAGTTAAGAAGAAAGAGCAAATTGGGAAATGCAGCAGAATCCGCCCAATTCAATGAATCATTCAAACACAGACAAACCCTTGGAAAATTTAGTTCCTCCGAATTTATGAAAATTAAAATAAGGAAAATTTAGGAATTCAATTCAAATAAAACGAAATTTGCCAGGTATGTACTGTATGTGAAATGCAATGGTAAAGAAACCAGGATTTATGAGGAAATTGGGTGAAATTAGAGTTACACGGGTCCGAGTATTTGGGCAAAAACATTTCCGGGTATTGACGGGTCCAGAAAAGCATGGTTCGGACCCAAGTTTTTCAACCGGAATAAAATCCCATCATTAAGCGAAAAAAAGAATTAAAAATGGTATTTATTCGAAGGCTCAAATTATCCCAAACAGACCAATTAATGTTGTCATTGTTCTGCGTAAACTAAATATACACAATTTTTCATCATTGCCTTCGCGAAGAATTCACAAAACGCAAAGCGTTACCAACTGAGCCACGAAAAGGCACAAGGACAAAAAGAATAAAATGCAAAATAAATATTTATTTTTATGGTCAGGTCTCCGGAATTCCTGCGTATTCGCACGGGGACGGTTCCGTGCCGTATTATTGGTTTTTGAACAGAGTCGGGGGGTCGTTTTAGCGACGCCATTTTGGCGACAAGAAACATTTTAACGAAAAAAAAAGTCAAAATACGCAAATTTAGAAAATAAAAAGAAAAAGTACATATTAAATCAAAAAATTTATTCACTAAAAAAACATTATAACAAAAAATTAGCAAAAATAGAAACAGAAAATACACAATTTTAAATTCATCAAAAGTGAAAACGTGTTCCCTGGAGTTTTCGAGGTCTTTAAGCTCAAATATGGCATCCATTTTTGCCAATTTCGAATCCCCGGACGAAAGAAAACAGTGAAAAATGTAAGATCGAACATATTTTTGCGTTAAAAATTGGTGAAAAAAGAAGATGGAAATTATTAGGAAGTCTAAGATCTCTACAGTATCAACTGGCCGATGCAACAAGGGTTGGTAGACTGACTTTCAATTAGCAATAACAAAAGCCATTTTAAAATAAATATTTTTCTTTCCATTCCATTCTTATCACTGCATTTTTTGTACTCGGTTGGACCCGGACCTACCGGGTCGGCGGGTACCGAGCATTGGATTCTCAAAAACTCGGATCCGGCGGATACCGAGTCCGTATCTCAGAAAGCCGCGTGTGTCTGTACTCGGTCGGGTACTCGGACCCGAGAAAGTTTAATTCAAAAATCTTTATTTTATAAAATTAATAAATATTTTTAATAATCTATTTTTCGGCCTTCATTTTTTATTCGTACCCAATACAAAAAGTGCGCACTTGACCTTCGCTGTCGTCACCGATGGAATCTCTCGCTTCTCCCCACTTTTTTATTGTAATAAATTAAATCTGATTTTTTAAATTAATTAATTACCCCACCGATTTGTTTGACTATTTTTACTATTTTGAGTTTGTTGGTTGTTTATTGCTTGCTCTGTGCTCTGCTCCTCCTCCGTGTGTGTGTGATTAGATCAAAGTCCGAAAATCATAATAATTTTGCGCGGCGCCCACCGCGCAATGCCACCCACCGCTACCCATCCCTTTGATTACCCATCCCTCTCCGGTTTTGGTTTGTTACCCATCCCTCTTCTCCCCGTTTTGGTAATTCTCCTCGATTCCATCCGACTCACTTCTTCGTCTTCGTCTTTGTCCGCGTCGTTGTCGTTGTCGTCGTTGTTGTTGGTCTTCCACTCCTTCCTCCTTCTCCATTGCTGCTGCTGCTGTGACACTTCCTTGACCTGGATAGGTTTCGGTCGGCCCGCGCGTCCACCATTATGAATTTGCCGTGGGGTGTGCCTCATTAATTAATTGACTCTCTTTCATGGTCACTCTTCGCTTCGCTCGCCTTCGGCGATGCCACACCGTCGGGCGGGGGAGGCAATGAATGATTTGGGAGTGGCACGGACAGTCACCGGCGGCGCACGTGTGGCGCGACCAGCAGCAGACCACCAAACGATGCGCCGGGCGTTGGTCGTCGTCCCCCGCGGCGTGGGGCGACCGGCGGCAGCAAAAGGCAAATCGAAAGGGTGGGGCGACCCGTCGCCGCCCGTTGGGCACGCCTTTCGGCGCGTTGCCTTGCTATAAAAGCGGGGCATTCATTCAGCGAAGCCACACACAGTGCACACCACCAAAACAGCCAAAACAACAACCGTGGGTGGTTCAACAGCAGCAGAGGAAACCCAATGAAAGCGAAAACAAAACGCTCTCCTCTCTCATTAGAACCAATTAGCAAAATTTAATTAGAGAGGGAAAGGATTTTCTGATTAAGCATTTTCAATTTCTAAACCCCGCTTTGAAATTCTAATTTGCTTTTGCTCCTTCAGAAAATGCTCTTTTTCCCAATTGCCACTGTTTTGCTCGGCGTCTTCGTTGGCTCCCTTCAGGGGAAACCCACCGGTACAGCAAAAAGCGATCCAATCAAAACTAATTATCTGCGAATTTCAGAACAAAATGCCGAAATTAAGCCGGCCGTACCCCTCGGTAAAAAAGAAAAATAAATAAATATTTTAACATTTTTAATTTTTAAATTTCCTACAGAGGCAACTCGCAACGAAATCAAAGACACGCCGCAGCGCACAGAGAACAAAGAAATTTCGCGCAGCGAAATCAACGAAATCAAAGAGATTCCGCGCAACGAATTCAAAACGGCGCCAATCACCGGTGATATTTTTGAATATTTAAAAAATTAAATAAAATTAATTGTTTTTAAGAGAGCCGTGAAAGACCGTTCATTAAAAGCGAAATCATCCGCGACATCAGCTCCGCAATGAACTTCTTGAACGAGCAAATCCGGGAGTACTCGGAACGAACCAAGGACAGAGTGAGTGGAGAGGCCAAGGGGAAGCGAAACGGAACTCAAATGGGCAATTTAGCAAGAGGAATTCAAGGGCATCATTGAGGCCAGAAACAAACTCGAGACGGCCATCAAACCATTGCACGGAGGTGAGAAAACAAATTAGGGGGCAGCACTAATTGGGCTTAAAAAGGAATACATTTGGACAAATTTTCAGTGATGGAGTCCGACATGGCTTCCTCGAGCCTGGAGACGTCGATGACCAACTCGGCCAACATCGCCCGACAAGCCCTGGAGGAGTTGCCCGTGAAACAGGCATGGCATTTCGGAAGTAATTAGCACTAATTAACCAATTTAATTTCACAGGTCCGACAAATGGAACAAATTGCGGAGGAGGGAAAGAGCAAAACGGTGGAGGAGCAGGAGAGGGCACTGCGCGAGTACGCGGAAAAGAACGGCGAAAGTGTGAAGGTCGGCGGAGCAGCCCCCCCCATTCAGCACAACAATTCTTCCTCTAAACGGCCCCATTAAAATTGCAGAAGGCTGTTGACCAAGTGTTCGTCGCCAAGGACCGTGCGGACATCGCTTTGGAGACGTACTTGAGGAGCCACGCGGACACCTTCTCCCAGGAGGCGCGAAAGGCCAACGACCAGGCAAAAAGCCAAATTCAAAAGGAAAAGCATAGCTAAAATGCCAAAACATCATTTGCAGATGCTGTTCGTGATGAAGGACAAGAAGCTCAGCTCGGAGGACAAAGTGCGCAAATTGGAGGAGTGGGCCAACACTTTGCCGGAGAATGTGCGCGGAGAGCTGCGCGTGCGCGACTTGCGCGAGCTGAAGCAGCTGGTGCACCTGTACAACGGACTGACGCCCGTCCTGCACCAGGGCATCCAAGGCGGCATCTGAACAGGAGGAGGAGGAGAAGAAAGGGAGGAAAGGGGGCGATCGGACTGATCGGACGGACCGAAAGTGATCGGTAGCAGTGATCTGTTGTCATTGTGAACGAAAATGCCGCATTCCATTCCTAATTTATTTAAGTGGGTATTAAACACATTAAAATGCATTGCAAATGATTTGTTCCATTCGAATTTATTTTTTAAAAGCAAAAAGCGGGGCATGGGAAAAAACCACAGCAAATAAATTTGAAAATGTGAGTATTAAATTCAGCGGATGATACAATAATTAATGGAATTGGTAGTCCGATCTGCTGATGGCCTCCCATCCCATTTCAAAGATTGTTTTCTTCTTTCCCACCTTTGGCCATAAAATTCATCAATTTTCGGGCCATACTTGAAAAAATGCCACCACTTCCTTCCGCTAAAGACAAAAATATTTAATATTTAATAAAAAACAAATAAATAAATAATAATCAACTTGCCCTTCGGAGGCATTTGTTGCGGTTGTCCAAATGCGTTCTGCCCAATGTTCGGTTGTTGCTGTTGTTGTGCCATCATTTGCTGATCATTCAAATTGAAGCCGTTCGGGCCAAATTGGCCTTGGCCATTTGGCGGTTGATTAAACGCATTTTGTTGCGGCATTGCTTAAAGCAAAAATAAATAAATTAAAATATTTTAAAAATTACGCGCAGAATTTGCACCGCCACCGCCCGTAAATTTATTTTTCAGTCCTTCCCAAAAATTGGTCCAATCGGCGCCAACACTTGCAAAGAATAAAGTCGGCAGAAGAAAATAAATTGAAAAAGATTTTAAATTCATTTTGAATCTATAATTAATAAAAAAATTATTTTTTGAATCCATTTAAAAGTTAATTTTCATTTGGTTACGAAATAAAATGGAAAATTTTAGGATTAAAACTGACAAAAAGTGATTAACACAATTTAATTATTGGCCCTAAATGAAAGCCGAAACGAATAAATGGATGCTCAGTTGTGTCAACAAATTGAAAAAAATTAAAGAATAATGACTGACAAATTGAAAAATTTTAAAACTGGTTAACCTTAATTAATTTAAAAATAAAAATTATATTTCTTATTGTTAGTCAGATATGATTTTGTCGGACTACAAAAATAACATAAAAAAGAAAAAGTAAAAAGAAAAACGCTTTAGAACTTTTGAACTTACTTAATGTAAGTCCCACTCAAAAGAAAAGGTAATTTTAATTGTTGCAAAGCACGAAAAACCAAACCAAGGCCAAGCTTAAAATGAACACCAAATTAACAAAGTTAAAAAAATAACAAATGATTCCCACCAATAAATTTGTATGCCTTTCTCAGTAAATCAAAACAATTTGTTGCCTATTTCTAAATCACGAAAATTATTATTATTTTTCAATATTTAATCAAAATTAAAAAGCGATACACCTCTCAACCGACATCTTAAAAATTAATAGAAGCAATTATTGTTAATTAGCATTTGAAATTTATTTTGGGAATATTTCCAAATTTTCAATGAGATGATGCTTTAAAAAATACTAAAATGGAATTATCATTTATGAAAATTTATTTATTCATCTGTTTTGTCATCATTTTCTCAATTTCAATTAATTTGCAAATTTTTTGATTATTTATTTAGCATTTGGTGCCTAATATTTAAGCAAATTGGCCACAGTTATGATGACATTTCTTCCAAAATGTTTTCCCATTTCTCCACAGTAATCCTTGTGCTCTTTTCATACGGTAGTGTCCTCGGTTTCTTCGGTGGCGGTGGCTTAGGGATGGGCGGCGGAGGTAAAAAGTCAAAAAAGATTGGAAATTAAATAAAAAAAACTCATTAAAACATAAAGCATTGGCAATTTTAATTTACTTTTGTGCTCATTTGAGGGAATATGCCAATGGATATGTCCGCCGGTGGTCAGCAGCAGCCATTCGGAGGGCCCCAATTTGGCCAAATGGGTCAGCAGCCGATGATGCCCCAAGCGAATCCCATGGGCCAAGGCCAAGGCGGGCCTCAGCAGATGAATCCCTTTGGGGGAGGCCAAATGGGCTAAAAGGTGCAAAGTCAGCAAGTTAAACGTAGAAATTTACATTTTAATTTTTGTAATTTGCACATTTATCTTCAAATGATCGCTTCCGCTCGCTAATTCCATTGATTTTATTTCGGATTTATTTCACTTAAATTTGATAAAATTTAATCATTTTTTTGTCTATTGTTTTTAAATGTGGAATATTTATCTTTAGGATTTTACCGAATTTATCGTAATTTTAGCCATTTTGGGATAGATCGCCATGACAAAGCATTCTTCTTGACGTAATTACTGCTTTCTTTTCCTATATTGTTTTTGTTTTAATAAATTTATGCTTAACACACAAATAAAAAATTTAAAAATTAAGCAAATGTTAAGTGATTTTTTCGAAAATGTCAGAAAAATTCTCTTAGAATGATTCAGCCTTGGTGCTAGTGCGTTTCGTAAAAAAGGCCACCCATGCGCGTTTCGTAAAAGGGCCAATGGTTCGAAACAAAAATTATGTAAAACATAAAATTCATATCTTGGCTCAAGTTTCAACCAAACTAATATCTCATGGTATCATTCAATAGCTTTAATTGTTCTCTTTCAGAATATAATTTTTTTAAATTTTTTACTTAAGTATAAAAAAAGTTATAAAGCATTGAACATGCTATGTTTTTTGCAATGATCATGCATATATTAGAAATATTTAAAATTTTAAGTCTTTAAAATGCAAATGAGCCAAAAATAATTTATATATTCGCTAGCCCTAAGAATTCTCTATTTATCTTTAAAATTTCAGAAAATTTCATTGAGTTTCAAAAAAGTTCTGGACAAAAAATTATGACTTAAGATTTTTATAATTTTATGACAATAACTTTTTTTATACTTAAGTAAAAAATTTAAAAAAATTATATTCTGAAAGAGAACACTTAAAGCTATTGAATGATACCATGAAATATTAATTTGGTTGAAACTTGAGCCAATATATGAATTTTATGTGTTACATAATTTTTGTTTCAAACCCATTGGCCCTTTTACGAAACGCGCAACCCCATTTTGGCACGTTTACGAAACGCGCATGGGTGGCCTTTTTTACGAAACGCGTCAGCACGCATTAAAAAATCTAAAAAAAAAAAATCAAATTTCTGCATTCCGTTTCTTTCCGCATTAGGGCACTTTTTTACGGTTTTAAAATTGTTTATTTTGTTGTTTTTCAAAGCTTTGATCAATTTATTCTGATCAATTTGTGTGTGTCAGGAAAAAACCCGAATATTTACAATGCAAATCGAAGTTATTTCGTTTTAGTTTTATTTTTAATGCGAAGCCATTGGGGAAAAAGGGGAAACCGCCAATTTATTATTATGGCAACTTTATTTTTAAATGCCAATGAAAAACGGTAATGGACCAAATGACGGACAATTCAGTGAACGATTATGTAAAGTAGGGAGGAAAATGCAGTAATTGTCCAACTTCAGTATGCCTATTTGAATAATGAACACTAATTGGCACGTTTTATTTTTATTCGAATGGCCGGCGGACATTGGCAGACGCAGGACGACCAATCTGACAAATAAGCATTCATTTGGCATTTGTGCAAAAGTGCCAAATTTTGTCTGTCGGTCGTTCTTTTTGCTCGGTGAAACATTGACAAAACTCCCATTTATTCGAAACCCACGGAGAAAGTAAGCATGTGTGAAATTTCATTTTTTAAATTCATTTTTTCCTAAGAGTTTTCGTTTTCGTTTCATTTTGTTTTTGTACATATCTCAGCCGATCAAAGAGAAAAACAAATGGAATAAAAATTTGTGAAAAGAATTAAATGTCAATAAAATAAACAATTTTTGAGAGGGATTTGCTTTAATCAACAATTTTGCTTACTTTTTATACGGTAAAAGCATACACAGTATGCAAAAATGAGGCGCAATAAGATAAGAATGAATACGGTAGGACAATGAATGTACAGTATACAGCTAATTGAATCGCAAAACGATTAGAATTAGCGGAAATTGAACGCGACTTCGTCAACGTACGCGCCTTTGTACACCGGGGGAAAGTCGGGGGACGCGTAAATGATGCGTGTGGCGCGGTGGTGCGGGTGACGACGTGGCGTCGGGCGCAAACGCTTCGGAGTTTGTGCGTTGGCAGCGCCGCGCTCATTCTAAGAAAACGAAGCAATTTCTTCAATTTTTTAATATTTTATGATCTTTTTATATTTTTAAATAAAATTTAATCAGCTGGTGTTCCCAAATTTCGTCTTTTCATTAAAATTCATATTTTACCAATTTAAATTGTCCAAATCGAAAACCAATTAAATACTTAAAATGCCATGGCACTCGGGGGAATAATGATATTTAATTCACCATATTTTTTGTTCTTTTGCTTTTCGCCGAATTCGAAATGTTGTCACTGAACACATAAATCCTCCTCCGTTTTGGCTGCCGTTTCTAAATCAATAAAAAATCCATTTAATTAATTAATTAAATAAATCCCCTTTAATAATTATACCTTTTTGCTGTTGTTGGCACTTGCCCGCTGTCCGCCCCCTTTCGCTGCTCCGCCGTTGGCATTGGCACCTGTCGCGGATTGGACTGTCCCATTATTGGCACTTTTTGTCTCATTTTCCTTGGCCAATTGTCCTTTTTCTTTTTTACCATTTTTGTCCATATCTTTTGCATTTTGTTCATTATTTTTTGTCTTTTGGCCTTCCTTTTTGTCATTTTTCTTCCCATTTGTTGCTGTTTCTTTCTGCTTTTCTCCCCCACTATTTTCATTATTGGTTTTGTTGCCCTTTTGTCCCCTTTTTTGGCACTTTCTTCTTCCCCCTTTTTGGCATTTTCCGTTCCCATTTCTTCCCCCTTTTTGGCACTTTCTTCCTCCTCCTTTTTGGCACTTTCTTCTTCCTTCTTTTTGGCATTTTCCTTTCCCATTTCTTCCCCCGTTTTGGCACTTTCTTCCTCCTCCTTTTGGCATTTTGTTTTTCCATCTCTCCCCCGTTTTCCTCTCTCTCCTTTTCCTCTCCATTTTCTTTCTTCTCTTCCAATGGGTTTTCTTCCTCACTTTCCTCTTCTTCCTCCTCTTCGCTTTTGCTTATATTATTAAACCCAAATTTTCTTCCGGGCCTTCTTCTTCTTAGTTCCTCACTTTCTAATGATTTTTCACCTCCTTCATCTTCATATTCCTTTTTCTCTTCCTTTTTTTCTTCCTCTTCCATTTTCTGTTCCTTTTCTTCTTCCAAATTCTCTTCCTTTTCCTTTTCCAAATTCTCTTCATTTTCCTCTTCCAAATTCTCTTCCTTTTCTTCTTCCAAATTCTCTTCCTTTTCCTCTTCCTCTTCATTTTCCTCTTCCAACTTCTCTTCCATTTCCTCTTCTATTTCCTCTTCCTTTTCTATTTTCTCTTCCAAATTCTCTTCCTTTTCCTCTTCCAAATTCTCTTCATTTTCCTCTTCCAAATTCTCTTCCTTTTCCTCTTCCATTTTCTCTTCATTTTCCTCTTCCATTTCCTCTTTCTCTTCCTTTTTCTCTTCCTCTTCCATTTTCTCTTCCATTTCCTCTTCTATTTCCTTTTCCTCTTCCATTTTCTCTTTCTCTTCCTTTGCCTCTTCCATTTTATCTTCCTTTTCCTCTTCCATTTTCTCTTCCTTTTCCTCTTCCTTTTCCTCTTCCTTTTTCTGTACCGTTGTTTTTTGTTCGTTTTCTTCAAAATTCCCCACATTTTCCCCCTTTTCTTCCTTATTATTCAATTTTTTTGTCTCTCAAATTGCAAAATAAAATAATTAAATAAATGCCAAATTAGTCAACTTTCCTTGCCAATTTAACTTCTCACCTTCTCTGCTCCTTTTGTTTTGATTGCCTTCTTTTGCGGATGAATAATGCCTTCCTTTTGACATTGATGATGATGATGAACGATGTCGTGGAATTTCTTAATTTAAATTTTAATTTAAATCAATGTTTTAATTCCCTATTTTCACATTGGCATTTTCCGTTTTACCATTATTTTCCGAGTGATGCCGTCCCTTTTCGTGAATGTGACTGTTTGCCCGTGAATAGGCATCTTTTGCCTTGTCCCATGCCAAATGCGCACCCTTTTTCACCCCATTTTTAAGACTATCTGAAAATTCAATGCCATTAAAATCAATTAGTGCTATATTTATTTAATGAATAATTTATTTAAAATGTTCATTATTTTATTCTTTTTATACCATTTCGATGCAAAACTGAGCTCGCTTTGCGTGAAGCACTTCGCGACAATTGTCCAATTTTTGATCCGACTTTGTGCGCGTCGTCCGCCGTTTTGTGCTTTAATGACTCCGTTCTGTCGCTGTCCTATTTTTAAAATTAATTTTTTAAATGACAATTTACGCTTTTAATCCGTCACCTTCACATTGTGGTACAAATGTGATGCTTTTCGCGATGCGACACGTCCAATTTTGGCCACATTCGTCCCCAATTTCTTCGCTTCTCTCACCGTTCCCTCTCTCATCGTTTTCCACCCATTACTCTCGTCATTTTGATCATAATTCTCTGTGTTGTGCCGTCGGTCACTTTTTGCCGATGTGTCGTGCCGTTCTTCTTCAGCTGTCCTTCCGCTGTTCTCTCTCTGATCATTTTGTTGTTTATTCTCCCGCCGGTCACTTTCTGCTGATTGGCTACGCCGTTCATATCCCATTCTTTCTGACATCTGGTCTTCATCAGTTTGTTGTCCTGGTTCCGTTCGGTCACTTTTTGATTGAGTACGGCGTGAATCGTCCGAATTTACTTGTCCTCCGTTTATCCGATCAGTTCCCATTCCTTGGTCGCTTTGCTGTCCGTTTCTCAGATCATTTCCCATTCTCTGATCACTTCCCACCCTTTGATCACTTTGTGCTCCGTTTCTCTGATCACTTCCCATTCTCTGATCACTTCGCTCTCCGTTTCTCTGATCACTTCCCATTCTCTGATCACTTCTTTGTCCATTTCTTTGATCATTGTTTAATCCCGTACTTTGTCCCATTCTCTGATCACTTCGCTCTCCGTTTCTCTGATCACTTCTTTGTCCATTTCTTTGATCATTGTTTAATCCCGTACTTTGTCCCATTCTCTGATCACTTCGCTCTCCGTTTTTCTGATCACTTTCCGATTGTTTTTGGCGTTGTTCTACCTCGCTTTGTCCTTCTGTCCCTTTTTTATTATTGTCGTTCTGTCCATTTCTCTGCTGGTGGTCCTTTTCTGTGAATGCGTTTTTCAATGAACTCCCAACTCTCGAAGCAGCTTCTTTCGCGCTGTGCCCAGCTGAACGGGCGACTTCTTTGGCTTCATTGCCCAACTTTTTCACTTTTTCATATTTGCCTTCGTATTTTTTTGGCGTTTCGTCCTCTAAATTTTATTTTATTTTTTAAAATTTCATTTCGCTTCAACTTGCACCTTTTTTCTGTTCCTTTTGTTGTCGGACAGCCGGGGCAACTGCAGCAGCATCAACAGCAGCTTCTCCTTGTCCATTTTTCCCAATGGATTTCTTCGATGGCGCCAATGCTTCGGCGATCTTCGATAAAATCATTTCCTATAATGGAACTCAGCTGACGAGCCAAAACTACCAAAACAATTTTTCTTGCCTTTTAACTTTTGGGTTTTAGCCAAAAATTATTCTCACAATCAGCCCTTTAATTTTCGGATTTACATATTGAAGACTGTAGGATTATGGTAATTCGCATTTTTTCTTTTATTTTTTATCACTTTTATTATGCCTTTCCTGTTCAATTGCACTTAAATTGTCCTGAAAAAGTACCGTCCTTGAGCTTTTAAACTTGTTTAAGCTCTTTCTGGGATTTACCGTATTTCCTCGATTATTAGCCCCGGGGCTTTTATTGTTCAACCCACCTCAAGAGGAGGCTTATATTCGAGGGGGGCTTCTGATTTAGAGGGGGCTTATAATCGAGGAAATACTGTAAGTACGGCCACATTTTAAGGACTTTTTAAGTGCAATTGTGCCACTTTTGCCCTTATTTGGTGTCCAATTTGTGTTTGTCTCCCCATGGAATTGCACCTTTCCGTTGTCACCGTCGTTCATTGAATTAGGCCATCCTGCTGATGCTGAACTGCTTGCCCTTCTACTCCCTCCACTGTTGCTGCTCAAAGAGGACGAGCCTTGGCCAGAAGAAGAGCCATGTCGTCCGATTGGCTGAGAACCTTAAGCAAATAATTTGAAATTTTAAATCATTTTTAAATAAATCATTTTTAAATTAGTGTAGAAGACCACCTTCAACTTGAGCATTATTGCCAGATTTTTCTTCTATTTTTTGCCCATTCCTATTTTCTTTTTCTTCAATCATTGAATTTGTTTCTTCCATTTTGTCCTTCAAAAACCCTTCAGATTCATTTGTTGTTCTCCGTTTGTTTTGATTTGGTCCAATTTCGGCATCAAATCCCTTCTCCACAATTTGGGCTGATTCCTTTTCCTTGGTTTGGGTCTGTTGTCCCTTTTGGCCTTTTTTTATGCCACTTTCTTCCCCAGTGCCATTTTGCGACTCGTCCTCCTTTTCTTTGCTGCTCTTAAATGCCAATGTTTCCTCTTCTGTAGTCCTTCTTTCTTTGTCGGCTTCTTTTGCCCTGTCCTGCCCTTCCTTTTTGTCCTTAATTGATGTGATTTGTCGTTCCTTTGTCGGTCTCTTTTGATGTTCCCTTATTTCATCACTCTTTTCCTCATTAATTGATTCGCTCAAAATGACTTCGGCATTTTGTCCTTCTCCCTCTCCTTCATCTTCTCCAATTGTCCCCGTTATTTTCTGTTGTTTTTCCTTTTTATTTTCCAATTTTTTCATTTCTTTTTGTTGCCCTTCTGCTGGGCTGTTCAAATTATTTGTCTCCCATTTTTCGCTATTCTTTGATTCTTCCGTTTTCGATTTCTCCTCACTTTTATTCAAAACATTTTCAGATGCTTCTTTAACCAATTCTGCATTTTTGGATGTTTTTATTTCTATTAAAATTAATTAAAAAGCCTAATAAACCCTTCTAAATTTGTCTAATTCGAGTTTTGACTTTCCAAAACCATTTAAAAAATATTTCCCTTTTTATGCCTTTGGCTAATCATTTTCCTATTTTAAATTAATTCTTCAATTTGTTTTCACCTCCTTTTGCACCATTTTGTTGGTTTGAAAATGCCCTCTTCATCAATGTGCCCGTTTTCGATGCCGCTCGCTTCAAATTGTCTCCCGCCACCAAAGCGACGTCTTTCAATTCCGGGCCGAACCCTTTCAGCTGATTCTGTTGTCCATTTCCCACTGCTGAAAATGTTCATTCAAAAAGATGATTTTTTTAATTTTTAGTTATTTGGTTTTCTCCATTTTAATTGTTAGCCAAAATTTTTTGTCACCAAAAATTTTAGCCCTTTTAATTTTTAAATGACTTTCCTCGACAAATGTTAAAATAGGCTATTGTTTGCCGTATCATTAAATTAATACGGAAAATGCACTTACCCTCCCCAAAAATTATTAAAAATAAATTAAATTTAACATTTTTTTTTTTACAATTTTTCTGTCCCAAATTGTTTCCGTCCGATTGAGCATTGGTCGGCTGCCCATTTTTGATGCCATTCGTTTTCCATGCGTTTGATTCGAATTCACCTCCCAAATATGCGGAAAACGGTTGATCAAATTGCTTAATATGTTTATATATTTGAAATTCTTTTTATTAGATATGAAACCGACTTGTTGTGTTTGTTGTTGCGCAACAATTACCGTAAACCAAAAACAAAAAGTGACCGTAACGAAGCGGAAAAAGTAGCAGAAGCGAACCCGAGCCATTCAAAAATAAATAAATAATAATAATTGAAATCAAATGACGGGGGACGAAGCAAAAAATATTAAATATCAAAAAAGTAATAAAAAATTATATATATTTTCATTTAATAAAAAAAAATATAATAATAAAAGCCACGTTTTACAAATTGATTGAATAATATTAAAGAAAAAATAGAAGCAAATATTGGAGAAACACCTAAATAATAATGGAATTATATTATCATAAAACGAAATGAAATTGAAATTGAATTGCTGGGATTATCTGGAAAATGAAAAAACATCAGCAACAAAAGTGCTAATTACAATACATGATAATTACATTGACATGAAACCAAATTTAAAAAATCGAAATTGAAAATTGCCTTTGCCAATTTGACGTAATTTAATTAAGTCGCGTTTCGATGTGTGCACATTTATGGCAAAAGAATGCTGTGCAAACAAACAATTGCTTAGTATTATTTTACGATGCGTATGCTTTTATTTTGTGGCAAAAACTTATTTTTCAATAATTAAAATAGAATGGGCCGGGTCAGCAGGGCATTTTGCCATTCTGGCCAAAAGCGGGTCCGTGTATTGCCGAGCAAAAAAGCCGGGTTCTTGAATTTATTACTTCCATTACTCAAAATAAAAACCTTTATTCTGATTGGAGCCAATAAATTCAATTTTTAATAGAAAATCTAAAAAATAATAAATTTTCTTTGAAAATAAGTTTTTTTTTTAATTTGACAGTGAATTATTAATGGGTTTTGTCCAAAAATTAACAATTTCGTGCCAACTTTTTTCAAAAATTCCGTCCATTGGCAAAAATCTGGCGTTAAATTTCGTCGCTGCCCATCCGCCCTTATTCGTACGAATCGGGGAAAAAATTGGTGAAAAATTTAAGCACCATTTCACCGAACTGTCTTTGATAGCCAACACAATTTGCACGACATATGCGCACTTTTCCCTTTTGGAGTTCGAAATTCATTGGCAAAAAATGGGGGCAAATGGGCACAGTTAAACGAATTTTTGCAGTTTAAAAATGCGCGATCTCAGTTAACTGAACTTAATTGTTGCCGCCAATTGCCAATTCAAATTTAGAAAAATGATAGGATTTATTCTTTTCGGCTCAGAAAGAGAAAGTTAGTTATCAATGCCACCGAATCAGTCGCTAGTGCAGCCTAATTAAGGCAGCGACCGTCCGTTAAGGCTCAAATTGGAAGCATATTTAATCATTGACGATAGAGGAAATGAACCCAAAGGAAAACAACAACACAACCATCTGACCACCTGTGAATTCTAACATGAGTTCTAAAAATTATTTTTAAAGGAATGCCAAAAGAGAAAAATCGATTTATTTATTTAAAAAAGTTTTTTTTTGACTTTCATAAACATCACTGAATCACAATCATTAGAAGATGGGGTACCAAGAACATTTCCCCAAAAATATTAATTCAAATGTATTGTTTCTTCTGAAACGGGGTGTTTAGACACCGACCTACCGGGTCGGGTTCCGGGCATTGAATTTCTAAAAATCGGGTCCGTGTTCAGATTCGGGCCCTGAAAAATTCGGATGTTCGGCCCATACCCGGGCTACTCTAATTTCGAAGTGAAAAATTCCAAAAATTTTCATTTTCCCATTAAATTCTTTTGTAATAATTTGAAATAGCCAAAAATGCCCTAATATTTCTTTAAGATGAACAATGATTTATATTTTCAATGGAATATAATTAAATGATTTATTATATCGAAATTCCCTTTTTGTGTGTGTCTTTTTCCTCCGCTTCTCCTTTTCCTTTTGCTTTTATTCATAAAAGTCTGGCATTGTCAGTCGGGTGGCCTTACCTTTAATTCGTTCCTTTTCAAATAAATTTTGATTAATTTAATTTATTTTTAATTAGATTAATTGCCTTTTTTATGCTTTTCCCTCCTTCGTTCCGCCTTCTTTCTCTCTTTTTCCACATATCTCAAATACTTCTCCTCATAATCTGTTTGTATTTCGTCCCCAACATTGTCATTTTCCCGCAGTATTTCCTCCAAATTACTACCGTACTCCGTTCTGCTGTCCTCCCTTCTCATACTGTGCCTTGCGTTACTCGACGAACTACCGTATTCCGTCCTCGCTCGCCTATCATCTCTACCTTTTGTTTGGGCAATTTGCTTACGGTAGTCAGTGTAAAGTTCCTGTACGTCTTCGATGTCCAATTCTCTACCGTACAATTCTTCCATATATTGTTTATACGATATTAGGTCCATCACCGTTACGGTGGTTGGGTTGGCCGATTCATTGGGCCCAACATCAGCAGTTGGTGGTTCTTTGTTTTCCTCCTCATTTCTTTGTTCCTCTGCTCTTTCATTAGATGCCCTTAAGGTCTCTTTTTTCACTTTTCTCCTCTCTAACTGAAAGTTAAATGTTTTATTTTTAATTTCAAAAATATTTAATTTTGAATAAAATTCCAAAATAAAATTCATAATTTAAATGCTAAATATTTTTAAAATGCTGGGGAAGGGCCTCAGACAGACGGACAATCAATCATATCTGCCCACAGTTTCTTCTTCCGCTGTGGCTTTTCCTTCTCTGAAATGCCCGCTACCGTACCGCGTAGAGTGTGCTGAGATACAGTAAGACAGCCGTTCCGAATATTGTCACGGGTTGGTCAAAGTATTGGAGGTACTTCTCAAGCGTCCTTTTCAGTGATGTCAGCCCAAAATACGAAACACCCAGCGACAAGCCCAACACGACCATATGCTTTACCATCTCCGAGTTGCGCTTGCGGCGTCGGGGGCGAACAGTCAATGAGTTGGCCCCTAATAGGGAACGTTAGGCAAAAATGTTATTAAAATGCCATTTTTGGGTATTTAATTTGAATTGTGCCGTGCTTTTCCCGTGCGTTCCGATCAGTTTTTGCCCACTGCAATCGTTTATTGTTCCGACCTTTTAATTTTCTGATCGCTTCCCAATCATTCGCACCACCAAACATAATGACCCACAGTTTCATGGTCATTTCCACAAAATCAGCACAATTTGGCGTGCCGTCCTTTTTCAAATATTCTCTGATCACTTCTCGCTGAATTCCCTCCTCCAAATCGGCCGAAAGAAAAGATAAAATACGAGCAAAAGCATTGTAAATGCGGTGATCAGTGGCCGATTTGATTTTCAAATTAAAATTGACACTTTTTGGCGGTTTAATTAATTTTGTAATAAATTTCTTTGTCACTCCATTTAAAATTTGAGCCTGAGTTTTTTTAATGAATGAAAAATTGTTTGAAATTCATTCTGAAGAAATTTTGTAGAATGGAGAAAATTTAGATTTGGTACAGATGATTTCTTCATTATTTTGAATTTATTTTGATTATTTTCCTTGAAACAAATTCCCCTAACTATGAGCATTTTAATAAAAATTTTTATTTTTTAATTTTTCACCGTTTTTCCATTTTTGGCCTGTGCAATTCCTTCCGCTTCCTTCCTCAACTCTTCGTCAAATTGTTCAGCGTTTTCGCATGCTCTGCTGCACTTTTTCTCATTGCATTTGTGGCTTCGGTATTCGATGGCCAAAAGCGCAAATAAATTCCCGAAAACATTTCTAAATGCCATTCTTTTTAATTTTTTTTAATTTTAAAAACAATTTACGATGGATTTGTCGCCCATTTCTCTTGCAATATCACTTAAAAATCAAGTTTTTATTTTCTAAATTAAACTAGAGTTACACGGGACCTGGACCGGGACGAGACGGAAATCCCCGGTCCTCCGAGCTCCCAAAAAATTAATTGAATTATTGAAAACCTTTGATTATTATTAAAGAATATTTTTAGTTTTTTTTTTGCTTGTTTTTGAAAGAAAAATTTAATTTTATAGATTATTTAAAAAATAATTAATTATTTGATTTTATACTTGAAAATAATTAATTATTTGATTTTTTTTCTTGGAAAATTCCCGGTTGCTTCCCTGTCTCGGATGAAAATCGAGGTCCCGGTCCCGGCTTCTCAGGTCACGGCAAGTCCCAGTTTTGCAAAAATTCCCAGTCCCATAATTTAAACGATACCTTCCAAAAGTTGAAGCTTTGGCTCCAAAATGTCACTGAGATTTAAAAAGGGAACGGAAACGACGAAACATTGGAAATTCAGAAGAGAAAATGGGGCAAAAAAGGCGAAAAATGAATAATAGAAGTGAAAGCACATTTATTTCATTGGACGAAAGAAAGTCAAAAAAGGAAAAGTGAAATAAGCAATTAATTAATTAATTAATTAATTAATTGTAATTTAAGTTAATGCTTTTGAAAGATGGCATAAAAATAAAATAAATAATAATAAATTGCTAAATTAATATTTAAAAAATGAAGAGATTTATATTCGGTTTATGTCACTTACTTCTTCCGGCTTTGCTGTTGTTTTTGTTGATGGAAAAGTCAGTGACATTTCGCATCACTAATTTCCTGTCAAAATATATTCATTTCTTAAATTATTTATTAGACTAATATGTCACTAATTGCCTTTGATTTTTCTAACCAATTTTTTAATGCACAAAAATACCGTGCTGGGTCGTTTCCTAAAAACCGCCACCATGGGCGTTTCCTAAATCCGCCAGGGCGTTTCCTAAAAACCGCCACCATGGGCGTTTCCTAAATCCGCCAGGGCGTTTCCTAAAAACCGCCACCATGGGCGTTTCCTAAATCCGCCAGGGCGTTTCCTAAAAACCGCCACCATGGGCGTTTCCTAAATCCGCCAGGGCGTTTCCTAAAAACCGCCACCATGGGCGTTTCCTAAATCCGCCAGGGCGTTTCCTAAAAACCGCCACAATGGGCGTTTCCTAAATCCGCCAGGGCGTTTCCTAAAAACCGCCACCATGGGCGTTTCCTAAATCCGCCAGGGCGTTTCCTAAAAACCGCCACCATGGGCGTTTCCTAAATCCGCCAGGTCGTTTCCTAAAAACCGCCACCATGGGCGTTTCCTAAATCCGCCAGGGCGTTTCCTAAAAACCGCCACCATGGGCGTTTCCTAAATCCGCCAGGGCGTTTCCTAAAAACCGCCACCATGGGCGTTTCCTAAATCCGCCAGGGCGTTTCCTAAAAACCGCCACCATGGGCGTTTCCTAAATCCGCCAGGGCGTTTCCTAAAAACCGCCACCATGGGCGTTTCCTAAATCCGCCAGGGCGTTTCCTAAAAACCGCCACCATGGGCGTTTCCTAAATCCGCCAGGGCGTTTCCTAAAAACCGCCAAGTGGGCGTTTCTAAAAACCGCCAAGTGGGCGTTTCCTAAAAAACCGCCACCATGGGCGTTTCCTAAATCCGCCAGGGCGTTTCCTAAAAACCGCCACCATGGGCGTTTCCTAAATCCGCCAGGTCGTTTCCTAAAAACCGCCACCATGGGCGTTTCCTAAATCCGCCAGGGCGTTTCCTAAAAACCGCCACCATGGGCGTTTCCTAAATCCGCCAGGGCGTTTCCTAAAAACCGCCAAGTGGGCGTTTTCTAAAAACCGCCAAGTGGGCGTTTCCTAAAAACCGCCACCATGGGCGTTTCCTAAATCCGCCAGGGCGTTTCCTAAAAACCGCCAAGTGGTAGGAAAACAAAAAAATGTAAGACATAAAAATTCGTATCTTGGCCCAATTTCAACCAAGTTAATAATTCTTGGTATCAATCAATAGCTTTAAGTGTTGTCTATCAGAATATTAATTTAGAAAATTTTTATATGAAATTATAAAAAAGTTATGGTCCAGAATTTTCAACAAGTTCTGAGTCAAATTATTTTACCAGAACTTTTTTAAAACTCGATGAAATTTTTTGAAATTTTAATCATAAATAGAGAATTCTTAGTACTATCGAATATATAAATTCATTTTGACTTAATTGCATTTTAATGACTTGAAAAATTTAAATGTTTATAATTACATTTGCATGACCATGGCAAAAAAACATAGCCTGTTCAATGCTTTATAACATTTTTCAGAAGCAAATAGATTAAATTTTCTTTTTATAATTTCAAGTCCACTAATTAATCTATTTACCTTTAAAATTTCAAAAAGTTTCATTGTGTTTTAAAAAAGTTCTGGACAAAAAATTCCGACTTAAGATTTTGTACAATTTAATAACCATAACTTTCTTTTTATACAATTTAAAAAATTTTTGAAAATTAATATCTTGTAGAGAACACCTTCAGCTATTGAATAATACCATGAAATTTTAATTTCGTTGAAATTGAACAAAGTTATGAATTTATATATTATACATTTTTTGTTTTCCTACCAGATGGCGGTTTTTAGGAAACGCCCATTTGGCGGTTTTTAGGAAACGCCCAATGTGGCGGTTTTTAGGAAACGACCTAGCACCCAAAAATACTTTTTCTTTTATTTTGGCATTAAGAGTAGTTTTCCCAAGTTGCCCTATTTCTAAGATTTCCCTATTTGACACATTTATTTTTTATTAATTATTTTTTAAATTCTAAATATGGCTTCTTTTAACGGAATTGAGCAGGAATTTTAATGTTGGAAATTGATATTTAAAAGATAATAATATCTAAATGATATTGCAAAATGCTTAATTTATTGTTAAATAATAATGAATCATTAAATTTAAAAATGTAATATCTTATAGACTCATAACATTTCTAGTTACTTTATAATTCAATTAATTAAACATCTCAATAAATTATTATTTAATTCTTTTAAAATAATTATTTCATAATTTTTATAAAAATTATTAATTCACTTTTTAGCGACTTAAATTAATTTTCACATGATTACAAATAAATCTGGATGTTTTAAAAATAAATTTGCCTATGGATTAGTTACTGACGGATTGTCCACTGACGGATTGTCCGGGAGCCATTTTTTCTAATTGTTAATGAATTTAAGAAAGTAAATTTATTAATAATTTAAATTTTAAATACTTTTTTCTGACAGTTAAGCAATAAACTATTTAAATACTCTCGATAGCACTTACATTTCTTTATTAATCCATAAAATTCAAAAAAAATTTGTAAACAAAAAATTATAAAATAAATAAGCTACAAAGTTATGGTCACACTTTTAAAATTTTGACCTTTTGATTTTTTGCAAATTTTTTGAAATTATTTATGTTGAAAGAAAAGACAAAGTTTTTCGATTATACCTATGAATGTGAAATTTGGTTGACTTTATCCAATTTTGTGATTTTACTTTTTCACGGATTTTAAGAAACGACTTCGCACCGTCGGCTAATATTACCTTTTTAGCAGAACCGGACAATTGGCAGTGGACATTACGACAGTGAGTGAATTTTTTTACTATTATAAATGGCTTTAGCAGCAATAAAAAAATATTTTTTAAGAATATTTAGGTAAATTGAATTTTCTTAAGTCTGATCAGGCACTAGAATAGGTAATTAATTCTTCTAAAACCAAGATAAATTATGTTTAAAAAAAATGAAATTTATTAATGTTTATTAATGAGCCGGGAGTTTACAAATTGATTAATTGGATTGGAAGAATTGCCAAATGGCCTAAGAAAATATTTTGGCATTGCTAAAGCCATTTATAATATTAAAAAATTCACTTACTGTCGTAATGTCCACTGTACAAATGTCCGGTCACGAGGTGGGGGGGGGGGGGGGGAAGAGGAAAATGATTGAAAATTTGAACAAAGTTCTTAATAAAATTCACCAAAAATCTCAAAAATTTTCACCGCCGGCCCACAAAATTCTCTAAAATTTCAAAAATTTCACTTAAAATTGCCAATTTTCGATGCTAATTTGGTCATTTCAAATTCCACTCAAACTTTCAAAAAAATTTCCCGACCTCGGGCCCACTCCCTCTGTTCTCCAAAGGTTTTCTGAGAAAAGTGCGCCGCAAAAAAAAAGCCGATTGAAAAGAAAAAAAGTTCAACGATTTACATGCAGGACCACCCTTCGTAAAATTTTGTCGTCGACCCCCCCCCCCCCCCCCCCCCCTTCCCCATAGCTTTGGCGTTCTGCTATTGTATAATGCTGAGGTAGAGAAGAAGAAGCTTTCCCGAGAGGGAGATTAATGGATCAATTAATTTCCCTCTCGTGGAAAGCTTCTTCTCTATCTCAATGCTATGTATATGCAAATATAGAAAAAGGATGGCATTTACGTCAAACAATGATCGATGAATCGCCATTTCTTGTAAATTTTATTGACTTTATCCAATATCCACGTTCTTTTCCACCCCCTCTTCTGCTTCACTTCCATTTTTTTCTTCTTTTTCTTTGCTATAAATTTCGATTTGCACAATTTCAATTATTCATTTATGCAAATATTTTATTTATTTTATTTCCCCTTTTCATTTTAGCATTATGCTTTTCCTCCTCCCCTCCGTTTGCCTTTTTGTTGGACTTTTTCTGCCCGTCCATCCCACAGATTCTGCCCCAAAGTTCGGCCAGTAGCAGCGGACAATCATCATCGCCAAATGTTGAAAAATTGTAGGAAAATAAATAATATGAATAATAATTAATTTCCATTAAAAATTCACACATTTTATGTCCATCGAGGCGGATGCCGTCACATTTGTCCAGGCTTTTGACCACCTTTCCCGTTCAATTCCAACCAAAAGTGCCAACACACCGGTGGGCTATCAGAAGGAAGCAAACAAAATCGATCTGATTTTCAAAATGGCTGCTAATAAGAAACTGACAAAGGTGAGCAAATTAAATGAAATCAATCAATTAATTAACTAATTAGTCTGAATTTTAAGACCCTTTCGTTAAATATATGCGCGAACTTCAACAAAAAATTGACAAATTGAACATGTATTTGTCAAAAGCGAGACACATTGCCAGCATTGAAATTGACCAAGCGGGCGTTAGATTTAATGTACGAAAGTAAAAATAAAATAACGTAAAGTACGAAAATAAGGATTGAAATGGCAGCAAATTTCAGCGATTAATACTTTAATGGGCAAGCAAATATAATAATAGCTTCGTTAAAATTTCTTCACCGTTGGAAAAATTCACACGGAAAAATAATCATAAATTATAATAAAAAGATTTTTAAAATCCGATGTTTATTAATAATTATACGATTTTTAGGTTAAGCCAAATCAGTATTGAGACAAAATATTTTTTTAAATCACAATTTTTGTTAGGGTTCGAGCCCCGCCCCCGTCACCCCCGCCCCCGCCGGGGGCGGGACAGGTTTTTTGGGCTCACCCCCGTCCCCGCCCCCGTGACTCAGACCCCCGCATCCCCCGCCCCCGCGACCTTCACCCCCACGGGGGCGCGGGGGTGAAAATACACCCCCTAAGAATGGCATATTCGTGGGATATAAGGCAAAAATTTATACAATTTTGAATTTTTTTAACCATCTTGAGAAATTTTTATGAAATAAAGTAAACTTTGCTTATATTTTTCAACACGGTTGACGTTTTCCATTAATTAATTTTTTTTCTGATTAATACATGGTTTCTTTATGTTCTTGTTTCTAAGAAATGTTCTGATTTGGGGGTAATGCCTTATTTTCATCTAAAAAGAGGAAAATTTCTGAAAAATTTGGCTAAGTTCTAACAAAATTCATATAATTTCTTAAAATTTTCCCCCGGCGGCGCCTATCGGCACCGCCGGCCCCCAAAATTCTTATCTTTTTTTCTTAAAAATTAGCCCAAGATCGAAAATTTTGCTTGTTTTTTGTACAAAATTTGTTAACAAATTGCATTCAAATTTTCAAAAAATTTCCCCGGCGGCGCCTGTCGGCAACGCCGGACCTCTCCCCTCGCACATTCATCAAGTTTTTTGGAAAAATGTGCCGCAAGAAAAATTTTTTAAAAATCTGTCATGATTAGGGCTGCTAATTTTATGTAAATACATATTTTTTTCCTGGCTTCTCCATAGCCTAATTAGTAGGAAAAACACTTTCTTTTTTGTGTTTGCAAACAAAAGTTTGGACTTTTATTTACATATTTTAGTACATATTTGGAGATTTTTGTACATATTTTATACATATTTTAGCATTTTTTATACATATTTTATTTACATATTTTGCAAATTTGAATATCTGTTAGAAATAAATTTAAAATTCGCTCCTATCGGCACGCCGGCCCCCAAAAAACCTTTTTTTCTTAAAAAATTACCCAAAAATCCTAAATTTGGTTATTTTTAGTCAAAATCTGTGCAATTTATGTCAAAATAAATAGTATCGAGGCGATCAACGAATAAAGGAATGTGGAGCCAAAGAAATCATTCATAAAAAAAATTTTTTGTGAGATTTTTGGAGCTAATTCAAAGCAAACCCCCGCCCCCGCCCCCGCGGGGGCGGAATTATCGTGCCCCCGCCACCGCCCCCGCGACTCTGACCCCCGCCAATCCCCGCCCCCGCGAAAAGCCACCCCCCGCCCACGGGGCTCGAACCCTAATTTTTGTCAAAAAAATAAATTTTGGAAATCGTATCCCTAATTATTCAATTAATTAACGCAACAGAGATAAAAACACAAAATTCAAGTACGCGAAAAAATGCGAAAGAATGGTAAATCTTTAATTCAGAAGGTCATATTTTCCGCCAGGTTGGATTTTTCCAATATTTTTTTTCGTTTCCACTGGTCATTTCTCATTTCGCTGCATGTGCAGATTTTTACGGCGCGCTTTTTTCAAAAAACTGTGGCGACAGAGAGAGGGGTGTCCGGCGGTGCCGGGAAAATTTATTTAATTTGAAGCAATTTGTTAACAGATTTTTCCCCAAAAAGACAAATTTTCGAGTTTAAGCAAGTTTTTTTTAGAAATTAGCCGGCGGTGACAATAGGCGCCGCAATTTTCAAGTACAATCTTGAAAATAAGCAAATTTCAAATTTCCCGCATGAATCCAATTTTCAAGTACGTACTTGCCATTCAAGTACGAAAGAAAGCCCTGTGTTAAGACAACACATCAGAGATGGCATTCCGAGGCCTAAAAACATCGGAAGTCTGAATTCCGTGCCATCACTGATGCACACCCTCCAGAGAATGGCATTTTACGAAATAAAAAGAAAATATGTATTTAACATGCCTTAAAACTAATTAATGGGTTAATGAGAAAATGACTAATTTTGTCTATGGCCTAAGGACAAATAAAGAAGAAAAAACTTTTGGTGGGAGGAGAGAAGAAATTGCTAAAATTTTCATAACTTTGGACTTTTTCAGGAAGGTGATATCACAGAATTCGAATATGATTTTCCGTATGAGAAATTTGACATAATTGAGCGCATTTTTGACACCCAAATGATCACAATTTGTCTGTTTTTCCTTGACAAATTCCTTGAAGACATTGAGAAAAATACTCAAATTGGAACGGTACAAAGATTATACAATAAATACCGTAAAATAAGAATAATATTAATAATATGTATTAAATTGCCAATTTCATTTTATTTAAGGATGTGTTGGACCTCGAAAGATATATGCGGAAAAGAGAGCAATTAGAGCAGATTTTAAAAAGCAACAAAAGGCAAATTGAGAAAAAACTTCCGTTTTTAGAACAATTCCTGGGAAAAAAGCCAAATTCCTTTGAAAAGATCTATGCCGACGAAAGCAAAACAAAAACTTACACAAATGAACAATATTTGAATGGACTTAAAGCAATTGAGGACGAATTAAACAAAGTTGAATTCGTTTGGTTGCATAATGAGAAGAAAAGATGGACAATTAGTAATAATAAATATTTTCTATTTTAAAAATATGCGACAATCAAATATTTACGAGTTCAAAGGGCTCATTTATAAATAAATGCCTTTCTTTTCAAATTTTATTTATAAATGAAAAAATATTTCTTATCACAGAAACAGAAGCGGAAAATGTCGCCTCTAATTATTAAATTATCTTGTCACTTTTTGCAGATGATCGTCCGGCAATCCGACAAATTTTGTGGGTCGTCCGACACGCGCAAAAAGGAAATGGCGGAACGGAAGACGAACCGCTGACAGAGAAAGGCGAAGAGCAGGCGAAAGAACTGGGCAAATGGTAGGAAATGACTATTTAATTTTGAAAAATAGAATTTAAATTTCAAAAGTTTGGCCACTTTTTGGAACATTTAATTTTATGTGGCCATTTTCACAAAATTTAAATTTCAACAAAAAGTCAAGCATCAAAGCCAGAAGACTTTGCTGTTTTCAAAATAAAAATTTCGAAAGTCGCCAAATTAACAAAAATTCAAATTGTTTTTCCTGATCAGCGAGTGATCAGCCCAAATTTACAAAAAACTGTGCCCATTCCTCGCGTTAGGTTCAAAACGGTGCCCATCACCAAAGTGTTCGCGTCGCCATTCCAACGGACAATGCAAACCGCCGCTTCTCTGCTGGGCGAAGGCCATCGCGCGTTCGTTCACATTGAGCCCGGACTTAGCGAAGTGCGAAAATATTTTAATACATTTGATAAATCCGAATTTTCAGTTCGAGAAGCCATGCGATTTGAAACTTGGACATAAAAAACTGTCGGAGCTGCACAAAGACAAAGCCTTTCCGCACACAAACCCAAACTATTGGCCTGTGTACAGCGAAAAGTGAGCAAGAATAAATAAATTAATTAATTATTTAAATGGGAAATGTTTTTTAATTTCTTTGCCCATTTAATTAAATTATTATTTAATTTTAATTGCCTTTTTAGAGCACTCGCGCTGATTAAGGCGGAACGAGAAGAGAGTAAGCGGAAGAAAGAAAGCGACTGCCATTTTGTGGTGGAGCAAACACTGCGACGCATTTTGACGGAAAACAAAAATGGTACGAAAATTAATGCATTTTTTTTGACTCGGATAATTAATTAATCACCGGCCAAAACAGTACTGAGCAGGGATTAACAAACATTGCTTTAACTCAGCATTTAATTGGTTTTTATGGAACTATTTGGGTAATAAGCCAATTAATTGCCAATTAGGATAATCGTTTAATTATACTTTTTTTGGACTTTGCTTTTGTTCAGCCGAACACATTGTGCTGGTCTCCCACCGTGACGTCATTGGCCACGTCAACCAATTGTTGGGTGGCAATTGGGCCGTCGTCGACGTCGCTACCGTAAACAAATATGTACAGTATGCGAATGGGAAGGACCAACAGAAGGAGGAGGACGATATTCTGAGCAAATTTGTTATTGAGCACACGGGAGTGCACGTGCACTAAAGATAGCAAACACAGCACCAGCAGACAGGGGTAGGGGTGGTTCCGTATTTTGGCATTTTTATGGAAATTTTTGACAAAATCCGGAATTTGAATCACTAGGGATAGAATTTTTGACCTTTTCCCCACCTCCTAGAGAAAAGAAAATGGAAAATTTTTGGCTTTACAATGCGACGAAAATATAAAACAGAACAGACAATTTCAGAACAAAAATTCTTACCTCAATTGTCAAATTCATTTTTATCAATACGATTTTTTTACAAAAAGTTATTTAATTTTAAAATTTTGCTAATTACTGGATTTAGCATTTAATTGATGCTCCTTTTGTAAACCAATTTTCCTCAGAAATTCGAAGTCATTTTCGCTATTTTCGGAGCTTTTTCGAAGCCTATATGTGCTGACAATTTTTTGTCAACAATTCCATCCCTAGTCATTTTTATTTATTCATTCATTTTTTATTTGTTTGGACAAATTTTCTGTTGGATAAAAATGCGATTGTTGTTTTAAATTATTTTTTATATTTAAAAATATTTTTTCAATTTTTATAATTATTTTTCCTCAAAAATATTAAAAGGGGAGAGAAGCGAATTTTTTAATTTTTTTTACAATTTAGTAAGGAATAACCCCAAAAATCACAAAAATAAGTTTTAATATGCTTTTCCATTTCCATTCATTCGTTCATTTTTCGGCACTCTCAAAAATTGATTTGGCACCGAAACGCGAGTGTTTTCGTTCACTTTTTTCGCTCATCTCATATTTCGCCATGATCACTTTTTTGTAATTTGCCACTGCTTTTGAAGCGCATTTGACCGATTCCTAAAAATTAAATTAAATTAAAAATAATTAAAATATTTTATTTCACCTTGTCAACATCGACACCAATTTTGGCCAGTGCTTCGCTGATCAGTTCTTGAATTCCATTGATGCTTAACGCGGCAATTTCGTACGCATTCAGGGACTAAATTTGCAATTGATTAGTGCCAATTAGCGTCATTTTGTGCCAATTCCTTTCGCTTCTCTCACCGTAATTGGCTTTCTCAGCGGTCGCATGTCGCACGCGTCCAGCCATTTGGCCAATTGCATTTCGTATTCTTGCCCAATTCTGATGCTTTTCATTTCCGAAACTTTCGTTTCCATTTCTCGTCCCTCTTCAGAAGCAGCAAAAAGCTATGAAAAATAATAATTAATCTATTATTTAATGGAAATGTTCATTTACCTTTTCCTCATCCATCCGACCCAATCTTTTTCTCTCTTTCAAAGCGTGGAAATCATATTGCGAATCCTTCAAAAATGGTGGGAAGAATTTAGTAAAAATATTTTGGGATGATGGTTTTTGATAGCTTAAGTTAAAAAATTCACTTCGATTTTTTCAGATAAATGTCCAAATCGACGATGGGACGACGAAACATTCTGATAAAAAATAAATAAAAACAAAACAAAATTAAATTAAAAGAAAAATTAATTTATAAGAAAAAACTCACTGACAATGAAACACAAAAAAGAATTAAGGGAAAAAGAAAAAATGGTGAAAACATTGGCAAATGATGAATGGATGGAAATTTGAATGAAATTCAACAAATTATTTGTCTATTTAAATAAGCAAAATTTTCGCTCTAATCAAATCCAATTAGCAAAAGGGAGGGCCCATTTAAACATTTGAAAACGAATTAATTTTAATTATGCCTTATTTAAACGTAAACAATAAAACGAAGCATTAAAATATAAATTATAAAATAATTAAAAATTCGATTCGTTTTTCCGATTGTCACGTCAGTAAAATAGCACTTCTCACCAAGCTTAAAGAGAGATCTTTGAATAAAGGAACAATTAATTTATACTTTAATTCAATTATTATTAGATAAAATTTAAAATTCTTTTGAATTTTCATTTAAAATTAATTTTCTGCCGGAATCAACGCATTCAACTCCATTCATCACTGGATTGGCATGCATTTTTTTCCTAATTCTCTCGCCAATTCAATCACTCTCTCTCTTCCTTCCGATCAGTCCCTCTCTCTGATCACTTTTCTCACCCCGTCCGATCACTTTAGTCACTGTCACTTTGCTCTGATCATTCCTTCCGCCCATCTGCCCGTCTGTTTGTTACTCAATGATCATCCAGCTTTACCTCCGTATTCCTTGGCCCGACTGGCCAAAGGCGGATGATTCGTTTCTTTTGGCCACATCGACCGAATGAAAAATCCCCTGGGAGAATTCCGAAATGCCTCCGGAAAAATCGGCCAAATGCCCCGGGGCTTTCACTTTGCTTATTATTTGGGTGGAAGAGCATTTGTCCCCGGCCATTTTTCTCAGCACTTTCTCACAAAATTTTTCGCAAAAATTAGCCAATCATTGGGGTGAGGAGCATGTGCTCATTAACTAATGAGCCGTATTTGTTAAAAGGAAGGGTAATTAAATTGGTTAAACAAATCCAACCACCAATTAATTTTTTGGTGGCCATTTCTTTTTAAAACAATTTAAACATCGCCGTTATGGCTGAATAAATTTCCAATATGCTTTTATAAATTTTATTAAAATAAATGCTAAGCTTTTATAAACGATAATGAAACGATTCACTGAGAAACCGTTCTTTCAAAAATTTAAAAAAGAACGACGCCATGAAACGACGACAACAACACGGACAACCACAACAACAGAATACAAAAAGTAATGGAAAGAATTTAGAAATTAAATTAATTAAATTAGTGTTTTAATTTTCTTTTGATTTTTGTCAGATTTTCGAGCAGACACCGGGAAGAGTTCAGCAGCAGCAGTGAGCAGCATGAAGAACAATTTTATGGTGAAAATGAAAATGGAAAGCCAAAGTCATTGCGTTTCACACAGTCTTTGCAGGTGTTTTTTGGGTTAATAAATGCCCATTACGCTAATTATTGTCAATTAATTATTAATTAAAAATCAATTTTGCTTGGCTTAGGATGCTTTTCATCCCAATTTGATGGATGACCATCAACAACAGCACCTTTTTCAGCTTTCCAACGAATTTCCCCCGCTGCAACGCGAGCCTCGGCAATATCAGCCGAGAAATATCCGAGAGGAGCAAAAAGTGTTAAGCTTTTAAGGAATTTAATTTAATTTCAATTTTTAATCAGGAGGTTTCTGAACAATTTGAGGACGACAAATTTGTTCGAACTCACCAACAAAAGCTATTCGAATTTCGGGAAAAGTTTAATTTAAATGGTGAAAATGGGGGAGGACAATGGCAACCGCAAAAAAAAACCTTGGGGGAGGGAGACGAAGCAGTACCAGCAACACAACCAAAAGAGGGGGAAGAGCAACAACAACAACAACGGCAACACAGCAGAACGATGGCAATGAAACGGACAAGCGAACGGCAGCAACAATTTGTGGAACGAAGATGGTAGGAAAAAGGGGAGAAAGAGGGGAACGAAAGAGTCAGGGGGAGGAATAAAAAAAGGAAATTAAATTAAAACAATTATACTTTAACTTAATAAGCGAGTAGGTATAGGGTTTCGACATGATTCAGAGGGGAATAATTTGGGGATGTTAACGCTATTTGTTCTTATTCTTGAAATTCATAAAATATTCAGTTATTTTAAATCTCTAAACCAACTTTATTTAAATAATTAATTTTTCCCTCTGACGGCGCCTATCAAACCATCAAAAAGTCATGTTAAAAAACACATAAAATTGACCATTATGGCGCAAAACCTATGTATTAACAAAGAACGGACTAAAATTTCCAAATTCCCACGGAGCCTATAACCATTTTTTTTGTTTGCACGTATAATTATATTTTTTTTTTGTAAAATCAAAAATTTTAGCCAAGAAAAACTAATTTGTGGAGAAAAAATTTTCGATAAAAAAAAATTAAAAAAACAAAAAATAACAAGAAAAATGTTATTTGAAGGCTCAGCATGGTTAAGTGTTGTCATTGTTTAGCTCCTAAAAACAGAATCCATATTTCATCATTGCCTTCGCGAAGGATTCAAAACGCAAAGTGTTACCAACTGAGCCACGAAAAGGGACAAAGACAAAAAATAATAATCATTTATTATTTATTGTCAAATCCCCGGAATTCATGCGTATTCGCACGGGGACAGTTCCGTGCCGTATTAGTGCTTTTAATTGTATACTGGGAAAACCGGTAAAAAACCGGGACTAGTCCCGGTCAAAACCGGGACCTCGGTACTCAGTTGTCCGTGTTCAGGTCCCGGTCTCGCTCAACTCTAGTTTAAAATTAGTATATGGGGTTTTCTGTGGTGCTGAACATAATCTGACATCAGATTTAGTAAGAGATCATTTAATCTATAATTTTGGCGTTATTTTAAAGTCATTTCTTTTGGTTTATTAAAAACCAAGAGGCGGCTCCTTTTGGTTTTTGCAATTTTTTGTGATAATTAGGGATGGGAATTTAAGTCATGAAAAATCTCAAAAAAGTCGACTTAAAAAGTCATGAAAAATCGCCAAAAAGTCACGAAAAGTCATGAAAAAATAACCAAAAAGTCACATAAAATGCCAAAAAAGCACTAAATAAATCCAAAAAAGTCCTGAAAAATCAGCCAAATGTAATTAAACCCAAAAGCCGTTTTAAACGTTCTTCGAATAACGTAATTTAAAAACGATTAATTTTAACGAAAAAAAAAAACGGTCAGGGTCGTTTTCGTACCGCCGTTTTCGTACGGGGGACATTTTCGTACGAGTTCTTGTACAAGCGTCAGATTCAATTAGAAAAACTTAAGAACTAATAGAACCAAAATTTATCATTTTTTTGTTTTCTATTCATAAAATTTTGTAGAAAATTCATAACTTTAACAAAATTAACAAAATCCGGGACAAACTAGGTCGCATCTCATAGTTTCGGAAAATAACAGCGAGAAAATTGTTAAGGTTTTCGGGATTTACATTGGCATTTGCATAATTGTGATCATTTTGAGGGACAATATTGTTATTGATATCGTTATAGCGTTGGACGAGACGAAGAATCCGTGCGTCGGCATCGCGCGAAGCGGGCCAGTTGCGTCTGGCCAGTTGCGTCTGAGCCAAGTTTATAGCATCATAACTTTTTTCTTTGTTGACCAAATCTAACAAACTTGGTATCATTCGAATGCTATTAACAAGCTCTATCGGCTTCCCAAAAATCACAATGATATATCGACATGTAAAAAAGTTAGAAATTAAAATATGCAAAAATTCTGATTTTTTTTGGTTTTATTGTTGCAACTTTTTTAAAAATTGTTTAATCGCTTAGAAATAGCTTATCAAAAGCTTCTAAACATGTAAAGCTTTCGAATGATACCAAGTTTGTTAGATTTGGTCAACAAAGAAAAAAGTTATGATGTTTATGCTTGGCTAAGACGCAACTGGCCAGACGCAACTGACCCCTACCGGCATCGCGATACTTCTTTTTCTGTGCACCATCATGCACCAATTTATCATTATTTAGTTTTGTTTTAATTGATTGCTGCTGGTTCATTTTGTAGTTAATAAAAGCTTAACTGTCAAAACATTAAAAGTAATTAAAAAAAGATTAACAAATTATTTGAATGCAATTTTTTTTTGCATATCCACTCGTACGAAAACGGCGGTACGAAAACGTCCCCCGTACGAAAACGTCCCCGGTACGAAAATGGCGGTACGAAAACGGCGGTACGAAAACGTCCTGGCCCGAAAAAAAAAATATTGAAAAGTGTTACACCGCCAGATTTTAATTTTAATTTTTTATTTTTCAGTCCCGTCATTTGAGTCCTTATGGTATAAAAAATTTCAGTTCCGTCTCGAAGATTGACTTATTTTTCGGAATTTTCGTCACAAAAAGTCAAATTTTGCCTTTAAAAGTGGAAAAAGTCATGAAAAAAGTCACAAAAACGCAAAAAAGTCATAAAAAGTCAAAAAAAAAAGTCACAAAAAAATGCAAGTTAGAAGCTTCAAACAAAGTGTAGAACACTTTTGAAGTCATTTTAAGGTCATTTAGAGTTAGCAAAAAAAAAAGTCATTTGACTTAAATTCCCATCCCTAGTGATAATACTCTTGAAAACTTGTTCCCAGGGTTTTGGAGTCCCTGATCACGAATCTTACTTCAATTTTGACCAATTCCTAAACCCTAACTCGAACATTAAAAAATGTTAAATTCAATTTTTTTTTTTTTTTTGGTTTTTTGTTCGAGTTCGGGTTCGGGATTATGAATTGGTCAAAATTGGTGTCAGATATGGGTTCAGCAACCCAGAAAACCACAATATACCAATTTTCAACCTAAATAAAAAAAAGTTAAATTAAAAACCCCCATTCTTCAGAATTGCCAAACTCTTTAGCCAATGAATGCGAAAGAATGAATTTTTAATTAGCGAAATATGTATTAGCCAAACGTTAGTTTTCGTTAAAATTGTTAATATATTTAAAGGAGAATACAATTAGATAGTTCCAACTTTTAAAAATATATATATTATTGGGCAAATTACACAATTATTATTTCCATTTGTTAACCTATACTTACAATAAATATCGCGCCCAGCGGACATTTGCGGACAGTTTAAAATTTAGTAAATAGGGCATTATAAGTGTGGAAGTGTTGTTAAATATTGTAAAAAACTGGGCAAAAAAATACACATAATAATTGTGTTAAATAATTTTAAATTTTTGGCTTACTAAGAAAATTGTGAAAATAGTAAAAAAAATTTTATAAAGTAATTTTTTAAAATAATTGGAGTTTAAAAAATTTAATATATGAGGTGTAAAACAGGGGGTGGAGCGCGGACAGAAAATCTCGCGCGGTTGCGGACAACGCGACGCGAAAAGCGGTGCCTTTTTTCCTGGGCTCCCAGTGGTGTGAAACGCGCGAAAAATAAGTTCTTTTTTTATGGTTGTTAAGCTACTTTTCAGGTTATTAGAGCCAATTTCTAAGTTTTATTTTTTGAGCCAAAAAACAATTTTTGAAAAACTTCTTTTTTTTTTTGCCAAAATGAATGCCATATTTGAGCTTAACGACCTTGAAAACTCCATTGAACACGCTTTCAATATGATGGGATTTAAAATTGTGCATTTTCTGTTTCTATTTTTGCTAATTTTTTTTTTTGTTAAAATGTTTTTTTTAGTGAATAAGTTTTTTTTTTGATTTAATACTTTTTTTTATTAACCTTTTATTTTCTAAATTTGCGTATTTTGACTTATTTTTCTTTTAAATGTTTCTTGTCGCCAAAACGCGTCGCTTAAACGACCCCCGATTCTGTTCAAAAACAAATAATACGGCACGGAACTGACCCCGTGCGAATACGCACGAATTCCGGGGATTTGACTATATAAAATAAAACATTTATTTTTCTTTTACTTTTTTTCCTTGTGCCTTTTCGTGGCTCAGTTGGTAACGCTTTGCGTTTTGAATTCTTCGCGAAGGCAATGATGAAAAATTGTGTATATTTAGTTTACGCAGAACAATGACAACATTTAATTGGTCCGGGGGATTGAGCCTTCGTTAATAACATTTTTATTTTATTTATTTTTCTCGTATAATGATGCGTTTTTTGCCTCATTTGTGTCACATTCTTACTTTGGCTGATGCCCTCCCTTCAAAGTTATACAAAGCGAATATCAGTAAACAAAAAACAGAGCCAGGCACAGTAAGGGAAGGGCCCCCGAGGGGTTTTTGAAGGATTTATTAACAGATATTGCCAAAAAAGCTAATTTTTAAGATATTCATGTCAACTTTTAGGAAATAAAAATCGCTGATTCGCTGGCGCTGTCGGGAAAAAAAAAATTAATATTAGGAAAAGAAATCGCAGATTGCGCGTCGCGTCGCCAAATATGGTTGTGTGCAATTGGCACCTTGCTTCAGGCAGCATTCGTCGATGCCTCCGTTGGAACGCCTCCGCCTGTTGCAAGCGCAGCAACAGATGCCGCACGAGTTGGTGTTGGACCGCTTTCCGCCCCAACTCGTCCAAAGTGTTCATCAGCTGGCGGACGCGGCAGAGCGTCGGCACGAGCGCAGCTCCAACTCGCGCGGCTTCAGTCCTTTCCCGGTGTTCGGTCCGTTCATCACCGACAGCACAAGCGGAGGCAGCGGTGCGACGATGGCACCACGGCAGAAAAGTGTGCCTCCACAGGCGACGTACGACGGCACAAAGCGCTGGGCAATGGCACCGCCGAGGGAGGAAATGTCAGTGTCCATGACGACGTCGCAGCACAGAGTCAGTTCAGAACGGGGAAAGTTGAGGACTGATTAAATAATTTTTTTTCAATTATTTAAAAATTTTAAATCACCCTTAATTACCCCTAATACTTTAGCACATTTTAAATATCCTTAATTACCCCTAATACTTTAGCACATTTTAAATATCCTTAATTACCCCTAATAATTTAGCACATTTTAAATGATTTTTAATTACCCCTAATACTTTAGCACATTTTAAATGATTTTTAATTACGCCTAATACTTTAGCACATTTTAAATTATCCTTAATACCCCTATCATTTTTTCCGGCTTTTAGATACCCATTTTTGACAAATTGCCAAAACAACAACAACAACAGTCCACCAATTTTCTGCCCCCACCAATGACATCAAGCAGTGGAGATGAATGGCAATCGGCGTACGAATGTTTGCCACAATGGACAAAGCAAATGCCAAAGATGCCGCCAGAAACGGCACCAAAGCCACAACAATATTTGGTAAAAAATATTGCTGTTTTATAAGCGGTGCTTTTTAGTCCTCCTCTTTCCCTTCGTTTTGTGCCGCGCCTTTTGCCGAGTCCGTCCAATGCTCCGTCAATCTGTGCAAATTCAACGCATATTCACGACAATTGGCCGCAAAAAGCACATGGCTAATGAGTGATTCACAAGCGGAAATGTTCCAAAGTGTTGTGAGCGTTGAGGGTAAAGCAAAGGAAATGAGAGGGAATTATAATTTGAATTATAAGTAGTACTGTAAGTAGTATTATAATTAGTATTGTAATTAGTATTATCATTAGTATTGCAATTAGTATTATCATTAGTATTTGTGTTCGGTTCCGTCCCACCGGCACCAAAAATGGGAGGACCAAACACTGACTTTTCGCAACCGAACCCCGAAGGGCGCTTCCCTAATTATTTTTTAATAAAAATATATGACTCAAATTTTTTTTAAATTTAGGAAGTCAAAGGATACGACCCATTTTGAACGAGTCGGCAACTTTCTCAGAGCATCAAGCGAATGACGAAGTGCGCAATTTGATGGGTGCCTCGGGCACCGTTTCCCCCCCGGCGCAAATGCACACTTCGCCAGAGACACAAAGTGATCAAACATTACCTGAAACACAACAATTTTAAAATTCGGTTCAGATCAACAATCGGCGGTGAGAGTGGAATTCAGCGGACCCGTCAATTTTTTGCATGCGACAAATTTAAATGTGACAAACAATCGAAACATTTACAATTCAATGAGTGAATCGGGGGAAAAGTGCGTAAAATAAACAGAATATTTTATTTAAATAATAATGTAACAAAATATTTTAAAAATAGAAAAAACGAAATGGGCGAAAATCGCAGCGAACGACGCGACAAAATGACAATTTCGCCGCCCGTTGAGCGATACATTGACAGTGTGTGCGATTTGGGACCAATTTTTACGGAAATTGGCCAATCTCTGAGGGCACAGAATCATCAGCCGAGTTTTGTGTTGACATCGACGGGAAACAAGCAGCAGCAGAAGAGAGAAGTGGTAGAAAACAGCAAAGAGAACGCAGGTAATTAAGACGCTAATTAATCCTAATTAAACAATGATAGGCGTAGCTAATAAACACAAACCAATGTTTGAAAATTTAAATAAATTAAATGGGAATCCATTTAGAAGCGCCCGAGAAAAAGGAAGCTTTTGCGTGCCAAATTGACGCCATTGAGCAACAACAGAACATAACCAGCGGAAGGAAAGCTTCGCTCCAAGTGAGTTGAATGGCACTTGAATATTTAAAACCTCTGATAAAGATATTTTATTTTATTATTTTGTCCGCTTAAACACTCATTTAAGCCCTCCTTAATGGGAATTTAATTGCCATTCCCTCCGCTTTTCCTTCAGCATGTCAATGTGCCATATTTGGTGCACAGCTCTTCCCAGTGCAATTTCTCGCGTGTGTCCGACGTCACTCAAGAGTGGAGGTTGGCACGAGTGCCGTCGGAGGAAAGTGTGGAATTTGCAGCGATGGTGACAGTACGGAGTCAAACATGCCGAGTGACCGAGTGGCACCTTTTCCTTTTGTTTTATTTTTGCAATTTTATAGGCATTTTCCGGCACTTTTAACTCGGCCAACAAAATGCCAATCGGTCGCCTTCAAAATGTCCCCCGTGGTCCTTCCGTTGACAATTTCTGCTACTCCTCCGCCTCCGCTTCTCAAAATGCCATTGAAAACAATGCTACCGCATCCCATCGCACCAAATCCCAGCCCAGCAGATACGGTCCCACGCCTTCGATGCATCGCACACAAAGTGCCGACCGCGCGGCGTTAGAGACGGCACAATGGTGGCGAAGGCAGGACGACGCGCAAAGCGCACTACGCGATACACTAACGGACGTACAGCGGGAACAGGCCGCGGCACGAGCGTACAGCAAGCGGTTCCATTGTGCCGAAGCGGAACGCATTGAACGTGCCATCCTCGCCATTTCGGAGGGACTGAGACGGCCGATGGTAATTGGGCTGAAAAGATATAATTAATATTTAGAAATGATTAATTGATGTGTTTTTATGAACCCGTGTCAAAAGCCCAAGCCGAGGCCAAGGAGGAATTGTTACGAGTCCGACTCGCCCAGCTGATTCTCAACTTGGACCCGGACAACAACAACAGCGCGTACAATGGTGAAGATGAACAGTTTCACAAGCAGTACGGGCCGGAACCATTTTGGCCGCCAGCAACAGAAAAAGTGAGTGAAATTGAATTTAATAAAGTGCTGAGAGGAAATACGAAAATGCAAAGTTGAGCGAAGTACGAAAAAGTGTTTAAGTGATCAAATTAAAAGAGCAAAATAATTATGTTAATTAAATTTAATAATTATTATTTAAAATAATCGACACATATTAAAATTGTGGTGAGCCGAAGTTTAATAAATTTTGGCTACAAAAACGGAATCTCGAAATCAAGGTTTTCAGTTTTTAGAAATAAAATGAACGTAACTGTTATGGTATTAATTTAGCATTAAATAATATAGCTTCAACTCACCACACGATATGATTAATATTAAATTTTAATTATCTAACGTATATTTTAAATAATAAATTATTAAATTTAATTAACATAATTATTTAGCTTTTAATTTTTAAAATTTTTATTTGATCACTGCACTTTTTCGTACTTCGTCATAGCACCATTTAATAATATAAAAAAAATAATTATTAAAGTTTACTTGTTAATGAAATGAGAAATATTTTCTCAGGAAATTTTTCTATAAAATTTTTGACAAAAAGCGGAAAATTCAGCGGACGCTTTCCGACGTCGCCGTGTCCAACCGGTACAGAGAGGCGCTGCGGGAGCCAATTGCGCTGTTGCGTGAGAAGTTGCAGTTGCTGGAGAACCGTTTGCTGCACGAAGACGCGGATTGCATTGGCACTGAACTGCGGCGGATCAGCGCAACGCCGCCACCTTTGCGTAGTGAGCAGCAGCGACGACGGCACGAGGCGCTGTGCGTACGCAGCGGCGAAATTGCACGAATGACACCACTGATAGGAATGCTACAGCACAAGCTGAGCACGCTGGACGACGCGTGCACGAGGCGAGAGGAGCAGGCGGAGCAGGAGCAGCACCAGCAGCAGCTGAACCACCGAGGGGAACGGGGAACAGGTAAAACATACACAAAAATAAGAGGGAGGGGGGGGATAATATTATTTGGAATTTTTATAGAGCATTCGGCGAAGCCGACCACGGGGGGGGGGGGATGGACGAAATTTATTTCCATTAATTGGCCGTTTTTCTGTCCGTCCTTTTTCCCGTTACTTTTGGACATCTAAATAATTTTTCCAATTTCTTAAGAAAATTTCGGTAATTTCCTCGAAGAGCCCGTAGGCAGCATCGAACCACAAATTGACTGAAACCCTTGTTAAAAAGTTGCATTTTTCGGGAAATTCTGTCAGCATAAAATAAAAAACGACAAAATTTAATGAATTCCGAAATTAAGGGCAAAATTTATATGAAAAAATCTTTTATTTAAAAATTCTTTCACCATGTTATATTAGATATTTTTTATATTAAAATAAAACATTTATTTCTCATTTTATTCCTCCTGTCTTTGTGCCTTTTCGTGGCTCAGTTGGTAACGCTTTGCGTTTTGTGAATCCTTCGCGAAGGCAATGATGCAATTAGGCTTATTTTTAGGAGCTAAACAATGACAATAATAACTGTGCTGAGCCTTCAATTAACATTTTTCTTGCCGTTGAATTATTAAATTAACTTATTTCATTTGAGATGGGACTTTTGGGCATCTAAATAAATTTTTGCAATTTATTTCGAAATTTACTAAAATGTAACGAAAACGACTGTCGGCACTATCGAATCATACATTTTTTAGGGGTGGGGTCGACCTTAAAATCACAAAAATTGGCCCTTCTTTGGTGAAAATCTGTTAAAAAAGCACACCCAAAACTTCAAAATTTTCCCCGGCGGCGCCTATCGGCACCGCCGGCCCCCCTGTTCCCGAAAGTTTTTTGGAAAAACCGCGCCGAAAAAAAAACGGTTTTTGAAAAGCAAAAAAAAAAAAAAAGGTCATCAAAAAAAATCGGCGGCCGACCCCCCTTCGCAAAAATTTTGACCGACCCCCCCCCCCCCTTTTTAATGTATGTATCGAATCACAAATTTTCTTTAGTTTTCCAACTGAAATTCTCCTCAAAAATTTGCATTTTCCGGGAAAATTCTATCAACATAAAAAGAAAATTGAGAATACTGAAAGAATTCCGTAATTAAGGACAAAATTATATTGGATATTATTGATTTAAATTTCAATTCCGTTCCCCGATTATATGATTTTTTTTCTTTTTCTCCGCCGTGTTGTCGTGGCTCAGTTGGTAATGCTTTGCGTTTTGAATCCTTCCACGAAGGCAATGATGAAAATGTGACTTATTTTAGTTAGCTAAACAATGACAACATTTAACGGATGCTGAGCCTTCGAATAACATTTTTCTTGCCGTTAATTATTAAATAAATTATTTCATTTGGCTGTCAGTGAATTTATTATTTAGAAACTACAAATTTAAATTTAACGATACATTTATTATATGTAGGTATTTGCTGTTTTTAAATATCTAAAAAGAATTCCACATTGCTTACAATAAGCTAAAGACCGGTGTGCAAATTTTATGCCGTCTACAAATGTTTGATAGTTTAAAATATTAGTAGTTAAAATATTAAAAAAAAGTTACTTGTGCGTTTTGTGTCAACAAAATTTTTCTCTTTGTTAAATTGATTTTAAATTAATAAAAAGTCGTTGGCGGGAAAATTTTATAGATTTTATATTCATATTAAGTAATTTTCACCAAAAAATTGCTATATTAGATCTAATTTTGAATATGTCAGGTAGATTTTTTGATTTTTTTAATAGTTTAAATTGTATAAATTTTCAAAAAAATCCCAAATTCCATCTTCAAAAATTTAAATAAAAGACATTTCACCAAAAAATTATTAATTTTTTCAAATTTGTGGCAGTTTCGCTGGTGGAATTTAAGCCCGTTTTAGCCCGGTCAAATTGACCGGGACCGGGCTTAGCCATTTGACCGGGACGGGCCGCCCGGTCAAAAAAAAGCCCGTTTTACCGGGCCGCCCGGTAAAAGCCCGCCGGGCCCCCGGGCCCGTCAGGTCTCTAGAAATTGCACACTTGGGAACTCTGCCTTTTATGGAATGAATGTGTGGCGGCCAGATTAAAGCGTACGATCTCGAAAACAACGGAGAAATGCTTTCACTAATTTCTGAGAATTTAAAATTTTATGCGTGAATTTATTGTCTGTTTCAATTTTTGTTCTTTTTTTTGTTAAAATTATTTTTCTTTTCTTTTATCAACTTTTTATTTTCTAAATTTGCATTTTTTTGACTTTTTTTTCTGTTAAAATGTGGCAATGATGGCAAAGAACTTTATTCATATAAGCTAATAAACAATGACAAAAAAAATATTACGCTGAGCCTTCGAATAAAGTTTTTGCCATTGAATTATCAAATTAAATTTCTCTTTTTTTGGATAACATAAAAAACATTGCCCTTTAATTTGTGTTTTGGTTTTTTAAAAAATAAGAAAAACTTTTTTCAAAGAAACCTATTGAAATTTTTTTTTATTCTTTCCCTAAAACAAACTTAGAAAATTAAAAAATTAAAAAAATCGGTTTTGTAAAAATTTATGAAGTCTAAATTTTTTAATTTTTCGGAGGCAGGGGCGAGAAATGAGCTGCTTTCTCCCTCCCGTTACGCCCATTTTAACTCTTTGCTAATTAGTCTCTCCCTTCCCCGTTTAGAAAGACGATTAACGCCGTACGCCGAACGTAAAACGGTGCACGAGCTGCTGAAGCGGATCAGCGGTGAGATCGAAACCATCCACGAGCTGTGCCGTCGGGACGAAGTGCGCGATCGATTGGACGCGGTTTTAGCCGTGCTGAAGCGAGTGGCCTCATCCGTTGATCAGATCACCACAACATTAGACGGAATCGGCAGAAATGATCAACACCAACAGCGAAGGAATGTGCTTGGGGAAGAGAGACAGCAGAGAAAGAGAGGAATTGTGGGGCGAAGGGAGGAAAATAGTGCACCGATCGAGGAGAGACAAAACTCAGCGACAGATAGTGAAAGTATACGGGAAATTGAGAATTAAAAACATAAATTGGTTAATTATCAATAAAATTTTAGGCCAAAAAAGGTTCAGTCCAAGCAAATCGGAGCAAGCGATTAAACACAGACAAGAAGCAGGGGGAGGAGGAGGAGAAGCATTGGCACGGGCGGAGCACAAAAGGAGGACGGAACAGCTGATGAGAGAAATGGTGGACACATTCAAAAAAAGGGAAAAGCGATGGAAATGGCAAATGGACACAAACATTGGCACAAAGACAAAGGACGACGACCCATTTGATGAGGCATTCCCAAATATATATTTAATTATGTTAATTAGGGCCTTTTAGCATGGTCATCATCAGCGAATGCTTTTGTCAACCAATCAGCAATGGGTGCATGCCGTCGAATTGAGTGCCAATTTTGTACGCCATCCGAGTGCAGTCGCGCAGCGTGTGAACGCCGTTGTTCTACTTGCTGAAGATGACCCACACTACGCCGGAACTGCACACCCTGCACACTTCCAACAGTGCGCCATGGATTTGCACGCAATGCATCCAATGGAAAATGGAGGAGATGAGTCATTAAGTAAATTAGTTGGTCATTAATTAATTATTTGGATAATAAGTACTTTAAAATAAAATGGTGCGCTAATTAAGCGATCGATTTTCGACAAATAAAATAATATTTATGAAATATTTAATTTTATAATTCTCATTTTTTAAATTTTCAAAGGCAGTTTTTTGAGTGCCGAAAAGGGCACAGGTGGTAAAGACCGTGCCTATGATCGCATGAAAAAGCGCCGCTTTGATCAGCAGACTCCGCGCATTGTGCGACAGCCGAATATGCCGAACATTTTGCAATATGATGAGGTGTTTTTTGGTTATTAATTTATCATTATTGTGTGTTAAATGCACTTTCACTAATTAATTAATTATAAGGATGAACACATTTCGGCATTTAAACTTGGCGCTTGTCCCCCGTCGTATTTGCCGAGAGACGAAATGCCAAAGACACAAACCCAACGCCCTTTTCAGTACCAATTGGAAGTCCCAAAGTCCAATTAAAATTTATTAATTTTGTAACTTTAAAATTTTAGCAGAGTCCATCAGCCGAAGTTTTTGCAGCTCCATCAGCAACATTATTATTTATGGTAAATAATTCAATACAATCTTTTTTCTCATACTGTAGTATGACTATCAGAAAGTTTTTGCGTGGATTTATATGGCGAGAAACTTACAGAACTTAGTTACAGTATGTATCTTTTAGGTTTTGAATTTCGATATTTTCTAAAATTATAGTTTTTTGCTTTACCATTAATTTTCGCTAACTTTTATTTTGTAGTTAATATTAAATTTAATCAAAATATTAAATTTTCAATTAATTTGAGTCTTTCTTTTTTCTCTTATTCATTTCATCTCATTATCATTGACATTTTTTGGAATACGTCATCATTTAAGCAACTCATTAAAATTAATTTGTTCCTCTTGGAAAGACAGCTGCTGCTGCACCCATTGAACGAACAGAAAAAGCAAAAGCCAACAATTTTAATGGGGGAAGGGGGGGGGGGGGTCATGTGAATTGAAAAAGTCGGCCAAGCCGAAAATTGGCCATATTTATTGGTAGGAAAAGAGACGGATGAACGAAAGACAAATGGCACAAGTTAAAGAAATTGCGAAGCAAAGGGCAAAAGCCATTTAAAAGTGGGAACATTTGGCAAAAAAATAAAAAATCGTGGAAAAATTAGTGGTCGGAAAAAGCAGACGCTAAAGAAGGGTTTTTTAGACTTTTTTTTAGCAATAATTTAACAATATTTTGGATAATTATTATTTTTGCTACTCAAAAGCTTAATCATTAGAAATGAAAATGAATTTCCTTAATAAATTGCTTTTCGGCAAAAACAAATGCCCCCGGCACCATTCCCTCCTTTGTTCCGATGCCATTATTTGTCGGTGAGTTTCCCCCATTTTTTCCCTTTTAAATTAATTAGGCTTAATTAATTTAATTTAATTGTTTAAAAATGTTCAGCAGTTCGCAAGACGAGGAGGAAGAAGAGGACGAAATGACGGCGAGCAGTGCCAGCGCATTGGACAGCTCTTCGCTGAATGTGCCGATCTTTTTCCGCAAAAAATTGTCAATATGCTCAGAGCCAACACGCGAAACGGCGATTCTGACGGACGAAGAAGGCGAGGGGAGGGGGAGGAGGAGGAGGAATTTGGAAATTAAAAATGAAAGACGGAGGGGGAAATGGATCAACAAAAAGGGCGTTATATAAAAAACTCAAAAATGGAAAATTTTTGACAGAAAATTTATATTTTTGCTCAAAATTTTACAAAATTTTTTGACAAAATCTTCAAAATAGTACACTTTTCAGTAGCTCCGAAAAAGAAATATATAAAATAAGAAATGAGAGAATGAACATTTGTTTATTTTTCGTTTTTTTCAGAAAGCCCGGAAGAAAACATCAATGAAGTCTTTTTTCTGAGAAGGCGAAGAAAGCACGCCATGCTTAATGCCATCATTTACCCGGAGACCAAAAGTTGTTTGAGGGCTTCGCTAAGACATGGAAATAATTTTGAGGCAAATTTGGCAGTTTAATTAAACAAATTAATACGCCAATTATTAATCACTTTCAAAGCATAACCGATCATTGCTTTATTTTTGATCATTTTTCTATTGGTTATCCAATGATTCAGTGATCAATGAAAATGATCACTCTTCACTGAATTTCCAATTCATTTCTTCTTTGTTTGTTCAGGTGGTGGTCGAGCGGATGTCCGACTGTGGCCGCGACTCCGTGGTGATGGTCTCCGAGGAGTTCTACGACAAGCGCGTGCTGATCCGATCCGGGTCACCGGTTCGGCACTCAACTGTAATGGAAGAGATGGAAAGCAGTGACGAAGGTGCGAAGAAAACGGAAAACTGGCGGGTGACAGAAGAATGATAATTTTCTAACTCCAATTTGAATATCCAAGAACGGCTTAATGAGAGAGGAAGAGAGAGAGAGAGAGACTAATTGCCAAAATCAAAAAGCTTTAATTGCTGTGATTTTTTTAAAAAAATTTATATTTTTTATAAGCAAAAAAAAAACAGAAAAATTCGCCCATTTATTATTGGATTTCGCAGATCCTTCCAACGTTTCCCCTGCTCCTTTATTTGTATTGCCGTTGTGCTTCTTTCTCATTTTGTGTTGTGCATTTTTAATTTTGTGGATAAATATTCATTTCTTTAAGCCGCACAATTCGCACTTTTAGCACTGCTTTAAACTAATAATAATTTAAAATAAGAATGGAATTTAATTGATAAAGCATTATATTAAAATAAGTATTGATGCATTAATGGTCGCGATGCTTCCTGAATTAAGCGATATTAAAACCAAATCGTGCTTAAGGACGGCCATCGGCTTCTTCCCCGGGGACAATGGTCGACGCACATACAAAAATGGCGGTTTCGATCAGTGCGCGGAGTGACCGCGACTCGGTGCACGTTTTTCTGGAAGAGATCCCATGCGGACAGATTGGGGCCCAAGTGAAGGTGGCGGCAGATAATTGAACACATTAATAGGATAAAGATATGTGTTAAGGCCCCCTCCGCCTCTCCGTGCCCTTCGATGGCTTCGACTCATTTCCATGCCAATGGCGCGGAAATGGCGGGACGCAAAAGTGCCCAAAGCGTTGGGATGGCAAACTCAGCGGAATGGAGGGACTGCGTGTTCAGAGAAGCACGGAGAACAAGCAGATTTAGATGAAAATGGCAAAACAATGAATGCTTAAGATCAGAGTCAGTGGTGGCGCCGATTTGGTGGAAAGTTCGTCGCGCTCACTCCGTTCCTCGCGGCGATCCTCGCAAAAGTCACTTTTGGTGGTCAGTGAGGGGGCGGACGAAACGGAGGACATCCCGGCATACGTCATCAAGGCAAAAACAAAAATGATTGAGCTTAGTTTGTGAAAAAAAAGGTTTTCAGAAGGGTTCCACCGCGTCAATTACCTGCGAATTGAACAACGAATGCGTTGGGCCCGACTCGAAAATTGAGGTCATTAGCGTTCATTAGACGTGCGCATTCTTTTTGCATGCCGATAATTTCAGTGGTTCCGAGGCCAAAATGAGCAAATTGTTCCGTTTGGGGACAAATTTGAGCGAATTCGGGACGGATGGGTGGAACTGTTGGTGATTTCGGATGTTCAGCTCGAAGATGGACAATTGTACTCAGTGAAAATCAATGGAGAAGTGAGCAGCAATTTACTGAAAAGAAAAAGCATTTTAAAGTTTCAAAAACGATTAAAATTAAAAGAAAAATAATAATTACTAATTTTTTCAATCATTTTTCAATTTTTAACTTTTAGCTTTACCCCGTTGCCTATTTAATCGTTGAAGAGCTTCACGACAATGATGACATGGAAGGTTCAACTCCGTCTGGTCAAACTGTTGTTGGCATTATGCCCGAGCCGCAATTTCTTACGGCACCCCAAACACAGTAAGACAACAATCAATCAAATAATTAATTAATTAATTAATCAATCAGCAAATTGACATTTAATTAATTTCAAGGTTTGTTCTCCAAGGCGAAACAGCCATTCTGTCGGTGCAAATGAATCGGGCCAATTTGGACGTCATTTGGCACAAAGATGGCCAAATTTTGGATGCCCACTCAGGTGGCCAATGCGCCGACGGTCGGCCTCGAATTTGGCAGGAAGGGACAACGACGGGATGGTACAGGTGGGCAAAGTGTTGTATTTACAAATGGACAATAATAATAATTAATGGGCCAATTAGGCGCTATTAAAAATCAATTAAGGATAATTGTGAACGATGTCCAATTTTCTGACCAAGGCTATTATTTTGCTCAGTTTGGGGAGCAACAAACGAATGTGCAGCTGATTGTTGAAGGTCAAAAAACGTGAACTCAAAAAATCTAAGAATTAAAAAAAGCAGAAATTCTTTAAATCAAGAAGAGTTATTATGTAGTTTTAAAAATTTGAGCCCCGCTGGACCTTTTCTTCACAATTTGTTTGAGAAATAGGCATCTTAGAGCTTAGAAGAATAATGTGAAAACATGAAAAAAGCCCTTATATAGAGGCTAATGGTAAAATTTTTAATTTTCTCCGTCAAAAATTAATTGTTTTTTGACCGACCTGAAAATTGAATCCCGAAACTCGGATTTTTTGCTTAAGCCGCGGAAACCCTGAAGTATACTCCAGCATATTCACATTTTACGGCATTTTGACAATTTTAAAATTTACTTAACTTTTTGAACTTTTCAAAAAATTAAATTGACAAATTCCGGACGATATTTATAGAATTTTGACTTTTTGTACAACAATATTTAATGCTGCAGAACTTTATTTTTAAAACTGACCTGACGCATTTTCCGGTCACAAAACAAAAGTTCAGAGCGTATTGACGAGAGGGAAGTGCAAGTGTCGTCAGCCGAGACTGACGACGAGGAACTCGGCGATTATTTGGTGCCCTTTGGATCCACCGCAACGATTGCATGCGAAGTGAGCAAATTGATCACTAATTGGGCATAATTAACACTTCATTTCAACATTTAGCTTGAAAATGTCAGTTTTGGCTACAAATTGCATTGGCAACGCAACCACAGAGTAATTAATTTATCCATTTAAACTTAATTTAAATAATTTTCATTTCTTTTCAATTTGAAGGATTTGGACTATGAAATTTCATCAGGCGATGGCAAATTCGAACATGTGGTGAACAGGGCAAAACACTATCTGATCATTCACAATGCACAGCCGGAAGACTCGGGTCATTCATTCTCTTTAAAAATTATTTTTTAATTTACTCTTGGAAATTAAAATCTGAGGTAATTAGGGGTCCGCGGAGAAAATTTAAATGCGTGAATAATTATTAGAAAAATAATTTTTATTTAATAAATTGTAAAAGTAAAAGAAAATGCATAATTTTTATTTAAAAAATTGAAAAGTAGAAGAAAAATGCATTGAAATTTTATTATTATTTTTTTTGTTTATTTTTGGGGATTAAACTCAATTTGTGATGTAAAAAAGTCAGGTACTTTTCCGTTTTGTCAAGCTAATAGAATTGCAGATCCATTCGAAGAGATATTAACTCAAATTATGGCATTTATGCCTCAGAAATAATTTGGTGTGTAGCTTTAGCAATTCTCCGCGCCCTCTGTTGATTAAAAAAAACTAATAAATAAATAAAATAACTTTGGCCTCAAAACGGAAAAGTACCAAAAGTCAAAGTGCTTTTCCATCAGGCTTATAACCAGAAAAAATTCGAATGGGTTAAACGATTTTTTGCCAAATTTTGAAAAAATCTAAGGCAATTAGGGGTCCGCGGTGAGTTTGAAAGTTAAGAATTAAAAAATTAAATAATTATTATATGAAATGGAATAAAAATTTGCAGGCGTTTATTCGGTGCGAATTGGAGACACAATGTTCAAAGTGGCACAGATCAGCATCGGCACTGAGTTGGGCCAGCAGAATTTGGCCGGAAGTCGAACTCGACGCATTTCGAGCCAATCGCTGAACCAATCGACGGAAAGGGACGCACGACAGAATGCCAAACGAAAGGAAAAAACACTGCCAAAATGAAAAATAAAGCGAAATTAAAAACAAAAAAAATGTGATGGAATGAAGCAAAACAAAATGCAAATTGAATTTATTACATTTAAAATGAAAATGAATTTTTATTGCTTAATTATTTTTTAAGAAAATATTAATTATTTTATCATAAATTTTTGCACTGAATATTTTTAAATATATATTTAATGTCGGATATTTTAATGTTTGTACAAAATCGGAAATGCCATTCGCTTCCTGCCAAATTGGAAAACATTTTGCCGAATGTTTTCCAACATCAAATACATATTTAGAGGAAAGCCTTTAAAAGCACCACCAAATTTTGAGAGGCAATTTATTTTCCACATTTTGGGCAATGAATTTACCCTTTCCAATTTTATTTTTGCCAATTTTTTTGTTATGTTTTGCCGCTCCTTCGGAAAAAGGCAAAAATTCCGAACAAAAATTGGAAGAAAATTCTGTGGATCGAATAGATAATTTTGGTGAATCATTTGAGCAATTTGATCAAAAAAACGACGAATTTTATGCAAATGATGGACAAATTTTGGAAAACGAAAATGAAAAAGTGAAAGAAAAGGGCAAAAAAGAAGAAAACAAAACGACAAAACAAAGTAAAATAAATAAATAAATGGGTTTTACTAATTATAATAATACAAAATAATAATAATAATAATTTAGAAAGAGAAAAGTGCAAAAAGCCGGGATTATTTAAACAAATTGGTGCATTAGCAATGCTTCCGTTGGTAATCAAACTCAAATTTTTTCTTCCATTTCAATGAAATTAAGCTAATTACCGGCACAACAAATGCCGCAACGCAATTAAATTCATCGAATTTTAGCAAAATGAACGCTGTTCAGATGCCCTTTTATGGTGAAAATGCCAATTTAAATTACTTTGTTTATTTTTTTAACTTTAAAATAGGAACGCTAAACGCATTGCAAATGGGTTATATTTATCGAAATTTAACAGACGAATCAATGGACGATAAATTATGCGTAATTAAATTATTGGGCGAAGTGCGCGAAAGAATTATTTTAATAAAATATAATTAATATTCCAATTTTAAATAAATAAATATTTTTTAATTTTGAGGATCAATTGAATTCACAAAATAAAGAGGAGACAATTAAAATTGCAAAAGAAAAAGAAAGCACAAATAATCTCGACGAAAAAAGTAACAAATTTAAAAATAAATTATGAAAATTGTAAAGGCATGACGCCACCAATAAATTGAATAAAAATTGAATATAAAGTTAATTAATTAATTAGTTAATCAATTATTGTGGGTATAATTAATTAATTGCTTTTTCAGTAAAAATGGTGAAGGAACAATGGCAAAAAGATGCGGGCGCAATAATTGATTTCGAACTTTTTTTCAGAAAATACGGCGTAACAAAAAGCGAAGAAAAATGTAATAATTAAATTAGTTTTAATTCAAAATAATTTTTGAGAATTATCAAAATTCAGTGAGTTTGCTGCAAGAAGTTTCACAGCGCGCAATTGGGGCGAAAAGTCGTTGTGATGAGCAAATTTATTTGAGGGATTATGGCACCGTTGAAAAGATTGGGCACTCATTTTTCAGTGTTGACCGAAGCATAATTATAGCAGAAAAAAACATAAAGGTGAACAAATAAAAAATGAAAAAATAAAATTAATTGATTGGAAAAACAAATAAATATTTGTTAATTGAAAATGTTTAAATTGCTTTTTTTAAATGACAGATTTATAATGGAAACTCCGAACAGTTTGGCTTATGTGTCGCAATTACGGAGTTTAATACAGAAAATATGCCAAATTATATAACGGAAAAACTGAAAAATGAAATCAAAATTTACAAAAAATTATCGAAAGACAGCAAGCATATGCTCAGAGTGGTCGAAAGGTCATTTAAACCAAAAAGATTCTATTTTAACTTCATAATTTAAATAAAATTTGAAAATTTTTGATTTTTTTGTCAAAATTAACGAAATGAATTTTAGCGAGCAAAATGGAAAAATATTTAAATTGGTAAGCGAAGTGGTAAAGTACGACTTTTGGGAACTTTATCAATATGGCGCAAAAAACATCAACAAAACTCGCAACATTTTATACAACGAAATGTTGAAGGCATTGGAAGAATTTCATAAAAGTAAAATAAAATAATTAAATTAATTAATTAATTATGAATTTAAAATTAAATTAAGATGGAATGCATTTGAACATAAATTTAACCAATTTTTATTTGGTGGAGAAAAACAATGGAAATGCAAAAAGTGATGATAAAAATGATGATGACAATGACAACAATGAGATGGAAATTGGGGGCGAAAAATTGAAAATGAACACAAAATTAGCCGATTTTGGGGCGGCAATTTTATTCAATGAAAAGCCACCAAAAATAAATGTAATTGGATTAGCATTTAAAACAGGGCTTCTATCGAAAAGTTTTCAAAAACAGCACATTGGGCTTAAAAAATCAGATTTTGGAGAAATCAGATTGCTTTAAATCAGTTATTTTTACATTTATTCGGTTGAAAAATTATATTTTTCACTCCCATTATGGATTTGAATAATTTGGGGAGTAAATTAAAATTGTTCAAGGTTTATGTATTGAGCCAATTTTGAAGAATATAAAAGATTTTAATGGTCCGGTGATGCCGTTTTTTTTTTTTTGAAAGTTGGCTAGTTTTTTAACAGCTTTTTGTCCAAAAATGATCAAATTATGCAAAACAAAATTCCAGGATAAAATATTGGCATTATGCCGTAAAAATTCAAAATTATGAATAAGTTTAAGAAATCAGAACAAAATTTGGTCAATGCCCCAAAATCAGAACATTTCTGATAAACCAGAACAGATAGAAGCCCCCCTGGTTTAAAAATGAAATGCTTCTTTAATTTGTCGGCAGATGAGCACCGATTATCACTCCGTTTATGGCAAAGGGTCGCCACTGTTTTTGTGCCCTGAGCAAATTAGCGGTGCCTTTGAATTGACGCCCAAATGCGACGTGTTTTCGCTGGGCATTGTTTTGTACGAAATGCTGGCGCCGCAAATGGGCAACCCTTTCGATGGCAAATGCCGAAAAAGCAAATCGTACGAAAAATGTGTGAAAGAGCAAATTGTGGGCCAAAAAGTGCCAATTGAAAGCAGAGAAAGTGAACAGCGACATTTGTGGAACATTGTCGAGGTAAGCAACGGAATTAACAAATAAAGAAGGAATAAATTAAATTTTACATTTAATTCCATTTTATTGTGTAATCGATTACAAATCTAAGCACCGAATTTGGGTTGTTCTGAAGGTGCTGAGCCGTTATATAAAAACCATCAAATGGAAATTTGCAACAAAAAACTGCCCATAACTTTTGTCAAAGTCAACCAATTAGACATTCTTGGTATAGTTCGATAGCCCTAACATTTCTCTATTAGCTCATCTAATTTTAGAAAATTTGGCCAAGTTTGAGCAAAGTTATGGCCAAAAGTACCCAAGGCACCGAGTTTTCATACTTTTTTGGCCATAACTTTTTTTAAACCCAATGAAATTTTTTGAAATTTTGCAGTCTAATAGAGGACACTTAGAACTATCGAATAATATCAATAAAATCAAAAACAAAAATAATTTCTAACAGAAATTTTTTAATTAAAAATAAATTATTTTGATCACCAAAAATTCTATCAAAACTTTCTCAGAAACTACAAAATTAAGAAAGCTTGCTTGATATTATTCGATAGCACTAAGTGTCCTCTATTAGACTGCAAAATTTCAAAAAATTTCATTGGGTTTAAAAAAGTTATGGCCAAAAATGTTTGAAAACCCGGTTCCTTGGGTACTTTTGGCCATAACTTTGCTCAAACTTGGCCAAATTTTCTAAAAATTAGATGAGCTAATAGAGAAATGTTAGGGCTATCAAACTATACTAAGAATATCTAATTGGTTGACTTTGACAAAAGTTATGGGCAAATTTTTGTTGCAAATTTCCATTTGATGGTTTTTATATAACGACATAGCACCGTTCTGAAGCATAAATATGAGTTGTTCTTTTCCTATTTTGATATGCTTCAACTCATCAAATAATCTATTAAATGAAAATCAAATAACACATTTTTACTACATTAGTATAAATTATAATCAATTTGAAAGTAATTAATAAACTATTTTTATATCAAAAAAATAACTAATGAATAAATTTCTTATGGTAAACTCAAAAAACAAAGAATTTAGGCCTCCCTGTCAAAAGACCCGAATCTGCGACCGAGCATAACAGGAATTCGGAAATATTTGCGTGGGGAATGCCATTTGCTGGTGGGAAAGCACAAATTTGGCATAAACAACGATGTGCCGATGGCCAAATGCGACACATAAATATCAATGCTTTTCATTTTTATTCTTTCCTATGTATTTGTTTTAGAATTATTTAGCAGTTTAGATAAACTTTCGTTTCCATTGCTTTTTATTTATTTAACGGCGGAATTAATTTTACAATCAATTGAAATGTAAATGATTATCTTTAATTAAATGCCATTTGTATCTGTGTATTTATGTTAGAATTGCGCCAATTTCCATAAGCCGACCATTCCCATTATTATTATTATTTAAATTACTACTAATAATATAATTGCTGTTATTAGTATTATTAGTGTTGTTGCATGTTTGTGAGTTTGAATTTGGCAACAGAATCCATGTCAAATTGTTGTTTTGGTTTGCCCTCACAATGTTCATCCGTTGGTTCCCGGCCGCCGTCCGCGTATTTTGAATGGCATTTCCTCGCCACACAAACAAAACTCGGCCAAAAAGCTCGTCAAATGCATTGCGATATTCGGTGCTAAATTTTAAACATTTTTAATTTTTAATTTTGCATTTAATATTTAATTTTGTTTTGCCTGCCTTAGCAAATAGAGAAGCGGCGCGTTAATTGTGCCGGTCAAATCGGTGACCAAATGCAAAGCATAGGAAACGAAGACATTTTGGACATTGGAGAAGCCAAAGGAGGGCAAAAGCAGCAAAGAGAGGGAATTCAGAAAATAGCCGAAGAAAACCAAAGAAACGATGGAAGCCAAAGAAGCGAACAGACGGCGAGTGTAATCAACCTCAGCTTAATTACCATCAATTAGCGGGGCAATTAGGACAAGGATTAATATTTGCTCCAAGTGGTCAACTTTATTGAAATTTTCATAGAACTAATCTTTTGGGCATTATAAAAAATTATTGCCGACTGAGCCAGCCAACAATTAAAATTAATGAGTAAAATTAGCCTATTACATAATAATTAATATTTTATAAATCAATATCAGCCTGTTGGAAATAAACACTTTTTGAAAAAACATGAATTTTTTCCCTCTAAAAAACATTAAATGGGAATTTTGATGCAAATTTTGCATTTTCACTTTAAAAATTAATTATTTCTAATTATGGGTTTCTCTAATTATTACAATTTTCTTACGTTTTGGATCAGTGTTCGAAAATTTCCGAATTTGGAAGACCAACCAAATGGACACATAACAAAGCAGGGAAAGGCCCGTGAAAAGCATCGCATTATAAAAAAGTTGTTGGCCAACGGTGCCAATGTAAAGGTCGCCCAATGAGCAGGGGACCATTCTGAAAAAGGGAAAAGATAATTAAGAAAATTGGAAATTAATTAAAATTGGGTAATTAAAAGGGGAAACATTAACCGATTTGGATTTTGAAGCAAATTAGCCGAGGACAGAAGAGAAATGGCATAGAAAGCGTAAGCAAAGCAAGCGCAGATTAAAATGGACAAATAAATCTTTGGGTTGACCGTTCCAATCCTTTAAATAAATGAAATGTAATTAGCCAATTAATTAATTGCCTAAATGCAATGTCTAATTAGTATGAATTAATTCATTAATAGATAAGTCAATTTCTGACCAAAAAGGGGTGACAACGCTAAACAAACGGTCAATGCCAATAGAAAGCATTGCGCCAAGCAACAAATTGACGCCAAACGCAGGCACAATTTGGGCCCAAAAGCAAAAGCGAATTGGAACGAAATTTGTACCGGTTGCGACGACCCAAAAAGAAAAAAATTGGAAAAATATACATATTTAATTTGTTATTTTATACAAAAAAGGGTAGAATATTCGTGGCAAAAGTGGCGATGGAACAGAGAGCGTCGAAGCCAATTAAAATGTTGCAACGGCTTCGAAGGCGCCTAAAATTAAATTAAAATTAAAATCAAATCCCAAATTTAAAAATGTAAAGACTTGGAATACTTGCAACGGATGGTCACAACGAGAAGAGCGACATTAAAAGAGATGGAGCCAATTGCCAACACAAAACGCAACGCACCGAACAGAACCAATTCGGCACAAACGCCGGCACTTTTGTATGAGTCATAAAACTGAAATTGGAAACAATTGTTTTGACTCTTTGGTCTCGAATATCTCTATGAATGCTAATGGCATGGCTTGGTGAACCCAATCACCAAAGGGATGATTTGAAGAGCTGAGCGGGTGGGAACTTTTCCGAGTTCAGAAAAGTTAAACTAAACCGAGTTTTCCAGGAAAAACGAAAAAAAAAACTTTTATTTTCAACAAAAATACCATAATATTACTAATATTTACACTTTCAAAAATCTAAATTAAAATAAAAAATCCTATTTTTTTATTATTTTCTAAAGACTAAACAAAAAAATTAACTCAAAAATTAAATAAAAGTTTTGAAAAATTAAATTTCATTCTTCAATATTTTAAGTCATCCAATATTTTTTTTCCAAAAATTTTTGGAGGAAATATGAGCAAGAGAGATCAAAAGTTTTTGAAGTCACTAATTAATTAATCACTTACAGATGGATTAGCATTTGGAGTAACGTTCATTTAATGTGTTAAGGAATTAGTAATTAATTAAATTAATTTCTGCGGCTTTTCTGAAATGAACTGAAAAGAAAGCGCAATTAATGACAAAAGATTTATCAATCAAATAGGAAAATATGTCCATTATGGTAAATTAAGGGATGGCAGTCTAAAACTTAACAAAACAAATGGCATTTACTTGTTTTAAATGCAATTAGCAACCAGAGCATCCAAATTAGGGGCAAATTATTAACGTATTCGGTGGGAAAAAAATGGACGACATTTGAAAACGGGTAAAATACGGAAGTATTTGCATTAATGGCCAAGAAAAAGAAGAAACGAATTTAAAAAATGGAGGAAAGGAATTTCCAATAAATAAAAATTGCAAAAATATTTAATAAAAAAAGAAAATTATTTAAAAAAGCGCCCGATAAAATTTACTTAGTAAAAGAACAAATAAAGAATAAATAAATATATCGACAAAAAGATAAATATTAAAAAAGAATTCAAAATGGATTATTTTGTGTCAAAAATCACTTTATATAGAGAAATTTGTATGATCAATTTGACTTTTTGTGAAATGTTGTACTGAAAATTCAAAGAAGCAGAAAAATATTTATGAAACATTTAATGAGCCTTTAATTAAACGGAGGAAATAATTAAAAGAAAAATGGGAGAAAAAAGGGCGGCCGACAATGTAAAGAAAAAATGAAACAGACATTGGACAATTTATTTGTATGCAAAATACAACAAATTTAAGATTTAATTGAAGCCACAGATTAAACACGCAACAATAATTTGCATTAATTTACAAAGCATAAAAATAATATTTAGAAAAAACCAATTATCGGTACGAAAAATTAGTTACCCCACATTTGAGCCAAGGAAATTTGCGCCTATGTTCAAAATCGAGTTCAAACTTACATTTTTTCAATCCCGGATGACTTAAACAGTCTTAAATAAACGATAGAAAGTGATTCTATGCAATAATTTGATCATTAGCAAATTTAAAAAAATAATTAATCGTTCAAACAACAGAATTCTCGTTTCTATTAATCAAAAGAACAAATTTTCATAAATTTAATGCTGTTTATGACCTCTAAGATTGAAAAAACCTAAATTTAAATCCGATCTTTGGCATAGGTGCAAATGTCTGGACACGCAAAAAATTAAAAATAATTATTTGAAGGCTCAAAGTTAAGAATGGCGTCATATTCTTTTATCATTGTTTAGCTCCTAAAAACGATCGTATTTTCATCATTGCCTTCGCGAAGGATTCACAAAACGAAAAGCGTTACCAACTGAGCCACGAAAAGGCACAAAGAAAAAAAGAATAAAATGTAAAATAAATGTTTTATTTTTATATAAAATCCCCGGAATTCGTGCGTATTCGTACGGGGACGGTCCCGTGCCGTATTATTTGTTTTTTAGCCGAGTCGGGGTCGTTTTTGCTATGCCATTTTGACAAAGTAAGTTTTAACTCGATAACGGTTCTATTAAATAATCTTTCTTTTTTTCAATGTTTTGTGCTAAAATAGTTTCTCAAAATATAATAGTGATTCTCATTCATTCGTTCATTCATTTACACTTAAATTGGACCCAATTCCCTTCTCATTTGGCCAATTCTTTTAGTTGCACAAAAATCCTGTGTTTTTGCCGGGGAACTGTTGCGGGATGGATTGGTCCCGGAATCCCGACTTCTTCGTGCCCAAACTCGTTTTAATTTGTCCAATCGATCAGTTTGCGCTTCACGACAATCATTTTCCCCATTTTTACGGCCGATGAGTCATCATTTATTAATTATTACGGAACAATGGCCAAACTTTTGTTTCCACGACGAAGGCGTAAAATTAATATTTTCTCCTAACTTAAAAATATTTATAGAAAATTTTAAATAACAAAAAATAGTCAACTATTGATAAAAAACAATCTCTTTCTTTTTTATATGCCGTAAAGTTATTTAATATTTTTGAAAATTAACTTATGTAAAGAGGTAATTAAATCCAAATGAGTTCTCTAGAAAAATCCATTTAAAAATATTTATTAAATGAGATGAAATGGCAAAGTCCTAAAAGAGACCGAACAAACCCGAGAAACATTTTGAGTTACCGAAAGATACTAAGAACATAAATTTTGATACTTTTTAGGTAAAGTTATGAATTTATTTATTTTTTTTTTGTAATTTTTTGATCATAAAGAGAATATAAAACGCATTAGCACCTCCGAGATCGAGTCTCGAGCATTTTTTAAAAAAACATAAAAAGTGTCAGCCAAAGAATAAGCATAAAAGTGACAAATTAAAACAAGCACATTTTTGAGTATTCAAAAGAAATTACATTAAAAATCGTATCATTCAAAAGCTCAAAATCCCAAATTGCGCAATTATAATGTTGTCATTGTTCAGCTTAAACTAAATAAAACGGCATTTTCATCATTGCCTTCGCGAAGGATTCACAAAACGCAAAGCGTTACCAACTGAGCCACGAAAAGGCACAAAGATAAAAAAGAATAAAATGCAAAATAAATGTTTTATTTTTTATAGTAAAATCCCCCGGAATTCGTGCGTATTTGCACGGGATTCACGGCGTAGTGACGGGAAACGAATCAGCAAAACATTGTCTTTTAAATACTTAGGTAGTATGGTCACCTGTTTTGTCTATGTGTTAGAAATCGTGGATGGTCTCGATCTCGCCGCTGATCCGTTTCAGCAACTCGTGCACCGTTTTTCGTTTCGCGTACGGCATTAAACGACTTTCTAAACGGGACTATAAATCCACAAATTAACCAATTATAGTTCATTTTTTGGACACAATTTTTTTAACAAATTTCACTTAAAATTTGAAAATTTTGCCCGGCGGCGCCTATCGGCACCACCGGACCCCCTCCCTGTACCACAAAAGGTTTTGTAAAAGGCGCGCCGCAAAAAAAGACACGCAATCAAAAAATGATTTTGTCAATAAGTTGGAAACACAGAAAAATTCTCTAAGAATATTTTGGAATTTAAAAATAATAGACAATTTTAATGAAAATTTTTAATTCAAAAAATTTTCTAGGAATTTTAGAACACAAAAATTTACCAGTTTTTGCGGTACCTCGAAAATATTGTTACCAGCTTATTTTTAAAACAAATCAATTCCAAAAATTAAATTTTTTAAATTTTTGTTCATTAATAAAAGCAATATTTATTCATTTACATAGACATAAATTTTTTTAATTGTTTAAAATATAATATTTTCACTTAAAAAAAGAAGTAAATCAAAATTTTAGAAAAAAATCAATAATTTTTTCCCGTTCTCGGCGGGATTCCCGTTAAAATTGACGGGATTTTTACGGGAACGGGAAAAAGACGGGAATCCCGCCCCCGTTCTTTTTCGTTTTCCCGTTCATGGAAAATTTTTTTTAGCGGACTCAAGAAATAATCATTAACATAAAAAACAGACAGACAAATTAAATAATCAATTTGACAATTCAACGGCAAGAAAAATGTTATTCGAAGGCTCAGCACGGTTAATTATTGTCATTGTTTAGCTCCTAAAACCCGCGTATCTTTACATCATTGCCTTCGTAAATGATGCACAAAATGCAAAGCGTTACCAACTGAGCCACGAAAAGGCAAAGAAAAAAAGAATAAAATGCAAAATAAATGTTTTGTTTTTTATAGTCGGGTCACCGGTATTCCTGCGTATTCGCACGGGGACCGTTCCGTGCCTAAATGAAAACAAAAAGAAAAATATTAAATCAAAAAAACATATTCACTAAAAAATTTTAATTAAAAAAATTAGCAAAAAATAGAAACAGAAAATATAGAACTTTAAATTCCTCAATTGTGAAAGCGTATTCCCTGGAGTTTAAACGTCGTTAATCTCGGATTTGGCCTTCATTTTTGCCAATTCGAATTCCCGATCCCGACTTTCGACATAAAGCCGGATGTCATTGGTGGAGGCAGCAAATTGGTGGATTGTTTTGTTGTTGTTTTGGCAATTTGTCAAAAATGGGTATCTATAAGCCAAAAAAAGATTAAGGGTAATTAAGGACTGACATTTCCTCTCTCGGCGGTGCCATTGCCCAGCGCTTTGTGCCGTCGTACGTCGCCTGTGGAGGCACACTTTTCTGCCGCGGTTGCGGTGCCATCGTCGCACCGCTGCCTCCACTTGTGCTGCCGGTGATGAACGGACTGAACACGGGGAACGGACTGAAGCCGCGCGAGTTGGAGCTGCGCTCGTGTCGACGCTCTGCCGCGTCCGCCAGCTGATGAACACTTTGGACGAGTTGGGGTGGAAAGCGGTCCAACACCAACTCGTGCGGCATCTGTTGCTGCGCTTGCATCAGACGGAGGCGTTCCAACGGAGGCATCGACGAATGCTGCCTGAAGCAAGGTGCCAATTGCACACAACCATATTTGGCGACGCGACGCGCAATCTGCGATTTCTTTTCCAAATATTAAATTTTTTTTTTCCCGACAGTGCCAGCGAATCACAGATTTTTTATTTACTAAAAGTTGACATGAAAATTTTAAAAATTAGCTTTTTTGGCAATATCTGTTAGTAAATCCTTCAAAAACCACTCGGGGACCCTCCCCTTCCTGTGCCGGGCTCTGTTTTTTGTTTACTAATGGTCGCATTGCATAACTCTGAAGGGAGGGTATTAAACAAAGTAAGAACCATGTGACGCAAATGAGGCAAAAACGCATCATTATACGATTAAAATAAAAATAAAAATGTTATTAACGAAGGCTCAAAACCAAACTGACCAATTATAATGTTGTCATTGTTCAGCTTAAACTAAATAAAAGGGCATTTTCATCATTGCCTTCTCGAAGGATTCAAAACGCAAAGCGTTACCAACTGAGCCACGAAAAGGCACAAAGAAAAAAAGAATAAAATGTAAAATAAATGTTTTATTTTTATTTTCAAATCCCCGGAATTCGTGCGTATTCGTACGGGGACGGTCCCGTGCCGTATTATTTGTTTTTTAGCCGAGTCGGGGTCGTTTTTGCTATGCCATTTTGACAAAGTAAGTTTTAACTCGATAACGGTTCTATTAAATAATCTTTCTTTTTTTCAATGTTTTGTGCTAAAATAGTTTCTCAAAATATAATAGTGATTCTCATTCATTCGTTCATTCATTTACACTTAAATTGGACCCAATTCCCTTCTCATTTGGCCAATTCTTTTAGTTGCACAAAAATCCTGTGTTTTTGCCGGGATGGATTGGTCCCTGAATCCCGACTTCTTCGTGCCCAAACTCTTTTTAGTTGTCCAATCGATCAGTTTGCGCTTCACGACAATCATTTTCCCCATTTTTACGGCCTGAGTCATCATTTATTAATTATTACGGAACAATGGCCAAACTTTTGTTTCCACGACGAAGGCGTAAAAAATCTGTGGCATCCATTTTTGCCAACTTCGAATCCCCGGACGAATTCGAACATAAAGTCGAAATTCAAATTGATTTCATGTTTTACATATAAAAATGATATTTTTCAATATCGCATCACCTGATAAAATGCATTAAATAAATGTTTAATAATTTAATTTGTTTTGAGAAAATTTTTCATTACTTAGGGGTATATTTTTTTAAATTTGACTCGATTCTTAGGGGTGTTTTTCGTTTTTATTGCATTTTTGTTAATAAATTTTGGGCATAAGTCAAAATAGGTTTTTTCAAAAAAATTTTTTTTTTAGTATTTTTGGCCCAAAAATAAAAACCTAAAAATAGGCCCTAATAACTTGGAAAGTATCTTAACAACCAGCAAAAAAAAAACTTATTTTTCGTGCGTTTCAGGCCACTGGGAGCCCAGGAAAAAAGGCACCGCTTTTCGCGTCGCGTTGTCCGCAACCGCGCGAGATTTTCTGTCCACGCTCCACCCCCAGTTTTACACCGCATATACATAGTTTTTTTTACAATATTTAACAGAAACCAACACTGTTAAGTAGGGATACAATTTATAGGAAAACTGCCAAAATAGTTAGTTTTTAGGTTCTAAAAAAATCCCAAAATAGGTGCTAAAAATGGGAAAATAGTTGCTAAAAATTTTCAAATTAGGGGTGTAAAATCGTAAAATTTAATCCAAAAGATAAACTAATTAATAGGGCTTCCATTTTTAGGCACAAAAAATCGCGAAATAGGCACCTAAAAAGGCAGAAAAAATTTGCAAAATAGGCATTAAATAGGCACAAAAATCCTCAAATAGGCACAAAAATAGGCAAAAAATTTTTTTTTATTAACGTTTTTAGGCAGCAAAACACGTAAAAATTTAAATCTTTCAAATTGTAAATGAAATTATTAAATAATTAAAAGTTTTTTCCAAATAAGGATAAATTTTAAATCAAAAATTTTTATTGAGAAAAAAAAATTTAAAATTTGGGATTATTTTTTAGAAAAATTTTCAATTCTTAGGGTGTATTTTCTTAAATCTTTTTTGGGTCATTTCTTAGGGGTGCATTTTCGTTTTTATTGCATTTTTGTTAAGGATTTTTTCAAAAACCCTAAAATAGGCAAGTTAGGCACAAAAACCCCGAAATAGGCAAAGTTAGGCATTATAAAAGTCATCGTAGACACCCCAAACCAAGCGGAAAATGCCTTTTTCGTGCTTATCTAAGCGTATTAAGTGCGCAGAAATTTTAGGCATTTGCCTAAAAATGGAAGCCCTACTAATTAAGTAATTTTTTTAATCAAAAATCTTGTCAAGAAAATAAATAAATAAATTTAGAGATGCATTTTAAGAAAATTTTTATTTCTTTGGGGTGCATTTTTGAAAATTTTTGGGTCGATTCTTAGAGGTGTATTTTTGGTTTTATTGCATTTTTGTAAATAAAAAACTAGAAAATATTTGCTAATAACTCGAAATGTATGTAGCTTAACGACCACCAAAAAACTTGTTTTTCGTGCCTTTCAGGACATATGGAGCTCAGTCAGGAAAAAAATAAGTAAAAAACTAAAAAATGCATCCCTACCGATAAGGCCCTTTTTACTAAATTTTATCGTCTTCAAATGTCCGAACGCGACATTGTATGTACAGATTAGCAAATTAAAATAATTAATTGTGTAATTTGCCCAATATTTAATTATATAATAATTTTAAAAGTTGGAACCATCTAATTGTATTCTCCTTTAAATATATTGTCAATTTTGACGAAATATTAACACTTGGCTAATCTTTCGCTAATGACAAATTCATTCTTTGTATATTGACTAGAAAATTTTATTTAGCAATCCTGGAGTGGGGGCTTCTAATTTAACTTTTTTATGTTGGTTGAAAATTGGTATATGGCAGTAAGGGGTTTTTTGAGCCGCTAATCACGAATTTAACTTAAGAGGGAGGGGGGTGGCTGTTTTAAGAAACGCACTAGCACCTCTATGATTTACGAATTTTGCAAATTTTTAATTCCTCACTTTTCCCCACAATTCCTCTCTTTCTCTGCTGTCTCTCTTCCCCAAGCACATTCCTTCGCTGCTGTTGATCATTTCTGCCGATTCCGTCTAATGTTGTGGTGATCTGATCAACGGATGAGGCCACCCGCTTCAGCACGGCTAAAACCGCGTCCAACCGATCGCGCACTTCGTCCCGACGGCACAGCTCGTGGATGGTTTCGATCTCACCGCTTATCCGTTTCAGCAGTTCGTGCACCGTTTTGCGTTCCGCGTACGGCGTTAATCGACTTTCTAAACGGGGAAGGGAGAGACTAATTAGCAAAAGGGCCAAAGCAAGGTTTAAAACTAAATGCAAAAAAGGATATAGATAAATTATAAAACATATAAAAGATGAATATATATAATTAATTATCCGAAATCTATGTACGTTCGAACCCACACCATGTAAACAATTTTAAAGCCATTTATTTGTTATTTTTAGTAGAGCAGGGGAAATTCTTTGAAAATAAATAACATAAAAAACAGTCAGACCAAATTAAATAATTTAATTGACAATTCAATGGCATGAAAAATGATAGTTGAAGGCTCAGCGCGTTACATACTTTTTTTTGTCATTGTTTAGCTCCTAAATGTGACTGGTATTTAATCATTGCCTTCGCGAAGGATTCAAAACGCAAAGCGTTACCAACTGAGCCACGACAACACATCGAAGAAAAAAAGAAAACAAAAGCAAAATGTAAATTTTAATAAAAAAATATCACATATAACCGGTGGAAATAAAACTTTTTTAATTAATGAAATTATTTCTAATATAAATTTTACTCTTAGTTTCGGAATTCTTTTGGTTTTGTCGTCTTTTCTTTTTATGTCTGTAGGTTTTTCACGAAAAATGCAAATTTTTGAGGAGGATTTCAGTCAATTCATGGAAAACTAAAGAAAATTTGTGGTTCGATGGTGCCGACAGGCACTTTTGGGGAAACATTTCGAAAAAACCGATTATTTTCTTATTTGGATTTTTTAAATAGATTTCTTTGAAAAAAGTTTTTCTTTTTTAAATTTGAATGAAATAGATAATTATGTAATTTGCTCAATATGTGTATAATTATATTTTTTTGCAAAATATTTCGTAAAAACAATAGCTTCACTTCCTACTAACCTTTCAAAAATATGATAATTTAATTAGTTCAAACAAAAATAACATTTAAAAAGTTTGAACCATCTAATTGTTCTCTTCTCTCAAAAACTCAACAATTTTAAAGAAATATTCTCGGTTGGCTAATATTTCGCTAATGAAAAAATCATTATTTTGCATTTATTGACTAATTTTTTTTTTCTTTTAATTTTTCTTAATTTGTTAATTTTGTATTTTATAAATGCTTCTTCTGCATGTCACACACAATTTAAGACGAAGAAGCGAAAATGGCCATTTTTATGAATTGCCTCCAAAAATTAAAAAATTGGACAAGTTCCAACTAATTAATATTTGCAAATGAATTTATCTGACGATCTTTCGGCAAGTCGAAAATTAAATTTATTAATTGCAATTTTATTTTTAAGTTAAATTGTCTGTTTTTTAGTTCTATGATTCTTTCAAAGATGCTGATTTCCCCGTCAGTTTCATTGCAATTTGCGCTGTCCGAGCTCTGATTTCATTGTTTGGAGTGGTTTTTAATGGGGCATTGCTTTTCGTCACTCTTCGGAGCAAGTGAAACTTTAATTGGAAATTTAAATATTATTTTTATTTTTAAAAAATTGGATTTTGTATTTTTTTAAAGATTTATCCTTTTGCAGCTCATAAAACTAACATCCTTTATTATTCCTTTTTTCGCACTTTTTGGCTTTCTTATTTTTTGATATGGCCTTTATTTTCGCGTCTAAATCTTTGTTCTTTTGACGTCCTTTTTAAATTTCGATTGGTTTTAAAAGTGTACAGGCATTTGCGCCTGTGCCAAAATCGGCTTCAAATTTTATTTTATTTTTTCAATCCCTGATCGCCTAAACAGCATTAAAATTAAGAAAACACAGTCTTCTAGTTTATTAGGAACATTAATTTCGTTGTTTGAATATTTCATAATTTTTTCGAAATTTACTAATTGATGCATTTTTCTCTTTTCCCGCTTTGGGCGTCTTCGGTGCCGTTGCAATGCTTTGTTGGCATTTGACTCGGTCTGTTCCGCCTTGGCCATGTGTACTAACTTCGTAACATTTGCCGTGGTATTCTTCGGGCCAATGTTCATCGAACTCCGCCACTGCTTTTGGCTGCAATTTGTGCCAACATTTTTCGTCAATTTGCTGCTAAATGCCATGCTTTCTGTTGGCATTGAGCGACTAATTGGCGTTGTGGCCCCTTTTTGGTGCTCAATTTTTATTTTAAATATTTTCAAATTCCTCCTTAAGGGTGAACACACTCAATTCGACTGTGTACATTTCGACTTTGATTTCGCTTTGTTTTGCATATGCCCTTTATGCAATGGTCCGCCTTTTTCCCATCAGTTTAATTGAAAACCCTCAAATGTAAACTAAATAAATTTATATTTTATTAATAATTTGTTTATTTAATTTTCCCATTACTCTTTTTTAGGCTTGTTCCCTGTGTGATGAACGACCTTTACCAAGGGGAAGTGGCCTTGGAACTGTTCAGAAACTGCATGGTCTTCACGGGACTGACCATCCTTTGCTATGCCATCATTTGGCCAATGCTCCGTTTCAAAACCAACAAATTTAACATGGCAAAATGTAAAAAAATAATAAATTAATTCCTCAATCTTTGGCAAAATGTTTTTAAACAACATAATTTAGACCAAATTGACTACACTAAGCGCATTTTCAAGTCATTGCTGGTCAATGTGCTTTTTATGTCCACCGGTTACTTTCTGAACGCCGGCTTTTTAATTTTGCTCCGAAAACTTTCGCTGAGCCAAGTCCAAATTGTGTTTGGCACTTACATCCTCGGCATTTTCACCTGCATTTCGGCAATTAGCAACCCATTAACACTTTACCTCTTCAGGTGGTGGGCAATTCGACCTTTTAATTTGCAGAAACAAATTGAAATTCAGTTCGGATTATCGAACTGCGTTCAATGAACATATTTTTGGACAATAAGCATCATTATACGAGAGCTTTGATGCGATTTGTGTGGAAATGCCATGGCGAAACGACTAATTGGCCAGCGAAATGGCGAAGTTGGGAATGTGTTCTGTTGGCATAAACAAACAACCTCATTTTTTAAAACATTGTCAACCATTTTTTGTGAATTGGTTAAAAAAAGGTATTACAAATTGAAAATTTTCTGTCAGTGCATTGTTTTTCTTTGTCAAAATGCCATCAATTGGGTAACTCAAATTTTAATCCGTTTTTTCGTCCGTCACTTTGCCCAAAAATTTGACGCACACTTCGCGTCGCGTGGGAAATTTCTGTGGGCGTTGGCCCACGTTTTTGAGTTGGTCACCAGCGGGAGGAGAAGCAGCGGTAGCAGCAGCAGCTTCAGCGGGGGTTGTCAGCAGCCAATTCACTTGGACATCGACGGGAGGGAAGTCGCGCAGAATGAAAACCTTCAAAGAAACCGATTAACAGTTATTAATTAGTTAGATAATTAACACAAAAGCAAACGAACCGATTGCCGGTACCAATACGTTTGGCCTGGCTCAAGTGGGCAAGTGATATTACTGTCGACACACGCATTTTCTGACAATGAGAGTGATTAGTTAATGATCAGCCAATGATGGAGATAATTAACAAATTGTCACCGTTTTCCATATGGAATTTGGTCAGTGCGCCGTGCGCATCGCCCAAATGCGACCAAACCGCCGTTTGCAAGTGATCGACACGGCGATCTTAAAAATACAAATTCGAAAATAAATTAAATGCGCCATAAAAGAGGAACTTTTAGGTGGTTAGTTAATGCTATTTAAGTACTAGGGTTTCTTTGATTCGAACTTAAAAATGATATTTAATTATTTAAACACTTGGCTTGAATCCAATTTGGATTTGGTATTCCTTTCCGCGGGCAAAATCACAGCGGTCCTTTTGAACACAGTCCAAAACGCCGACATGGACCACTTCAAATTGGGACTCTGAATAACAATAGATTGTAATTAAAAAGCAATTTAATAACATTTTATAATAAAGCAATTTAATAATATTTTACTGCAATTTTTATAGCGAATTTGTTCAAAAGTGCGCCCATTGTCACAAAAAACGTAATGGATAATTAATGTTAAGAAAAGGAGATGAATGTATGTCATTTTGACGATAAAAATCAATTTCGAATATGCTGCTTTATTTAAAATATTTTGATGCTTTATTAATAAGCCCACTAAATTTCTATTAATCGCCCACCATTTGGCTAATTTGTTGTAATGGCAAATGCTGGCACAGCTTACAAACTAGCTCTGCAGAAACAGCCAAAGAAAAGGAAGACCGGCGACTTTAATTGGCCAATTAGTGTCCGCCGATCAATTAATGAATTTGAATTGGCGGCCAAATGCTTACCAGGCCAAATGAACAGCAGGTGACCCATCTCAATTGACTAATTAATCAGAAGGATAGGGGAAAATGGTGGGACAATGCAGCTTCAGGAAATGGCTTTAAGGAAAGATTGGAATTTCGTATTGGCCAAGGAATAAAAGTAAAGTGCCCATCTGACAAGAAAATTGGAAAAAATAGAAATTTACATTTATTTTTTAAATGGGATTTGTTAAACATATTTAAATCTAATTATAAATATTTGACTAAGTATTGATGAGTGCGCAAGAATGGCATATATTACTAGGGCTAATATTTTTAGTTTTTTAACTATTACCCAAAAATTTCTGAAAATACAGCCCTAATAAACTATAAAAATTTTCTAAAAATTCATCTTCAAAGTTTATTCATTTATTTCATGACAAAAATTTTAAATTTTAAAAATTATTTGTCTCAATACTGATTTGGCCAAATTTTACGATTTTACACCCCTAAATTTGAATCTTTTTATTGCCTATTTTCCCATTTTTGCACCTGTTTTTGGGGGGTTTTTTAGAACCTAAAAACTAATTATTTTAGCAGTTTTTAGCAACTATAAATATAAGCCCTATTCATTACTCTTTTGGTGTTTTGTCTTCTTCGAAATGTTTTTTCCTTACGAAATTTTGCGTTATAATTTTGTTAACATTTCTACTAATAGTTTTATCATAACAAAAAAAAAGCCCATCCGATGATAAATCATAAAATGTGAATTTAAATTTGGTGTTTTTCATAGTTTTTCAATCTCTCCTCCGCTCATTTGTCAGCCCAAAAACGGCTTGTCGCCTTCTTCTCGTGAATTTTTGCTCAATTTGCTGTATTTTGTCTTTGCAATTGCCCAAAAATCGTTTTTCGGCTTTTCTTTTGATTTTAGTGAAAACATTCGTTTGATTTTGCTTTTTGATTCATTTTCTTCTTCATTTTGCCCCGATTCGCTTTCTGGGCTTTTTGCAAATTTATCATTTTCCTAAATTGCAAATTTATTAATTAAATTAAAAATAATTAATTATTTTAAAAATCCAACCGAAAATTCATTCGTTTCTTCGCCCAACAAAATGTTTTTGGTTTCACATGTAATGCCCCGCATTCTGAGCTCATCCATTGCTTTTCTCTGCTTCTCCTCAACAATGCCAAGCAAACCCAACATTTTTTGATCTTTTCTCTCTTAATTAAATTTCAATTTTAATTGTTTTTAAATTCTTTTCACTTTCAAATGTTCTCCTCAGAATTCCAACGGTGACTTTGTGAAAGAATGGAAGCGACGAAACATTGTCAATTTGTTTTGAGGTCCCGGGAATACACTTTTTGTTCAAATAATCCACAATTCCACGAGCAGTCATCCGCTTTTCCGGCTCAATGTTCAGAGTGTTCTAAAAAATTTGAATTTAATAAGAGTTTGAAAAAAATTAAAAAAGAAATTTTTTTTTTGTGTCATTTTGAGACTATTTACATTTTTTTAAAAATTTGTTTGGGTGTCAAGGCAATTCATCAACTTTTTTTTTTTGAATTAATAACTGACGGAATCCCGACTACATAAACTAAAATGACTCGAGACCCGACATTTAAAAAAAGTTAAATTGTTTTTATTGAGTTCCAGTATAAAAATTCTAGTAGGACATTTGGGGCAGAAATGTCATTGATCGTCGGGAAAATCCGCTGCAAATTTGAAGGGAATGGTTGTAAAATTTAAAAATTTGAGTGATCTAAAGCAAGAGAATTTTCACATGCCCAAAATCAGGTTGACTTTTTTTTCTTAGTCGGGAATTTGACGCATCGGGCTTATGACGCGTTGGGATTTAGACGAGGCGCATAAATATTAACACATTCATACAACATGTGATAAAGTTACTAATGACCTGTGTTTTGGAATTAAAGAAAAGCATTGTTTTGTTAATTACTGTGATTAAGTGGAAAAGCAGCGGGTAATCAGCCGCCATTCGCATAATATGTGCCAATGTGAAGTAATAATTGCTTTTGTCCAGCCATTCTTCGCTGTCGAAATTGAGCTTATCGAACGTGTCCACTTTTCTGCTCGCTTTTTGCTCCTCTTCACAATGCTAATTTAAAAAGATAAACTTATCTTTTGCCTAAGCTTCGACTAGGCAAATGCCGAACGAAAAACCACTGCTTAAATCCCCCCGTATTTATGGTCGGATCCCATACGACCTAATGCCATTTCCTTTTATATTTTTACCAAATACCATAAAATAGATAAAATTAGAAATACATTTAGCATAAAACGCGAAATAGATTTAAAAACGAATTAAAATAATTAATTAACAGATTTTATGCCAAAAATGGTAATTTTTATCTTTGGATGGCAAATTTTGAAAAGAAATTTTCTGATTTGCTGACCTACCTTATTTTTTTCTGTGACAAGGCGATAGCCTCGGAAATATTTGCCGATGTAATGGAGCACCAAATCGACGCGCAAATCCTTTAAAAATTGGATAAAAATCATATGGAAATAGATTTATGTTATAATTTATTTAATAAATTAAATGATATTCACTTCGTCTTTGCTGAAGAAATAATCGTAATATCTGTTCTGCAGAATTATTTCGCAAGTGATTATTCCGATTGCCCAAATGTCCGCCTTCACTGACAGCTGAAAATGCCAAATTTCGTTTCATTTGACTCTTTCGGTCATTATTAAAAACAATTCTCTCTAATCCCTAAATCCGCCCACATTTACAATTATCGCCCAAACTACAGCGATTGGCTTCTAAATCCGCTTAATCTCGCCCATTCTCACAGCTTTCTCCAATTTTGCCCCGTGCTTTTCCACCTTTTACTTTTTTAATCCGCTTCATCCAATTCACTACCATCTTTCCTCCCACTCCAATTTAGTCCCGGAAAATTGGACACCATAACTCTATGCAATAAATTAATTTAAATATATATTTTTTAAATAATTAAATAAACCCAATTTCGTGTGCCTTTCCAATCGCCCCATTTCCCCGTGCCTTTATCTTTCCCACTTTTTTACTTCTTTGCGCTCCTTGAAAAGGTGCTCGTCCTGTTCCGGGCTCATGTATTGCATTGTGTGCGCGTCGACTTGTGGCATTTTGTGCTGATCGATGCCCCCATTTCCCACCAAAAGTTCGGCACCGTCAAAATCGATCAGTTTCAGCGCGTCACTTTCACTTTTGACAAAAACATAATTGCTCGGTTTGATGTCCAAATGCATTGCGACTGAAATTCCCATTGGGTGGCAATTTTGAAATGGCATTTTTAATTTTTTGTGTTTAAAGTTTGACAATTAGTTTTCATTTTACCCTGATGCAATTCCAAGAGGGGCACTGTGATTTTCATGACCATTTCTTCGGCTAAAAATAGCCGATTTTCGGCATATAAACGATGTTTCAATGTTTCGTCGCCCAATTCGGACACAATGACAAAGGAATTCGTTGCTTCTTCGAAACCTCTTTAAAAAATTTTGTAAATCAGCCTTTAATATATAAAAATGACCGTTCATAATTTTTTTTGTAAATTAATAAGGAAATATTTTGACCACTTTTTGAAAATATTTTTGGCAGCCCTACTACATAATAAATCCAAAAATAAAAGCTTGGATCCTGGTCCCATTAACAACATTTCTTACGCATCAAATAGTTTGGCGATGTGTCCCCTTTTTGTGCCGTCAATGTGCCTTTGAAGCCATTTCAACACTCGAGTGGTATTGCAGTAATTAGCATCGCAATGTTTGCCATTGCAATATTTGGCATTGCAATATTTGGCATTGCGATATTTGGGGTTACAAAATTGGTCCTGATTGGCACATTTCATTTTTTTGATTGCCACACATTTATTCCTCGGCAGATTTTCCAAGCGATGCTCTGAGAGGGTGAAGCCGACAAAGAACTGAATGAGTAATCCAATCACTAAACTAATTAGGCAATGTATGAAAAATAAAAGAATTCTTATTAGAGCCCGGCGCAGGATTTTGCGGGGTCCCAGTCAGCAATCCCGTACTTTTTGGAAAATGCGGGATTAGTCGTGCAGGATACCATCCCGCAAAAATTTTTAGTTTCAATCCCGAAGCACGACTCGCAAATTTGAAATTTCCGGGCTCTAATTGTTATACATATACAGTGCCGGAAAAAAGTTTATGCGCCGACCTAAGATTTTCAATTTCTGTATTTTTTTCTTGGAAATGACTAACGATAGAAAATGGTTTGTTTTACGAAAATATAGTATTAACTATGCTAAACAAAAGCTCATTGCCATTTACTGAATTTTAATTCGCTTTTCACTTAGTTAATACTATATATTTTCGTAAAACAAACCATTTTCTATCGTTAGTCATCTCCAATAAAAATACAGAAATTGAAAAATCTTAGGGCACTGTATTCTCATTGAAAAAAATGGGAAAAAAATTTTATTTTATGGGTAAGAATGATTTTTACTTTTAGTTGAAAATGCACAGCAATTTTAGCATTTTCTTTCAAAGGCCTTAATTAGTTTTTTATGTTTCTTTCGGGATGAATCAACTTTTTTTTTTTGTTTTTTCGATAAAAGCAGTGCCAATTTCGCATTGGAATTGGCACCTTTCGCTTGCCTCGCCGTTTCCGCCTTTTTCAATTTTGTCCGATACCATCAAACTGATCAGTTCGTCATTTTCTGCTGATTTGTACCATAATTGGTTGGACACTTTGTGTGTTGCGCACTTTACATGTTTTGGTTTGGGAGAGAATGAGGAGGATGATGGAGAAGATAAACTCGGCTCAGAAAATGTTGAGAGTAAATCCATTTTCGAAACTTTAAAAAATGAGAAAAAACCAAAGCATTTAAATTCAAAATATTAAAATTAATTATTCCATTAATTTGAAAAGCATCAAATTAAATAATTTAATAAAATAATTTCCAACTTATGCTTCGACTGTTCCCAGCAGCTTCCAATTTTGTAAAAGAAATGCATGAAAAAAGGCAAAAATGCAAAGCAAAAGTAATAATCATTCTGAAATAATGAAAATGTAATTGACAGGAATTCCTACAGCCCTGCGAATTAAAATGAAAAATTATAAAATTAAAATTAAAAAAGGGCAAAAAATTGATGAATATCCAAATGTTGGCAGCGAAAATGCCAAGTCACGCGAGGAAAAATATGAAAAGCGCCAATTTCCGTCATCATTTGCAATGTAAGGAAATAAAACAGTGAATTGCCATTAATGGAAAAATAAAATTCTTATGTATTATACGAAAAAAAGAAGCAAATTAATTGAAGAAATAATTATATTTTTGTGTTCATCCATTTTATAATTAGGCCGATATTTTAGGCAGAAAAGTGCCTAAAATCGGCCAGAGGAGGGCGACCTTTTCGTAGGATTTGTTTGTTATATGTAAATGCGTTAGATTGAAAGGAAAAGCTTCAAAACTAATACAACAAAATTTTAATCATTTTTATTTATATTCTTAAAATTTTATATCGAAAATTTATAAATTGATAAAAACATTAAAACAAACTTAGGTCCGCATCGCATTGTTTTGGGAAAACCAGCGAGAAAATTGGCATTGTTTTTGGTACTCAACGGAGGATGAGACGAAGAATCCCGAACATTGGATGGAATCACAAATTCTTCCTTTTCTTTTGGGGGCCACAACCGCAGTTTCGTAGGCCATTAATTTATTATACGAGAGCCGAAATGTTGACGCCATCATGCGATTATTTTCTTATTTCGCGAAATTCATGCCATTTAATACAACTCAAGAAAAAAAAACTAGAATTAATTAAAGCAACGCACATATTAATTGGGTGCTGTTAATTTTCGACAGTGATTGATTTCGACAGTAAAGTTTGTTTTTAAAAACTTGTTCTGTATGGTAGAAGTCTCGTTAGATTTTGAAGATTAAAATGATCAGCACATGGTCTTATACATTGCAGAGGGGTTTGAGATTTTCGAATTCTGCTATAAGAGCCGGAAGATTTGCATCTTGGCACTCAAACCCAGCATTAGTTAGCAGATTTTCCCACACGGTTCGGAAATTTGATGTATATTAATATAATTCATATGTACAATAAAATTGTAGAAACTTAATTAAAAAGTACTGTCGAAAACAACTGGTACGTTAATTTGTGCATCATTTTTGTTGCATATATGTGAATTTTTGAAATTAATTTTCGTTTTTCGTTTGAATCCGGGGTTCGAATTAGGTCGAAATTGGTGTCAGAAATTGATTCTTCGACCTTTAAAACCCCCTAAAACCAGTTGTTTTTTTTGCACACCCACTCGTACGAAGACGTCCTGCTGACCCGCCTAAAAATTGTCAAACGGTGCCAAAAAAGCACAAAAATTTGAAAAAGCATTAAAAATTTCGGGAATGAGGAGGTAATACGAGCGAATTTGAAAATTTAAAAAGAAAAGAAAAGATAAGCAGAGACAATCAGGTCAAAAACTAAGTCAGCAAAAAAAGTAAATGGGCTACAAATACCAATGTTGGTAATAATATCAGCAGATGAATCCAATCATTTTTAAATGATGCTTATATTTATTTAAGCCTTTAATTCCGTGAAGCTCGTCTTGGCAAATTGGTCGTAGACAAAAAATTATTTTGCATTGGAAATGGCACCGACAAACGATGCTGCGGTGGAAGAACAGTAGTGGAAATATGGGGGAACATTTGCGGAGTGTTTGCGGGAGACGAAACGCCAAAAGATGCGCTAATTCGCTGACGAATTGCACTAAATTAAAAAAGTATTAATTAAATTATTTCCATTTTTGCGAATAAAAAATGTATATAAAACGTAAGTACAAATTCTTACGCGTTGACGGCAAAATAAATAATCGGATTAACCGCCCCGTTGGCAATCCACATGAAATTCAGCGCACAATTTGCCATTTTTGTGTTGGGCAAAAGCCACTGAAAAATGAAAATGTAAAATATTAAATAAAAAAGATAAAAAGATCACTTCAGAGTTGTGCCAAAAATAGTTGAGAACAGTGCAATAAATGGTGATGACAAACGCTTGGATGAGCACTTTCACTTCAGCAACTGTGCCGGTCTGACGCAAAAGGAGCCCATTGATCCGCTTAAGGAGGAGGAACTTAGCAGGGAAAGGAAGTGATCGGAAGCATTGGGACTGATCAGCAAAGGGAAAGTGATCGGAAGAGATAGAAAATGACAAAAGTATAGAAAGTGACCGGAAGGGATTGAAATAGTTGGTCAGAAGAAAGTAAGTGATCGGTAACGATTAAAATTGGTCAGAAAAGGCAAATGATGGCAAGGGATTGAACTGAATGATCGGAAGCCGTTGCGAAACTGAGAGTGAAAAGGAATGAAAAATCCGAAGAGAGAAAAGTTATCGAATTTTATTAATCAATTATCATATGATTAAAAATTATGCCGGGGGTTGTAGTGACTAATTAATGATTAAGAAAAGTAAGCTAATTGCTCTTTTGATCATTTTTTGTGATCAAATTAATTTCCCATTTAATTGTGCCACCTTGTAGAGAATTGTGAAGAAAATTGCTGCGTAAATGAGGCCGGCCAACGGAATGCCGCCCAATTCGATGATTTCCTCCACATTTTGAACCCATTTGCTCAACGGCCGACTGTCGTCGTAAGCCCACGAAAATTGGTCGGGCCAATAGACAATTGCGGCCCACGGGGAGGAAAGTGCCAACGCGAAACTAAGCGAAACCAAAGCCGGCAACAGAAACCACAGCTAAAGCCAATGGGTAATTAAATGATTTAAAAATAAATTAAAGCAAAAATTTGAAATATATTTCTTTTAAATTGTTTTACCTTTATGCAAATTGGAGAGAATAGCAAATTATCCAACCGATCGGACGTCAACACAACCAAACGATTAATTGCCAAAATAATAGTCACAATTGTGTAAAATATGTAACTCGGCGTGGCAATTGCGCCAAGCGCCTGAACAAAGTGCCAAAATTAAAATATTAAAATTTAATTTATTTCTTTTAAACAGCTTTCAAAATTTGTTTAAAAAATTGCCTGGCAAATCCCTAAATGGAAAGTGTTTGGAGAAATTGTGAAGAAGCCGGTGATGAAATGGACGCACGAAAGAGCACAATCGGCGAAGCAAAGTGCCAACATAAACTTGTAGCAGCTCAACCGGAACAGCTCATTGTCCACGATGATTATCTTGAAAAATAATTGAAAAATAATTAAAGAAAAAAGCAAAAATAAAATTAATTTTATATAAATTGAACCCGAATGACAGCCAAATTGACGAGCAAACACAGTGCTGAAAGCACAAGAATGCAAATTCCGACCATAACAATTATCAACTCGTTCAAAAAAACTTCCGACAATAAGCTTGACATTGGCACAAAATTAAAGCCAACAGAAAGGGTAATTTAATAAATCAAAATCAAATTAATTTGCTGAAAGAAGAAGAATTAGAGAAGTTTAGGTTTTTCTGTCGTAATGTTTCGCTAAAATCGGTCTACGTCAGTTGGGCCCTCACGATTGGGCCCCACACGTTTGGGCCCCAGCATGTTTTCCCAATATAACATTCTATAACTTTTTTATTTGGCATCCAAATCTAACATTGTTGGTATCATTCGAAAGCTTAATATGTTTAGAAGCTTTTTCCAAGCTATTGCTTCGCGATTAGATAATTACCAAAAAAATTATACATGAAAATTTCAAAAAAGTCAAAATTTTTGAAGTTTTTTCTTAATAAAATTTTTTCCAGGCTTGAAAATCTATCCGCTTTTTGTCAGGCTAGAGAGCATGCATGATAAGAGCTTTCGAATGATACCAAGTTTATTGGATTTGGATGCCAACAAAAAAAGCTTACGTGGAAAAACCTGCTGGGGCCCAAACGTGTGGGGCCCAAACGTGAGGGCCCAACCGTGGGGGCCCAATCGTGAGGGCCCAACTGACGGGTTCCGGCTAAAATTGGTTATCTTAAGAAATTCAAATTAATTTACTTTTTCTTTTCGTGACTAAATTTTTAAAATTATCGTGAATTTTAATTTTTCTTCCCACATTTTATTGTCTCATTGAGTTCGCGTGCCGTGAGAATAATTAATTACACCTTTCAAATTTCAATTTGCGTTATTTTACCGCCAATGGCAATTATGAAAATTCGTCATTTTGTCTGAATTAAACATACGAAACTCGGCATAAAAAGTTCAATTTTATAAAAATGAAAAGTTTACAAAAAAGTGAAATGCCCAAAATGGGTTCTCCCAAATTGATCCTCCAATTTCATTCCTCCATCGGCCCCAGTGACGGGTCCATTCCCGAAAGAAGCATCCGATCCAACAAATCCGTGCCGTCTTCGGCAGTGGTCGAGTTCGGCACTTCCGTCGTGGTGGTCAAAAATCCATCGGAAAAAATGGATAAATTTGAAAAATTAAAAAATCAAATGAAATAATTGAATTAAAAGGTGTTGTTGCATTTTACTTGTTTCCTCTTCGGTCGAATTGTTTGCTGCACTTTTGTTCTCCGCTTCTTCTTCCGTCGCATCCCTTCGGATTCGCTATAATTAATTCAATTAAAAAAAATCAAACTTTTACCCTATAAAATAATTTTGAATATTTTTACATTATTTCCATGCGTTAAATGCAGCGGAATTAGTCCGATCAGCAGAAGAAGGAACACAAAAGAAACCATAGCAAAATGAACAATAATATTAATAATTAATTTAACTGAATATAATTTTGTGTTTAAAATTAAAAAAAATCAATTCAATCCACAAAAATTCTGTGTTGATATTTCTTTAAAATAAATTCTAAAAATTTTTGACCTTTGGAAAAGCAATTTTTAAAAATTGAAGGTTCAAAATGCAAAAATCAAAAAGTGAAAATGAATGAATGGGCCAAAAAGACACTCCAAAAGCTCAAAATCACTTAACATAAGCTGCGGTTGTTTTACACAAAGAACGAAACGGACAAAATGGAGGCGGAAAAAAGTTTTGTTTGCATTATTAGGAAAAGGGAAAAGAAAGCATTTAAATATTTAAAAAAAAGGAAAGCATTTACGGTTATACAAAACAGATATGTACAGAAAAGGATTAATTGGCGCGGGGGGGGGGGGGGTAAGGAATTTTAAAAATGTAAAGCAAAATAAAAAGTTTTGCCTTTTCCTCACAAAAAATGCCATTCATAAGGGTACAAAAAATTTGTAGTTTTTTTTATTACTTTATTACAAATGGATGCCAGATTTGCGCTTAACGACCTCGAAAACTCCATGGAACACTCTTTCATTATTGATGGAATTTTAATGTTATTTAGTGAATGTTTTTTGATTTAATCTTTTCCTTTTATTTTATCATTTATCAACCTTTGTTTTCTAAATTTGCGTATTTTTTAACCTTTTTTCTGTTAAAATGTTTCTTGTTGCCAAAACGACCTGACTCGGCTCAAAAACAAATAATACGGCACGGAATACGCACGAATTCCGGGGATTTTATATAAAAAATAAAACATTTATTTTGCATTTTATTCTTTTTGTCTTTGTGCCTTTTCGTGGCTCAGTTGGTAACGCTTTGCATTTTGTGCATCATTTACGAAGGCAATGATGTAAAGATACGCGGGTTTTAGGAGCTAAACAATGACAATAATTAACCGTGCTGAGCCTTCGAATAACATTTTTCTTGCCGTTGAATTGTCAAATTAATTATTTAATTTGTCTGTCTGTTTTTTATGTTATTGATTATTTCTAGAGTCCGCTAAAAAAAATTTTCCATGAACGGGAAAACGAAAAAGAACGGGGGCGGGATTCCCAAACGGGATTCCCGTCTTTTTCCCGTTCCCGTAAAAATCCCGTCAATTTTAACGGGAATCCCGCCGAGAACGGGAAAAAATTATTGATTTTTTTCTAAAATTTTGATTTACTTCTTTTTTTAAGTGAAAATATTATATTTTAAACAATTAAAAAAATTTATTTAAATGTAAATGAATAAATATTGCTTTTATTAATGAACAAAAATTTAAAAAATTTAATTTTTGGAATTGATTTGTTTTAAAAATAAGCCGGTAACAATATTTTCGAGGTACCGCAAAAACTGGTAAATTTTTGTGTTCTAAAATTCCTAGAAAATTTTTTTGAATTAAAAATTTTCATTAAAATTGTCTATTATTTTTAAATTCCAAAATATTCTTAGAGAATTTTTCTGTGTTTGCAAGTTATTGACAAAATCATTTTTTGATTGCGTGTCTTTTTTTGCGGCGCGCCTTTTACAAAACCTTTTGTGGTACAGGGAGGGGGTCTGGTGGTGCCGATAGGCGCCGCCGTGGAAAATTTTCAAATTTTAAGTGAAATTTGTTAAAAAATTTTGTCCAAAAAATGAACTATAATTGGTTAATTTGTGGGTTTATAGTCCCGTTTAGAAAGTCGTTTAATGCCGTACGCGAAACGAAAAACGGTGCACGAGTTGCTGAAACGGATCAGCGGCGAGATCGAAACCATCCACGAGTTCTAACACATAGACAAAACAGGTGACCATACTACCTAAGTATTTAAAAGACAATGTTTTGCTGATTCGTTTCCCGTCACTACGCCGTGAATCCCGTGCAAATACGCACGAATTCCGGGGGATTTTACTATAAAAAATAAAACATTTATTTTGCATTTATTTTGCATTTTATTCTTTTTATCTTTGTGCCTTTTCGTGGCTCAGTTTGTAACGCTTTTCGTTTTGTGAATCGTTCGCGAAGGCAATGATGAAAAAGAGGGCTTTTTTAGAAGTAAAACAATGACAAAAAAATTTATTACGTTGAGCCTTCGAATAAAAGTTTTTGCGTTGAATTATCAAATTAAATTTCTCTTTTTTGGATACATAAAAAGCATTGCCTTTTAATTTGTGTTTCATGCCAACCGACACATTCGCAATTCCGCCATTTCGCTGGCCAATTTGTCGTTTCGCCATGGCATTCGCACAACAAATCGCATCAGAAGCTCTCGTATAATGATGCTTATCGTTTGAAAAGATGCTCATTAAACGCAATTCGATAATCCGAACTAAATTTAAAATTTTATTGTTTTTGCAAATTAAAAAGTCAATTGCCCACCACCTGAAGAGGTAAAGTGTTAATGGGTTGCTAATTGCCGAAATGCTGGTGAAAATGCCGAGGATGTAAGTGCCAAAAACAATTTGTACTTGGCTCAGCGAAAGTTTTCGGAGTAAAATTAAAAATCCGGCGTTCAGAAAGTAACCGGTAGACACAAAAAGCACATTGACCAGCAATGACTTGAAAATGCGCTTAGTGTAGTCAATTTGGTCTAAATTATGTTGTATTCAAAATATTTTGCAAAAATTAAATGAATAAAAATATTAATATTATTATTTTTTACATTTTGCCATGTTTTTATTGGTTTTGAAACGGAGCATTGGCCAAATGATGGCATAGCAAAGGATGGTCAGTCCCGTGAAGACCATGCAGTTTCTGAACAGTTCCAATTGCATAAAGAGCATAAGCAAAACAAAGCGAAATCAAAGTCGAAATGTACACAGTCGAATTGAGTGTGTTCACCCTTAAGGAGGAATTTGAAAATATTTAAAATAAAAATTGAGCACCAAAAAGGGGCCAAAACGCCAAAGAGTCGCTCAATGCCAACGGAAAGCATGGCATTTAGCAGCAAATTGACGAAAAATGTTGGCACAAATTGCAGCCAAAAGCAGTGGCGGAGTTCGATGAACATTGGCCCGAAGAACACCACGGCAAATGTGACGAAGTTAGTGCACATGGCCAAGGCGGAACAGACCGAGTCAAATGCCAACAAAGCATTGCAACGGCACCGAAGACGCCCAAAGCGGGAGGGAAAGCAGCAAAATTAATCATCAAATAAACAATGAAATTGATATTTAAAAATCAGTTACATTACATTTGCGCCTATGTCCAAAATCGGGCTCAAACTTAAGTTTTTCAATTAATCCCTGATAGTCTAAACAGCATTAAATAAATGTTGTTTCTGTTAATTTGATGATCAACAAATTAAAAAAAAAATTATAAAATATTAAAACAACAAAATTAATTCCCCTAATAAAATAAAAAAATCTTGTTTTTTAAATTTTAATGTTGTTTAAGCTATCAGGGATTAAAAAAAAGAGTTAAGTTTGAATCCAATTTTTGCACAGGCCCAAGTGTCCGCGGCGCTCAAATTTCTGCACATATTTAAAACTTTAAAATTAGGATTCTATCGAAATTTTTAAAAAGACGTTAAAATAACAAAGATTTGGGCGCGAAAATAAAGGACATATTAAAAAAACAAAGCCTAAAAAGACAATTTTTGGCATTTTTATACCAAAATTAAAGAAAAATGATAAAAAAGAATTTAATTTGTCCTTTTAAATAAATAAAGTCTCTTTTAAAAATTAAAAATAAATATTTAAATATCCAAAATTTATCTATATCCTTTTTTGAATTTAGTTTTAAACCTTGCTTTGGCTCTTTTTCTAATTAGTCTTTCTTTTCCCCGTTTAGAAAGTCGATTAACGCCGTACGCGGAACGTAAAACGGTGCACGAGCTGCTGAAGCGGATCAGCGGCGAGATCGAAACCATCCACGAGCTGTGCCGTCGGGACGAAGTGCGCGATCGGTTGGACGCGGTGTTAACCGTGCTGAAGCGGGTGGCCTCATCCGTTGATCAGATCACCACAACATTAGACGGAATCGGCAGAAATGATCAGCAGCAGCAGCAGCGAAGGAATGTGAGTGGGGAGGAGAGACAGCAGAGAAAGAGAGGAATTGTGGGGCAAAGTGAGGAAAATAGTGCACCGATCGAGGAGAGACGAAACTCAGCGACAGATAGTGAAAGTATGTGGGAAATTGAGAATTAAAAATATGATAATTTAACAATTAAATTATCAAACAAATTTACAAATAGCACTGGGAGAAAAGTTTTGGGACGAAGAGTAAAAAGCAAGCCCGTCAGGTGATGATGCCCACTCCTGAAATTTTTTCTAGGTGCGGACCAAAATGAATGAAATTAAGCAATAAAAATACAAAAAACTTTTAGGCGAAAAACGGTTCAGTCCAAGCAAATTGGAGCAAGCGATTAAACAGCGGCAAGAAGCATGGGGAGGAGGAGGAGAAGCATTGGCACGGGGAGAGCACAAAAGGAGGACGGAACAGCTGATGAGAGAAATGGTGGACACATTCAAACAAAAAACTAAAATCTATTAATAAATTTTTCAAAATATTTCAAAAAAATTTTTGAAGAAAATGCATTTAGAGCTTAATTATTAGTAAATGTAAAATATAACATTAACTAAAGAATTACAATATTTGAGTAAAAAATAATTGTTTTTCTTTGAAATTAATTCTCATTTCCTTCTCCAAACACCAAATTTTACCGGTTTATTTTCTTAGAAAATATCTGTTTGTTTTAATTTGTCACTGATTCTGATCTGAATTGATCTGTCCCTGTGATGCCTTCGGGAAAGCATCAGTGATAGGTATTTAAAAAAAATAAAATTTTGCTAATTACTAAGGCAAGCTTATTCTGAAGTCATTAATTCGATTTTTTGAAATTTTCAATTATTTAATAATTTGCATTCGTAAAACATAGACAGGCATACTGTAAAAATTCAGGTGATCGTACTACCAAAAAAATACTGTTTTGCTGATTCGTTTCCCGTCACTACGCCGTGAATCCCGTGCAAATACGCACGAATTCCGGGGATTTTACTATAAAAAATAAAACATTTATTTTGCATTTTATTCTTTTTGTCTTTGTGCCTTTTCATGGCTCAGTTGGTAACGCTTTGCGTTTTGAATCCTTCGCGAAGGCAATGATGAAAATACTTATTGCGTTTAGTTTAGCACAACAATGACAACATTATAATTGGTCTATTTGGGTTAATTGAGCCTTCGAATAAATACATTTTTAATATTTTTTTATTTTAATACTCAAAAAGTGCGTATTTTAATTTGTCGCTTTTATGCTTATTCTTAGCTAACACTTTTTATGTTCGGTCTCTTTTTGAACTCTTTGTCATTTCATCTCGTTTAATGAGTATTTTTAAATAGGATTTTTCTAGAGAACTCATTTGAATTTAATTAGCCCTTCTTAAAAATATTTTAAAGTCAAAAATTAGTTTTTAAAAATTAAATTTATTATTTGAGACCGTCGCGACTCCCGCGGGGTTTTTACGGGAGTCCGGTCCCGCTCACGGAAATTTTGAACTCCCGATCCAGTCAATATTTTTTTAAATATTATGACAAAATTTCTCACATTTGAATTCGTTGAATAAGTTAATTTTAAAATTGCTAAATATAATTTTACGTCATGTAAAAAAGAAAGAGATTATTTTATCATCAGTTGACTTATTTTGTACAATTTTTGAAGGTGAAATAAGCACAAAAGGCAAAATATGTAAAAATGCGTCCAAAGCTTCAAAGCTAAAAGACAAAAAGTTTTTCGTTAGTTTTTTAGGATTTTTACTTTTCAGCAGAAAATATGCTCTGCTATAAATTTATGCCTTCAGCAGCATGAGCAAATGTTTCGCCATTGTTCCATTCCGTGATGACTCATCGGCCGCAAAAATGTGGAAAAATGATTAGCGTAAAGCGCAAACTAATTGATTGGACAAATTAAATTCAGTGCGGGTAAAAACAACAAATATAGGCAATGGATTTGCAAATGGAACAGAAATTGGCAGAAAACTTATCTCATCAGATAAGTGCGGAAAAAATAAGCCATTTGATTTTAAACACCATGCAATTATGGTCATTCAGTTTGATTCCTCCAATTAGAGTACAATTTAGTTTTTGTGCTTCTCAATCCAAAAGTATTTTAGGTAATCACTGACTTAAATAAAAATTAATTGTCTAATAAATAATCATTATTTTGAAAAGACTTAATTAAAAAACAGTTAATTGGTAATTTCCCAATTTAACAAAATTAAATTAAATTCAATTAAATTCAAGGATATTTAAAAATTTTATCATATGCAATTGCCGGAATGAATTTTTACCAATATTTTTTGTTTCTGTTGGTAATTTCCTCATTTCACCGCATATGCACTTTTTTGCTGTGCGCTTTTTCGAAAAAATTTACGTGAAAGAAGGGGGTCCGGCGATGCCGATAGGCGCCGCCGGTGAAAATTTTGAAAGTTTTAGTGTAATTTGTTTACAGATTTTCACCAAAAAAGGCGTATTTTGCGATTTGAGATTATGGCGATGACCATTTTTACTTTTCACAACACTTCTTGCGGCCGCTTTTTCCGAAAGACTTTTTGGGAATGGGGGGGGGGGGGAAATTTGTTAATAGGTTTTCCCAAAATTGATGATTTTTAATGCTTTTTGGGTGTCTTTTTGAATCAAATTTTAAAAATTTTGGAATTTTTGTGCAATTAATATCAGATTTTACACCAATAATGCAATAAATTATGGTATAAAATGTCAAAAATTAAAATTTTTAAATTATTTCTTTCAATGCTCATTTGCAATGACACCTTGAATTCAAGGATACTTTCAAATTTTCAAGTGCGAGGGTCCAATTTCCAGGACGTCCTTGCCATTCATGGCCGAATCCGAGCCTGCATTTAATCAATTTTTGACATTTTCAATCATTTTAAAAAGTCGTAAAACATAGACAGGCATACTGTAAAAATTCAGGTGATCGTACTATCAAAAGAACACTGTTTCGTTGATGCATTTTCCGGTCGTCACACAGTGAATCCCACGCGAATACGCTTGAATTCCGGGGATTTTACTATAAAAAATAAAACATTTATTTGCATTTTATTCTTTTTGTCTTTTGCCTTTTCGTGGCTCAGTTGGTAACGCTTTGCGTTTTGAGTGTTTCGCGAAGGCAATGATGAAAAAAAGTGATTTTTGTTAGAAGCTAAACAATGACGAAAAATAAAGCGCCATTTAATTTTGAGCCTTCGAATAAATATCATTTTTAATTTTCTTTTTTTCCTAATGGTGCACTTTTTCGCCATTTCACTTTCTTACCGTATGTCAAATTTTTGCCAAGTATACCCCCCCCCCCATAGTTACACAGAATTTGGGGCCATTTTCGGGGAAAATTCTTAATGAACAGGTTTTGGAGAAAACAAACACTTCTCTTATCGTAGATATTATCTTTAAGGGTGTATTTTTAAAACCGAAAAAACCGGTACCCCTGGTTTTCGGTTAGGCCGGTTTTCTGACCCCCCGGTTTTTGGTTTTTGGCTCAAAAAAAGCCAATTTTCGGTTTCGGTTCGATTAAACGATCGTGCACTACCCCATTTTTGCTTCATAACTTGGTTGGTTAACCAAAAAAAATCGGATTGAGTTACCAAGGCTGGATTTATATGCTCAAAAACCCTAAAATATGTGCAAAGAACAGGTGGAAAAAGGTTAAAATTATTTAAATAGGCCTTCAAAAAATATTTTCCTGCTTAAAATCCAAAAAAATAATATTTTTTAAAAAAATTATATTTTTTTATCCAAATCAACAATTTTTGTCCAATGTTTTTTTTTTGCCACAAAAAAAATATGTGCTAAAATTCTCAAAATATTTTAGGTTTCTAACTGCAAAGATACTTTTTTTAAATTATGTGCTAAATAAGTCACTCATTCAAATTCGAATGTTTGAATGCTTCTCCCGTAAAATTTTATTTGTAAAAAATATGTAAAAACATTATATAAATTCTGCCCTAAATATTTCTGTTTCATGGGCTCAAAGGAGACAAAAATGAATAAATCGGAAGAATGTCATAAAAAATAACAACTTGGAAGAATGGCAAATTATTTGATCAAAATTAAATGATCCACCCAGACTTTTCGCTTTCCATTTACTAATCGTTCAAAGTGATTTTTCCGGTTTCAGCAATTCCTCGCCTTCTTTGCTGCTGGATTTATTGTATGAAAAAGGCTAAATCCCGTTTTTCAAATATATTTTAATTTTTTTGTGTGCTTTTAATTGCATTTTCTTTCGCAGTTTTTGTATTTTTCTTATGTTTTATTAATTAACAACATGTACAACATATATGTATATGGTAGATTATTATCGTATTTTTTTATTTCGTGTTGAAAATTCTTTTTCTTCTGAATATAAAATGTGTGTTGGCATCCCCCAGCAGGGCTTTGTAGTTGGTCTTATTTTGTTTCTTATTTTTACATCAATTATTTTTGCCTGAAATTATGCCAAAACAAATCTTTATCAATTATTATATCCAAATGGTATCAAATTGTATTCAATAAATACATAGAATAACTAAAGCTGACAGTTATTATGCATGATAATTTTATGAATTAATTGTCCAATTGGTCTACATAATAAATGGTGTATTAATATTGCTATTAATAAAATTTTCGTTTTTTACTAGTGTTGTCCGGGGTACCGACCGGGCACAGACCAGGATACCCGGTTTTTCAATACCCGGACCCGGTTTTTTGAACCGGTACCTGACCCGGAGGTCGGGTCCAAAAGTACACTGGTAAGAAAGGGGTCTGGGTCAAATTGTTTAGCAAAGTTGGAGAAAAAAATTTTACTTAGGCTGAAATAACTCCAGAGAACGGTATAAAACCTATAATGTGAAATTGCTACCAATCGGGACTTGGGTATTCTTATTGACAATAAGCTTAAATTTACTGAACATATAAATACCGTAATTGAAATGCTTACGGTAGAATACGATTTTTATTTTGGATTATTAAATCAAGGAAAATTTTATTTATGGAAAAAAACATAATTTCGTATATCCGTCCTCTTTTTTGAGTACGCTGCCCCTGAGGCATGGAATCCACAGTTAAAAATTCACATTAATAAAATTGAAAATGCCAAAAGTATTTACTCGTTCGTATAGCCTTGAGGAATTGTAATCTTAAAATATTAGGTGAATACATAAATATTTCTCGAACATTTTGAAATTCGTATTTTTCTTGCCATTTTTGCTACCATTCGAAAGATTCAATGTTTGACCATCTTTTAACTTATGAAAGTGTTAAAAGGGAGTTAATATTTTGTATCATAACGCAATATATTTTAATTTGTTTAGGAATTTGAATTTATAAAATTATTTTGCAGTCGAATTCCATTTCTTCCCATTGCCAAATTCGTATTCAAATTTCGTTGGGCCAAATTCGGTGATGAGCCAAACACAGCAACAATTCGCTGACGAATTGCACTAAATTAAAAAAGTATTTCATCAACAAAACAATTAAATTATCTCCATTTTTGCGGATAAAAAATATATTTAATAAAGTATGAACAAATTCTTACGCGTTGACGGCAAAATAAATGATGGGATTAACCGCCCCGTTGGCAATCCACATGAAATTCAGCGCGCAATTTGCCATTTTTGTGTTGGGCAAAAGCCACTGAAAAACGAAAAATTGTAAAATAAAATAAAATAAAAAGCAAAAATAATTAAATTAAAAAAGGAATTCAAAAGATCACTTCAGAGTTGTGCCAAAAATAGTTGAGAACGGTGCAATAAATGGTGATGACAAATGCTTGGATGAGCACTTTCACTTCAGCAACTGTGCCGGTCTGACGCAAAACGAGCCCATTGATCCGCTTAAGAAGGAGGAATTTAGCAGGGAAAGGAAGTGATCGGAATTGATCAGAAGAGGGAAATTGACCGGAAGAGACTGAATAAACTGATCAGAAAAGTGAAAGTGTACTATCGGAACTATCGGAAGACAAGGGAAGGATGAATCAGAAGAAGGTAATTGACCGGAAGGATTGGAGTTGATTAGAAGAGGGAAATTGAGAATTGAAGGGAATGATTAATAACTAAAGAGCGAAAGTTGATCAGTTATTACACCGATCAATTTCATCAATTACCATTTAATTAAAAATAATTCCGGGGATAATGGTGACTAATTAATGCATTAAGAAAGTAAGTCTAATTGCACTCCTTGATCAGCTTTGATCATTCTTTGATGATCAATCAGTCCTTTTTATTTCTCATTTAATTGGGCCACCTTGTAGAAAATTTTGAAGAAAATTGCGGCATAAATGAGGCCGGCCATCGGAATGCCGCCCAATTCGATGATTTCCTCCACATTTTGAACCCATTTGCTCAACGGCCGACTGTCGTCGTAAGCCCACGAAAATTGGTCGGGCCAATAGGAAATTGCGGCCCACGGGGAGGAAAGTGCCAACGCGAAACTAAGCGAAACCAAAGCCGGCAACAGAAACCACAGCTAAAGCCAATGGGTAATTAAAAAGTCATAATTATAGGACAATTCAAAATTTATTAAATATATAATTATTATTTTCTGTTATTTCACTTTAACGCCAATCGGTGAAAACAGAAGCTCTTCCAAGTACACGGACGAGCTAATCACCGCCAAACGATGGATGGCCAAGACAATTGTGACAATTGCGTAGAATACGTAACTTGGCGTTGCGATGACTCCGAGCGCCTCAATTTAAGGAATCGTAGAAAAAATAATTATAATTTAAACGATAATCACTTTGGAAAGAAGCTGGTCAAAATTGCTCTTATCAATTGTGAAAAATCCGGTGATAAAATGTACGACCGATTGAGAACAGTCGACGAGACAAAGTGCCAACATAAATTTGTAACTGTTTTGGCGCCGCAAATTTTTGTCCATAACAATGGTCTAAAAAAGGAAACAATAAAACGTTTAAATTGACTTTGAAAGCGCACAGAACCTTAACGACCAGCAAATTGGCAGCCAAACAAAATGAGGAAAGTGCCATCATAGCACAACCGACCAAAACATTAAGCAGCGACTCATTTTCGGAAGTCAACGACGCGAAATCCATCGAATTTGGGGCCGATTTATACGACAAAATTGTGCCATTTGTGCCGTCATCATTTTGTGCCATTTTGGGTTTTTATGACTTATAAATGAAATTGTACAGAATATTTTGTTAAAGCAAGCAGTTTCCACAGTGCCATTTGGAGCTCATTTCACCAATTGACATAAAATGAAAATGAATAATTAAAAAGAAAAAACGGAAGAGGCGAAAATAAAACGGTGAGAGAAAATATTTCAAAATGAATTTGATTTTGTGTTTGCCGTGCTTTTCATTCCCATGAAATTTAGGCCAATTACTATAAAAGGAACAATCATTTGTGAGAAAGTTTCAAAAATGTTATGTGAATATAAATTAAAAAGGAAAAGTGATGTTGTAAAAAGAACGAAATGTTTTAAAAGAAAGGTTGCCCATTCGTTTGGCATTTTCTTAAAATTCTTCAAATTGGTCGAGACAAATTCTCGACTAATTTTATTGCCATTTATTTAATTGGTAATTAGAAAAACAAATATTAAATTAGCAAAGGTCTCTTGGCATGTTTGTAAGTGAATTTAATAATAACAATAAAAATAATAAATGCGATCATTAAAATTATAGTTCCCGGTTTTCCTACCGGGGATCGGGAATCCCCGGCTCGGCCCAGTCCCGGTCCCGCACTACCCTAATTTAAATGCCAGAAAGTACAAATGCTTAATGTTCAAATAAATTTTTGTCACCGAAAGTTCGAAAAATATGTTTATTTAATTTCGATATTAAAAATCAATTAAAAATACAAAAGATAAAACAACAGTCACATGGGTAAACAATCAAAAACAACAAATTATTAGGACGAAAATCTTTTGCCAAAGTTTCGAAGTGCCAAAAGTGCGAAGCAAAGGCATTTCCGTTCTTCACAGAAATGCCATTTTAAGTGCCAACATTATGAGAGCGGAGAACACAGCGGACAATGGCAAAGTGAGCAGCCAGGACAGGGCCACGTTGAGCAGCACGCGCCAGTCGACCCCTTTGCCCGATTTGATCAGACCGACGAACATGACACTGCCGATCTGGGCAAACGGGGCATAAACAAATTAGGGCAAGGGGTTATTTGATTGATCACCAGACAATGCGTGCTCGAAATTGGAATGCCAATTTTACTTGCGCATAACACTGTAATTGCCATGCCAAATTCAATTGCGAATCCGCTTAAAACAAGAAGATTAAGGGATAAATGTGTAAAAAAGCACGCACTTGCAAGGATTGATCTCAGTGATTTTCTTGCCAACTGTTTTCATCACTAAAACCGGAATTGTTTTTAATTAAGTCTCATAAATATTTTTAATAATTTGCCTCTGTCTCCAAGCGCCCAAAATCCAAAACATGTTCCAGAAACGCCATAGAACCTAAAGTTGGAGGGTGCCGATATTAATTAGCTAAATTTAGGTAATGAATGCATAATTTCTAATGAATTGGCGATAATTAATTTCCACTGACATCATCCACAACGGAGTGTCCCCCTTTTGCAGCACATTTTGCGAATTATAAATGTCCAACATTGCCACCAATGGGGCGATTGTGTGACTTACGTCACTTGCCAAAAATGGAAATTCTTTATTTTACCGCATTCAATTAATAAAATAAAACTTACCCCGTGGGAAAATCCCGCAAAACATCCCGTAATTATCTAATTAAATCAAACATCATCAAATGCAAAATAACATATTCAACAAATGCTTTTTATTTACTTGGACAATGCTGAACAGTCGCAATGTGTCCTCGTCCTCTTTTCTGTCTTTCCGGGGGATAAACCAATTAATCAGTCCCATGGGAGCTGAAAAGCATTTTCGTTATAAAATGCTTAAATGTATAAAGGTGATTTCCTTAGCATTTTCTTACAGCATTCGAATGGCTGTGAACGAATATTTTCGGCCATTTTTTGCTGCCTTTTTTCAATTGGACTGATGGGTACTGTAAGTGCGCGGGCATTTGTCATTGGTATTACAGTAGCCTTCGATGTTTCATTTTTGCTGTCTATTAAAAATAAAATTGCAAAAATTACTTAAAATGCATACTTTTTTTGATCCATCGAATGAGTTTTGGTCGCAAAATGAACAGATAAATTAACATTGCACTAAATCCGACTCCAATGCTCATTAACAGAGCCAACCAAAAGGGAATGTGTTCAAGATGAAGCACTAAAAGATAATTAAGAAAATTTAATTTAAAAATATTTAATTTGAATTAGAAAAATGACAAATAATCACCTTTTGACCCTTCAAAAACAACCATAAAAGTGTAAAAAGTGAAGCAAAGAAAATAGAAAATTGGCATCATTCGAAGGCCACATTTGAACGGGTTTTTCTTTAATGAAATTAATTAAATGCCTTAATTAATCACATTGTCCAAATTAACCCTTCTAAGCACAGCAAAATCGATGCACATGTAAATAATTGAGGAAATTGAGCCGGAAAGAATTGGCGAAATGACCCAAGAAGCAGCAACTTTGGTCACCTGTAGAAAAAAAAAGAATTCCATAATTCGGTTGCACTTTTCTGTTTAATTTTTGGCACTTGGCCAGGGATTTTCGGTCAAGTGATTAAAATGCATCGCTTTAAAGTCGAAAATTTTTTTCAAAAAAATTACCCATTAAAAGATTTAAGCAAAAACAAATAATAATATTGAATTGGATGGATTTGTCTTTAATATTTATCAATGTTTACCATTTTTTCCGTTTTTGTTTTCATCCATTTTAATAATTTGATTTCCTTATATGGGTGGTCCTTCCCATCATTCATTCATTCTCTGATTTTGCCCTAATCACCATGCTCCAATGGATTCCGGCATTTCCCTTCATCAGCAGAGTGAAGCCCAATGTTGAGCCGATAATGGCATGCGTGGAAGAGATTGGAAGCCGAAAAATGGTGGCCAAAAGCAGCCAACAGGCACAGCCTTAGAAAAACTTTTTGTAAAAAGGGCAAAATGGCCGCTAATTAAAAATGACAAATTTTGAAAATTATTAAACAAAAGCGAGGAAAAATTGGTTCGCATAATATTTTGTACGGTAATACCTAGTCTAAAAATTTTTTTCTGTGAGTTTCGGGGTCGTTGATTATAATCTGACATCTTTCGACTCAAAACCATGAAAACGAATTAAGACAACAAGCCAAAATATGAAAATCTGGCCTTTTTGTTCGACTTATCAATCGAAATGAATGTCATATTATTGGGAAATGACCCCGAAAACGCGGAATGTCCATCCCTTCAAAATACGTCATTTTTAAACAAGCGCCAAAAATGCATGTGACTGACCCCCGAGGATTGCCACCTGTCCGACCAGCAAATCCTGCGGCGCTCCCCGGTACAATTCAATCTCGACAATGCCTTTCCGTACGGTGTCCACAACGTTGTAACCTTAGCAAACGCAAAAGAAAATAAAATAAATTTGCATTTATTAAAATACAAAATAATTACTGGATTTATTTTATTTTTAAGGAAGAGAGTCTTTAAAATTAAAGCTAATTTCATTCAAAATTAATTTTTAAAACAACATAAAAGGTCAAAAGAAAATAATTTCAGCAATATTTGTTATAAATTAAATTGAAATTTCATTACCCACTAAAACTGCGCCGGCCGTTTCCATAATCGTCGCCATTATCTAAATTATTTTAAATATTTTATTTTTAATTCACTTTTTATTTTACATTTGCTTTTCGCAGCGTCAACACTTTTGAGCCAACCGAAGTGCCAAATGCATTTGCCACGTCGTTGGCGCCCATGCCAAAGCCGAGCAAAAATGAGCACACAAAGCCGGCGATGACCGTCCACAGAAATTGGTGCTGAATTTTTTGGAAATTAAATTAAAAAATTTATTTATTTTTTATTTACTTGAAAATCATTGAGCGATAATATTGTGCTGGTCAAAATGGGCAGAACTGTTGTCATTAAAGCAGTTGAAGTTGAAGTTTGTTGGCAAAATAGAATTCAAAAATGCAAAAAATAAAATTGCAAAATTTACAAATAAAAAAATGAAAAGAAATAAACAATTAAAAGCGATAAGAGGAAAAAAGAGACAATTAAAATATGAAAAATGTGAAAAAAAAAATTAATAATTAAGGAATTTCGTCTTTTATCAACAAAAAGGAAAATCCAAAATCAATCAAAAAAAGACTGAACTAAATTGACATTCAATTAGAGATACTTTTGTCGGTTAATTAACACTCAATTAGAGATAGTTTTGCCGGTTAATTAACACTCAATTAGAGATACTTTTGTCGGTTAATTAACACTCAATTAGAGATAGTTTTGCCGGTTAATTAACACTCAATTAGAGATAGTTTTGTCGGTTTCATCATTTTATAACTAAAATTTGTGAATGATTAAAAATAACATTGTTTTCCATTGATCAGAAATGGTTACAAATCAAACAGTCGGCCAAAATAGTGAACAATCACAATGTTATACAATAGAATGGTGTAAATAATAATAAATTGTGTAATCGTTCCTTTCCGTCGTTGACGCAATTGGGAGGCGAGTTTTGATGGAAATTGACAAATTTAATAATCAAAATGTGTGCGTTAAAATTATTAAATAAAAATTGAAAATTTATGGGTTAAAAAAAGCGAAAATATAATAATATTGAAAACTTAAAATGTTATGTGATCGGAGTTTTTCAGAATGTCGATGCAATTGCAAAATATGTAATTTTTTCCTTTTGTTTACTCTTTTCGCTTTTTGTGACTTTTTTGTGACTAATTTTGATAGTTCAAACGCTTTTCATTTTGAATCTATCGCAAAGGCAATGACAAATCAAATGAAAGCAAACACAATTTTTATGGGGGTGCTAAACAATTCCAATTCCGCTGTTGAGCCTTTGAATAACACTTTTTCTTATTGGTGTTTTTGTTTACCTTCTCTTCAATTTCAACCAAAACATATTCTTTACAATTAGTAAAAAAATATAAATTAAAAATATATTTCTGTTTTTTTAACTTTACTGAACACCAAGCAAATTAAACTTTTTTATATGACGTTTGATAACCTAAAACATTCTTTTCGTGGCTCAGTTGGTAACGCTTTGCGTTTTGAGTAGAGTGCGACGGGACCGGGAATTTTGGGCAAAACCGGGACCGGGACTTGCCGGGACCTGAGAAGCCGGGACCGGGACCTCAATTTTTTTTCGGGACCGGGACCGGGACAACCGGGACTTTTTAAAAATTCAAAAAAATTTTAAAAAATTCAAATTTTAATTTATTTCAATTGAAAATAATACAAAATTAAATTTTTATTTTGTTTTTTATTTAATAAAATCCAAAAGTTAAAACATAATTAAATTAATGAAAATTTTCAAAATAAATTTATTTAAATTATTTTTTAAAATAATCATTTTGGACTAAATGATCGAATATTATTAGAAATTTATTTTACTTTTCTGATCATTTTTTTCGGCGCGCTTTTTTCAAAAAACTTTTGTGGAGAAAGGGGAGACCGGCGGTGCCGATAGGCGCCGCCGGGGAAAATTTTGAAAATTTGAGTGCAATTTGTTAACAGATTATCAACAAAAAGGCAAGTTTTTTGGATTTATTAGGCTCAATTTGACGTATTTTCATTTAAAAAAATATGAGAAATCATATTTTCTCAATAGGAAACCAATGAGTATACAAAAAGAAAATTCAAAATATTTTAATTTCCGTAGAGGGATTGAACCAGGGGAAAGAAGAAGACAAAAGTCAAGGGGACTAGCCACTAAGCCATTTGCACAATTCGTTGCGACACTCTTAAAGAATATTTTTAATCATTTTTTTATATTTTTTCCTTTGACTCCAATTCATCACTAATTTTCCACTCAGACCCCCATTCTTACCAGTGCTTGTTTTTCCCGGTTCCCGGTTGCCCTACCGGGACCGGGACCTGAGCTTTTCAAAATCCGGGACCGGGACCTCGGATGACCGGGAATTCCCGGCCCGGTCCCGTCGCACTCTAGTTTTGAGTGTTTCGCGAAGGCAATGATTAAATATGTGTGAATTTGATTTAAGCTGAACAATGAAAGAATAATATTCATGCTGAGCCTTCTAGTCTTTTTGTGGCCCATGCGGAAAAACCGTAAAATTTGAACAAAATTTGGAAGCATTGGGAAAAAAGTAAAAAATTGAAAAAAAATTGTGGGATTTCCCAGCTGAAAATGAAGCTAAGCTTTTGTTTAAACCAAAATTGGCTATGATTTTGATATTTTAAAGGGTAAATTGACAATAAAAACATATCGAATTGGACGTTATACTAGAGACTGACGCGGGACGGATCCCGCGCGTTTGGTGATCCAAGACGCAGGGGTTTTGCGGGATTAATCCCGCAAATTTAAATGCGGGATTTTGTAAGATTGATCACAAGGAATCCCGTCAATCTCAATCTTGCAGCGGGATCCATAAATTTAAATTTCCGGGCTCTAGATCATACGAAATAATCCATTTTAAATTATGATGCCGAAAATTCCACAAATTTATCATTCAAAACCAATATATTTTTCAAGTGATTAATGTTTTCTGATCACAATTAAATTGCGTAAATATCGGATAAGAATGTAAAATTGAAAAGCATCAACAAATATTTGTTTATGTGTTGCAAATGTCGCGATGCCAAGGTCAGTTTCTGCTGAGAGAAGACAATTTATGTCTTTTTAAATTAAAATCATTTTAGGTAAATTGAAGAATATTACCAATTCTAATTTTGCTTATAAAAAATGATTCTAAGGGACGCAACATTAAAAATGAGCAAATTATTCGAAGCTTTTTAAATGCGACAGAGAGCTTTACGAAAATGTATTTTAATTTGCTAATAGTGAGAAGTTTATTGTGTTGCCGCATTCATTGGGTTGAGAAGACAATTAATTAAGCATTTACCGGACTTTTAAAATTATACTGACAAATGAGTTTTTTTCGGTTTCTCTCATCAAGTGGACCGAATAAAAATATAAACATAAATTTATAATTGGCAGATATTCTTCAATTTTTTGTCTTTTATTTATTTTACCGATCTCCAAAAATTGCAAGGAGAAACCAGAAAATCTGAAAAACATGGATATATTATTATATTTGGATTAAATTGAGAAAGCCACCTGAATGATGTCAAGAAACAGAGTAATCGACGCGAAGATGTGCTCTTCCGGGGAAATCTCGTAGGTACGACCGCCCATAACCATCTGAAAAAGCAAATGGGGGAGGGGGAAGAGTGAATTGGAATATTTTGTTTTCTTAAAATCATAAAATAAACAATTTTCATGGCTATCCCCTCCGATTTTATAAGAACATTGTAGAGAATTTGATACTTTTTGTAAATCCCGCCAATCGACAGAAAGGAAAAAAAAATCATAAAAACTCATTAAATTTTAAAAAGACAAAGATGGAAACTTTTCGAAATTTAAATTTTTAAAGGCAGAATTACGAATTATAATATAGGAATTTAAAATGGTTTCTCTTGAGCAAAGTTTGACTATTTTTTGTTGTTATTTTTGACAAAATGTGGTCAATTTTGCCTCTCCGTTCGTAAATTTCGGCTGTTGTCCTATTTTGCTTGCCTGAATGTCAATGGCCAACCAAATCATAAACAGAAATGCCCCAATCGCGGCGTAAACAACGAAAAGAATGCGCACATTGGTGAACATTCCGACAATGATCACAACCAAGCCGAACAACGCCAAACACATTGTGGCGATGAACACAATGCCAAGCATACTGTAGGCCATGGGATTACGGTAATTAAATGCAAAAATATATTTTAATGGTCCATGATATGGAGCCCAATTTGGGAATGAGAAAGACTGGCCTGGTCAGGTCCCTTTTGGTGATTGTGGCGAAAAGGGCCACGCCGAAGCACGAAAGGGAAGTGATGGCGAAAGCCATGAACACGGAATGGACGGCGTACTGCGCAGTGATCATCATGGTCATGAAACCGATGGACAAAGTCTGAAACGGCGCAGGAAAATGGCGAACACTCAATCAGAAGGGAACATATCGAAATGTGAGCCGGAAAATGCATTTATTTATCAGGGTCGACTTCTATTGTGAATTTGTAATTTTACCGATGCATTTTGCCTGCTTCAAAAATTACAGGGCCACAAAAATCGAAATTTTAGTGCTTGAGGGCCTTTCCCGACTGCAGATGCAGAGTGAAGGAGCAAAGTGCGTGGTTCAGTTGGTTAATTGCGTTTTTGGGGGGCCCGGGTTCAAACCCTACGTAAAATATTATTAATTTATCTTTGATGAAAAGAAATATAAATCAGTATTGCAAAAAAGTGGAGAAAATTGCTATAAAGTGAAAAATTTTGAAGTGAGCCCAAAGGCACTAAAATTCCGATTTTTGGGGGCTGTAATTTTTGGAGTAGGCGAAATGCATGTTAAAATTAAAAATTCACAATAAAAATCGACTCTGCTCTTATATGCTTTTCCGACTCACACTTCGAAGTGTTCCTTTGTCAGATAATGACGCCGCGACGTACCAAAATGCCAAGCAAAATAATATTGGCCGGGAATGATCGACGGACGCCCTCGCAACAGATCAATGCAATGTAAACGACGAAGAAAGTGATGCTGAACAGAGCAACAATTGGACATTTCGGCCAATTAATTAATTGGGCAATTAATTAAGTGCCAAAACTCACTATCCCAACAAATAAAGTCCGACATTGTGCCGCACAAATGCCATCATGGGCGGATGCATGAACGGAAAAGCACTCATCACAGCGACAACGGCCAACTGAAAGGGGCAGCGAATTTGGGAAAGGATCAAATAACGAATCCCAAATAAATCTGTCATGGCTTGCTTGATCCAGGCATGGGTCTGGATTTTTAAATTTGTTAAAATAATTATACACTTAAAATTAAATTTTTAAATGTATATAAAAATATGTTGTTTTTTTTTACCAATTTACTCATTTTTGGTCTTATTTATAAAACAAATTTGACCATTGAAACTAAAATCATATAAAAATTTGATTAACAGATTTTGCACGGTCAATATTTTTTTAAGGTAAGCCAATTATTTTATTCAAATTTAATTTTTCTCTATAAAAAGATGAAAGAATTAATCCAGGAAGCCCAGGTTTTTCATGCCTGGGCCTGTATTTAAATGCTTGGACAGAAACACAGCCAGGAAAAACCCATCTTGCTGAAATGACTTGGATCTGGGAAAAAAATTCAGGCTTGAATCCCAGGTCTTGGTCGGATTGAAAATTTTGTATTTTTTTTTCATACATTTTTCCAATTATTTAATATTTACAATTTAATTTCAATAAATTTGAAAAACAATGACTACCGTAGCCGCCCCATTATTCCTTTACCATAATCCCCACGGTGGAGAACACTTTGCGCACAAATTGTGAACGAATTGTCTGGTCGTTGAAGCCCAACTCGTTCTTCGGCATCCCGGCCTGGCCTTGCTCCGCAAAATGTTGCGCATTATACGGCTGTTGTCCTGGGAAAGAGAGCAGTGGCAAATTGTTGCCAAATTATAAAATTAATTAATATGCGACATTTATTTCCTTTTATTTATTTTTTGCCCTTTTTAAGTTAAACAAAAATAACCCAAATTATTCCATTCAATTGCTCTAAGCAATTATTTTAATCGTTGGTTTTATTTCAGAATGCCTTGGGGCGGTGGCGGCACATTCCAACCCGGCTGCTGTTGTTGGTATGGGTTGGCCCCCTGGGGATGGTAGGCTTGGCCCTGCTGCTGGCCGTAGCCGAAATTTGACATATTCAAATAATTAGTAAAGTTTGCTAATGACCAGAAGTATGTTTTATGCGAATGTAAACAAAAGTCGGAAGCAATTAGACAAAATAAATGTAAACACACAAATTAAATTGACGTGTAAAAACGAATAAATAAGGGGGGAAGTGACACAAATGGAAAAAGCCGATGATGACGCTAAACGGCTTCTAATGTTACGAAAAACAAATATTTCACAATTCTTTTCACTTGCCCTTCTTTGTTTGTAAAATGCATGAATTTAAATTTAAACACCGTAAAAATATGAAACAAAAATAGTTTGCTTATTAAATGTTTAAAATAAATAAAATTAATGTCTATTTAAAAAAAGTATTTAATAGGCCCGGAATTTTAGGGGCGAAAAATCTAAGGTAGCGAAAAAACAAAAAATTTTGTGCTTTTTTCAATGAAAATAAATTAAAATCATATAAATAATTATTCAGCATTAAATTTCATCTTTTTTTGAATAAAAAGCATAAAAAAAAATAGACATAAATTCGATTTTTCGGCTTATTTTTTCATTTTTAGATCAGTATTTAAAGAAAATTTTTTAATTGTTTTGTCAAAAAATCAATTTTTATTTTTTTTATGCGCCAAAAATTAAAATTTTTCGTGCCTTTCTAAGTAAAAATCTAAGAATTCTGGCCCTAGTAATCAAAAATTGTGTTGGGTCGTTTCGTAAATTTCTAAGATCCAATCCTTAAAAAGCATAAATGAGACGATTTACCATAATTTCATCAAAAATAAGGATGGCAGGAAAATGTGCGTAAACGGAAAGCGATCGATTGCAATGGACACAAAAGGACGTTGGGGGGGGGGGGGGGGGGGGGAGGGGAGAGTTATGTTTTGATGAATCACCACAAATAGCAAATCAATCATTGATAAATAAAACAAATTAAAAAAAGTTTTTCAGCGAAGAAAAATTCTCAGGGCAATTTCTATGCATTTTCAAATAGGTTTTATGAAAAATAATAATTAGGGATTTAAAAAATAGGCAAAATTTTTAGGCTCTAAAAATAAAAACCTAGAAAATGGGCACTCGAAAAGTAGCTTAACAACCATAAAAAATACCTAACTTATTTTCGTGCGTTTTAGGCCAGTGGGAGCTCATGAAAAAATAGCCAAAACTTAAAAAATATCATCCCTAGCAATAATACTAGAAAAGAAGAGAATGCTAATACTATTTAAAGAAAGTTACAAACGAAATAATCAACAAATTAAAATAATCATACGTATCTTTTTTGCTAATTGCCTAAACGCTGAGGTTTTTTATATATTTAGTGACTCATAAAGTGCACTTGACCCAACATTTCTTTCGTATATTTTAGGCCTTCCATAATTCAGAAAAAAATGTAGGTAAAATACTCATAATTGGATGCCATAGCAATAATTAATCGAACAATGAACGGAGCTTAATATGGCCTGACTCGTTAAAAGAAATGATGAAGAGGGGGGGGGGGGGAGCGCTCCCTCCCCCTATTTTATGTTTTTGTTTGTCAATGGGACACCAAACGGAGGAAATCGCACGCGGTAAACGCACAAAAGAGAAAAGAGAACGTAGAAAGTAACAACAGAGAAAAAGAGAAGAAGAAAATGCAAAGAAGCAGAGAGAGAGAAGAGGAGAGAGCAAACGAGAGAGAAGAGGAGAGAGAGAAAGAGAGAGAGAGAAAGAGAGAAAGAGAAGAGAGAGAGAGAGAGAAGAGTGAGAGAGAAAGAGAAGAGAGAGAGAGAGAAAGAGAAGAGAGAGAGAGAGAGAGACAAAAAACCCAAGTAGAAGCAGAGAAAGAGGAAAACATTTGCACCAGAAAGCAAATGGACAAACAGCAGAGAGAAGCAAGAAAAAATGCGGAAAAAAACATTGAATCAATCTTTGATGCATAATATTCAGAGAGGGGATTTACGTAATACGAAAAATATCAAAATGGTCAACTAAAAAGTGATAAAAAAATGTCAAAAATTATGAAAATAGGATAGAAAATAAGAAAATCTTAAGGGTTACAAATGATTGCAGATTTAAAGTAAACATACAAAAAGTGATTTTTTTCCTTTTTTATTCATTGAAAAGCTTTCGGGAATTCACTTCAAAAAGTATATTTCTTAAAAATTAAAGTGAATAAAACTGAATGTATCTTTTTAAATTTTTATCGAACCATGCTCATAGCTTTTTATGAATGAGCTTAATATTAAATGTTGCTTCTAAAACAAATGTGTTGGTTGGCCTTTCTAACTGACACCAAAATACCCCCCCCCCCCCTTCATTTAGACTTAACTGACTTTAAAATTCTTAAACGAATTTTGGAGTGAAACTTTTTTTTTAAATTGTCGTCCTCAAAGCCGGAGAATTCGATGGATCAGATGAAGCATTTGTTAAGTTCGGGAGAACTTTCGGATGTGCACTTTTTGGTTGGAGAGGAAAAGGAGGCAAATTTTACATTTTATTTATTTTAATTTAAATTTCATTTTATTTGTTTTTTTATTCCCATCGTTTTAAGCTGTTTCGAGCACACAAACACATTCTGAAGGCAACTTCTGACGTTTTTGAGGCGATGTTTCGTTTTGACTCCAAAAATGATAAAATGGAAACGGAAAATTGTAAGAAAAAGTGTTTTAATGAAAACAAAATAAATTTCTGTTTTTTTTTAACTTTAGCCTCTATTGTCAGTTCCATGGAGGTCCTCGACGTTGAAGCGGCGGCGTTCAGAATTTTGCTCAATTTCATTTACACGGACGATTTGAGCGGACTGAACGGAGACAACGCAATGGAAGTTCTTTACGCGGGTAAACTTTAATTTTCATTGAGTTTTGTTTGGAGGTCTTACGAAAGGAGGGGTCTAAAAAATTTAGTTTTTTTTTGAGAGGATCTAAAAGAGGAAAGGGTATAAGGGCGTGGAGGAAATTTTTTTTCGGCTATATACTAAAAATGCATTTTCAAATTTTGTCCGATGGCGCCGAATTTTGCCAATCTTAAAGAATAGGTCAACAACCATAATTGCCTTTTTTATTTGGGATAAAAAGGTCCTGGGATTTGATGAAAACAAAGTCCTTTCCGTTTTAATTTATTTTTTGCATTTCAGCCAAAAAGTACGGTGTTGATGCGTTGGTTTCCGAATGTTTGCAAATTCCGATTTCGGAGCTGCACAATGTTTTCTTGGCATATGTCCAGGCTCGTCTTTTAGACTCGGAGGTGGGAAATGAATAATAAAAAACTGAAAAACAGTTTCCGGAGGGTTTTCAGGATCGTTTATCACGAATTTTAAAGGAAAATTTTTTCAAAAGGTAAAGGCTATACCCTTTGATTAGCATCTATAAATACTACTTGAACAAATTACTTTTTCTGACATCATTCAGACCATATAATTCTGGGGTTTGTGTAACTGAAAGTTTTACGAAGATCCGTTTCTATATGATAATTTTATCTCTTTTGTTATTGCAATTTTTTTTACTGTTTTAGGATTTTGCTGACCAATGTATGCGCTACATTTGTCAAAAAGCGGAAAAATTGTTCAAATCAAAGGAATTTTTGCAAATTGATCAGAATATTCTTGCTGAAATATTTGCGAATAATTACTTGTTGGTCAACGACGAATACGAAACTTGGAAAGCTGTAATTTTGAATGATTCCAAAGATGTTATTAATGGTTAATTATTGTTTTTGAATTAGGCACTTCGTTGGTCCAATGAAAAGTGCCGTCAAAATGGCAAAAAACGTTCCATCAAGAATCTTCGTTCTGCGCTCGGCTCGGCACTGACCAAAATCCGTTTCCCACGCATCACATCAGATGTTTTTGTGAAGAAAATTGGTAGGATTTAACATTTGATTTCCAATTTTTGACTTTTTTTATTTCGCAGTTCCCTCCGGCATTTTAACAGATGAAGAAATTTTCGGCATTTACCAATTCTATTGCCACCCGAACTCCCGTGGTACGCCCGGGCTTTACCCGTTGAAATTCCCGAGCCATGGACGCATTTCGGATTGGAACATATCCCATGGCAAAAGAGGGACGACACTCGCAATGGAAATTGAAGAATTTTCAAAATTCGCACAAGAAGAAGAGGGAAATGATCGTTTCAGTGAAGAGAAAGTGCTCATGAAAGGATTCAAATGGGAAATAAATGCGGAGATAATGACGGATGAAGAAAGCACTGAGAAATGTTTGGGCTTTTTCCTTTGGTGCACTCCAGAGAAAAGAAGTGGGCGTAAAATGAGACAATTTGGAAAATATTTTTTATTGAAATTAAGAGAATAAGGAAAATTGGAGTTGCAAATGTTCGGCAACTTTTCGCATTGTTTCACAAAAGTGCGGAGTGGAAGATTTAATTGGACGATTTGATGACATCATTTTTAATAGCAATGAAAAGTATCGATCAGATATACGAGGCTTCTACAAATTCATTACTCTTTCGGTGGGTCCAAATCGAATGGATCAATGGCAGTACGTACCATGGGAGTTTCGTTTAACAATTTTTTTGTACGAATTGCTAATTGAATAAATGCCCTAACAAATTGAATAAATGCCATAACAAATTGAATAAATGCCATAACACCGATTGAATACGCCTTTTACTTATTATTGTTAAAATTCAGGAACTTATGGACAAGAGCAAAGGGCTTTATAACAAAAAAGAGGACAAAGTGACTTTGACCATTGATGTCATTGTGGAGAGAATGAAAACGGACATCGCATACCCACCCAAATCTACGGGGAAGATTTTGTGGACCATCCAGAAATTGTCGGAATTTGCGCGAGAGGTTTTAATGAGTGAACGGAACAGCGAAACGGTGCACTTCAAAGGAATTGAGTGGAAAATTTGCGCCGAAGTGGTGAAAAATGAGAACAATGAAAAGTGTTTGGACTTTTCACTTGCATGTGTCCCCACCAAAGGTGTGAAATTATAAAAATAGCTCTTAAAATAATACAAATATTTACAATTAGACACCATTTGGAACGGCAAATGTACGGCGATACTTCGATTTGTTTCACAAAAGAACGAAACGTTAAAATTTGCAACAAAAACTGTTGAAAAAAGTGGTTTTAGCACTGAATATGAATGCGTGGTGCTTTTCCCCAATTCGATTACTTTTGCGGTGAGTGGAGGCAACCAAAGCGTAACAATTCTTACATAGGCTTAAGCTAGATCTAAAATTTATGGCTTATATTAAGCTTTATAATTTTTTATTGTAAGAGTTGTCATTGACTTATCAGAAGAACACCTTTCTTTGCTTAAAAAATGGTTTTAAAACAAAGGAATTGATGGACGCCGATAAAGGATTATACGAAACGGATGACACTGTGGTTTTGGCCATTGATTTTAACGTGAAAGTAAAGAAAAGGACGAAGTGCAATAAGTTGACTGTGGAATGAGCAAATCAACCTTTTGTTATTATTATTATTCGATTATCCTTTACAATTTTACACATTTACATTTATTTATTTTTTATTGAATGGACGATCATTTGTTATCACTCATTATCTCACCTTTACAAAATAAAAAAATCGAAAAAATTTATCTGACTTCACAAACAATTAAAATAGGGATTATAATTGGCAGCAGGGATGACATTCCGAGGCCCCAAAAATTTTCGGAAATCGGAATCCCGACAAAAATGTAGGAAATCAAAAGTGGGAATCCCGTGCCATCCTTGATGTGCAGCAAATAATCATTAAAAATACAAAGCTCCAAAAACAAATGTTTGAATCATTATCGGTTCCGGAATCGCTGTAGGTTCGAATCCATCACAATGCAAACAATTTTAAAGGCATTTATTTAATGAAATAATTTAATTAAAATTCTAAGGCAAGAACATTTTTAAGATTTTTCTTTCGTGTTTTTAAAACCAAAAAACAAATTAGAGAGCAATGTTTTTTATGGTATCTTACATGATTTAATAAAAAATCAACTTATTTTTTCTGGCAAGTTTTTCTAAATATCCAGTAAACCAGGGTTTCGATATCTGAGATTTTTTACTCATTTTTGGTCTTTTAGAGGGTCAAAGAGGATTTTTTTGAAAAATGAGGATTTGCGGATTTTTGTGGTCTTTTGAGAAATTTGAGGATTTTTGTGGTCTTTTGATAGAAAAGTGACAAAAACGCATAATTTTTTGAAAAATAGGTATATTTGGCAAAATGTTCGAAACTTTTTCTTCAAATCGATTGATATTTTTTCGAAAAATCCTCAGTCAAAATCATTTTTTTTGACAAAATTTGTTAACAAATCGCACGCAAAATTCCAAATCAATTTAAAAGCAAAAAATTAAGAGATTGTCAATTTATTAAAACAATAAAAATCGAATTTTTTTTTTAGGTTTTAAATGAGCTTTGTTATAGATTTTTTACCAAAAATTACCAATTTTCCGATTTTGGGCCAATTTTTTAAGAAAAAATAGGTCCGGCGGCGCTGATAGGCGCCTTTCAAACGAAAAATATAACTCTTAATTGATTTTGTTTGCATTTTTTATGTTTTTAAAAAATGAGGATTTTTCATGCCAAATGAGGATTTTTTTGAGGTATTTTTGTGGCAAATGAGGATTTTTTATGGCTGAAATAAGGATTTTCAAAATTTTGAGATCGAAACCCTGCAGTAAACACACCGTTTCAATTTTGGTCTCCCAGTTCCAAAAAGATTTGCATGTGTGGCGAAGTGTTTTTTTTTTAAGATACTAAAAGGACAAAGGGAGGAGGAGGGGCGAAGGTTCGAGTCCGTTGTGGCAACATAAATATTTTAATTATTTTTGTTAAGAAATAGAATTTTTGAAAATCATTTTTGAAGGTTTTTCCCAACCAAATTGGTTAATCTTGGTATCATTCGAAAGCCCTTGATTAGGAGAAGCAATTTCTTAACAAATGCTAAGCAATTTTACGAGGTAGAAAAAAGATATTGGCGTTTGAAAATTTATTTTTCTTATAACTTTTGAACCAACGCTTAAACAAAAAAGAAAAACGTATTATTCTATGCGTAAAATTTTTCTCTATCTCTATGCGCAAAGTTTGAAATGAATTTAACGTGCAAAAAAAAAGAAGTTAAACGTCACGAAGTGAATTCGCGTTTTCTCTATTAGAGATAAAGAAATAGTACGCCAAAGCGAGAGATATTTTTTCTCTGCACTCTCTATTTATTGACACACATCTCATTTTGGAATCAGTGTGTAAATAGATTGAAGAAATAAAAAAAGAAATTATACCCCCCAATTTTTTGTACTTTTTTTTCTGCTAAAATAAATAAAAAGCAATTAATTTTTTTGGGTTGGCATTTTTATCTCGGCACTCATTTGTCAGGCTCGCTCAAAAAAATTGCACTCACTAGGGCCATCTATACTCCCCACCCACAAAATTTCACATCTACGGAAAAGTAATGTTACACCAAAGACTCATTTTAAAGACAGCTACAAAGCTCAAAAAACAAATGTTTGAATTTTATCGCAACAACAAATGGAAATGAGATCAATATGATCAAAGGCGGAGATCAATAAGATCTATTCCGGTTTGTGGTCGAATTGCGCCGCGACCCTTTCTTTCCCGACGAAGGGCTCCCCCCTCCTTCTGCACGGTCTCAGCGACTTCCACTTTCAGGGATTTAGCCCCTTCGGCAGTGCCGTCGGTTTCGTCCCCCTTTTGCTTTTTGTTGCTGTTTTCCGCGCCTGAAAGTCAGAGTAACGCTTCGCTAATAATCGTGGCCTGAGATCTCCTAACCCGGCTCCGTCGCTTTCTTCTCCCGCTGCCTTTGGCGTTTCAGGGACTTCTACGCCGCCTCATTGGCATCGGCCTTGGCTGGTCCAAGTGGCTGCGTGCCACTACGAGCCACCTGGCCCTCCATAAACAGCTGGATGTCCCTGAACAGCCCCTCAAAGGTCACATTTTCAAAATGGCACACAAAGGTGTTCATAGTACTCTTGAGGAAAAAGCAGGTTAAGAAATGAATAAATGGAAAAAAACAAAGTCAAAGTCAAAACCTTAAAGCACTAGTCAAAAGTCAAAACCTTAAAGCATTAGTCAATTGGAATAAATAGAAAAAAAGCAAAGTCAAAGTCAAAACCTTAAAGCACTAGTCAATTGGAATAAATAAAAAAAAAACAAAGTCTGAGTTGGTTACCAGACCTAATGGTAGCTGTCGCAAGAAGCGACGAGATGCCCAAAAAGGGCGGGAGGTCTGCTCCCGCCAAAGGAGGAGGCCATTCATGGGAAGGTTTCCTAGTGTTCGGAGTGGACGATGGAAAGCCCCGGGAACTGTCACGGGAGGAAGAGGACTATTTCGGAGGGGGTGCGCTTGATCACCCGGTGGCATTCCCCCGCCGGGAGAAGAGAGGGAAAAGAAACAAGTGGTCGAACGGGAGCACTTCCCGTCGCAATTGAGGGACGGGGCGAGAGGCGTCAGGAAAATGATCGGAATTCGCCTTTTTCCTCCCAATTTTTCTCTATTTTTCACCTCCTTTTCCTCCCATTTTTTCTCATCATTTTGCTATCGTAATTTTATTCAATTTTGTCGTATTTCAATTTTGCCCCCTTTTCTTCTCTTTTTCACATCTGCGTCTGCCCCCCCCCCCTTTTGCCCCGCCGCTTTGCCATTTATTTTTTGAATTTGCCTTTGTCTTCATGTTGGCCAACACTTCTCCCCGGCCTTCTCCGATTTTTCCCCATTTTTGTCCCTTTGTTTTTGTCAATCCGAACTTTGGACCATTCACATTTTGCATTCTCCATTCACAATGTTTACGCTTTTGTGCCAGGGAGCTCCTCTCCCCGGCCTTTGACTTCTCTTTTTTCTTA